>ONZH01025357.1:0-211666 GCA_900303285.1 Rhinella marina | reverse complement strand
ATCGAGAATGGAGCGAGGAACGTTGCGCCTGGGGTCCAGTCACCACCAGGTGCGCTCACCTATATTGAGAACGGAGCCCACAAAGTGAAGGAGGGCGCACTGTGCATGCGCAGCTGCCCTCCATTCATTTCTATGGGGCTGCCAAAATAGCCGACCACTGGCTCGGCTATTTCCATCAGCTCCATAGAAATAAATGGGAGCGGTGGCTGCGCTTGCACAGTGCGCCCTCCTTCACTTTGTGGGCTCCGTTCTCAACATAGGCACAATGCTCCTCGCTCCGTTTTCGATATAGGTGCGGGTCCCAGCGGTGAGACCCGCACCTATAAGACAATGGGGGCATATCCTAGCGAAATGCCCCCATTGTCTAAGATGGGAATACCCCTTTAAGGTATGGCGGCACACAGACTCAGGGGCACTCTTTTGGTGAATGGAGCTTCATGCACACAAACGGATTTTCTTTCCGTGTTCATTCTGGTTTTTTTTGCAGACCATATACAGAACCATTCATTTCAACGGGTCCGCAAAAAAAAACAGAAGTTACTCCATGCATTCCGTTTCCGCATGTCCGTTCCGGAAAAATATAGAACATGTCCTATTACTGTCTGCATTACGGACAAGGATAGGACTGTTCTATTAGGAGTCAGCTGTTCTGTTCCGCAAAATATGCAATACACACAGACGTCATCCATGTTTATTGCGGCCCAAAAAATACATACTGTCGTGTGCATGAGGCCTTATACGCCGAGAGTGTATGCGCCAAATGTGAGGCTGAAATGCACCCCGCTCATTTCTGTATAATGTGAGGATTATAGAAATATAATTTACAGGGGATTAAATACAAAGTGTCCCTCTAAGAGCGCAGCAATACTATCAGATATCCGAGATTACGGACAGGGCCCCTCAGCCACCTTTGATGGTCGTGACACGGTCTCTATGCCTTCGTGCCGCAGCAGAATATTCTTTGCCTTGGCTTCTTTCTTCATCAGCTTCTTCTGCTCTTTGGTCAGCCTGGCTCTTGTGTCACGCTCCGGCATCCGCTCTTCTATAGACTACGGAAGAAGACAGTAAAGAGGAGCGTTAGTACAACCACACCGTGCACTGGACCAATCCTTGTGCCGACTGCGACTCACACAGCAACAGATCACGTTGCTTCACTAGTTAGTCGGTGGATATAGGCGCTTTCATAAGGAGATATAGCACCCCTCACATCCAATCAAAAAGGGAGAATATGCCTACTAAACTCTAATGTCTATTGCCAGATTTAGGAACAGCAGTAATTCTAGATATTAAAAAAATTACCATCTGCTGCCACATGGTGGCAGTATACAACCATTCATAATACCGTAGTACAGGGATCAGCTGTTCTGAAACTACAACTCCCAGAAAGCTTCATTCAATTCTATGGGAGGTAGAGGATGTTTACATGCTGGGAGTTGTAGTTTCACGGCAGTTGGAATATCAAAGGTTGCCGGTCCCCGTTATTGTACAAGGTAATCTGCTTATCGGTTCATGTTAAGTTTGCGATGTCCATAACCGCATACGTCTAGCAGTCCAAAAACCACAGCTCCACAAAATACGGATACAGAAATTTTCTCACTCCCTTCACTAGAAGTGGCTATTCTTATCTGCAAAAAAGGCAAGAATAAGAGACGTTCTATATCAGGGCTGAAACGATTACTCAACACAAAATAAATAAAGTAATTCAACACAAAAAAATCCTCGATGCAATTTTTTTGCATCGAGGATTTGTTTGTATCATGTGACCACGGAGCAGGAGTGAAACGCTTGCTATTACTCACCACAGCGGCGCTGGGGGGGGGGGAGCTGATGACACTGGAGGGGAAGCTGATGTCACTGGGGAGGAAGCTGATGGCACGGGGGAGGAAGCTGATGGCACTAGGGGGGACAGCTGATGGCACTGGGGGGGACAGCTGATGGCACTGGGGGAGACAGCTGAAGGCACTGGGGGGGGGACAGCTGATGGCACTAGGGGGGACAGATGGCACTGGGGGGACAGCTGATGGCACTGGGGGGGGACAGCTGATGGCACTGGGGGGACAGCTGATGGCACTGGGGGGACAGCTGATGGCACTGGGGGGGACAGCTGATGGCACTGGGGGGGACAGCTGATGGCACTGGGGGGACAGCTGATGGCACTGGGGGACAGCTGATGGCACTGGGGGGACAGCTGATGGCACTGGGGGGACAGCTGATGGCACTGGGGGACAGCTGATGGCACTGGGGGGACAGCTGATGGCACTGGGGGGACAGCTGATGGCACTGGGGGGACAGCTGATGGCACTGGGGGGGACAGCTGATGGCACTGGGAGGGACAGCTGATGGCACTAGGGGGGACAGCTGATGGCACTGGGGGGGACAGCTGATGGCACTGGGGGGGACAGCTGATGGCACTGGGAGGGACAGCTGATGGCACTAGGGGGGACAGCTGATGGCACTGGGAGGGACAGCTGATGGCACGGGGGGGACAGCTGATGGCACTGGGGGGAGCTGATGGCATATAGGAATGATGGCACAGGGGGGAGTCTGATGACTTTTTATAAAGGTAAACGTTCTTTTAATCAGTTATTTCTTATTAGAGTACTTGATTAATCATTGGATTAATCGATAGATTACTTGATTACTAAAATAATGGTTAGCTGCAGCCGTATTCTATATTTTGTGAAACGGTCGCACGGAGGAAAAATATGGTCGTGTGCATGAGGCTTAAGCCCAACAGAGACCAAAGCAGTGTCTTCCAGTACACGCAGGTATATGGCGTCGGCATGAAGGTGGAAGCTGAGAAAGAAGAACTCCCGACAAAAATTTTATTCCATGTCCTGCTAGAAATGTACATGATATAATCTGTAGTGAATGTCATTTTCTTACCAGTGTCTGAATTTTTGACTTATATCATCCTGAGGTTTCTTATCTGTGTCATGTGACCAGCAATTAGACCCACCAACTCACAAAGAGACTTATGTGTGGACAGGAAGTCTAATTCTCTATGTATTCCTATGAGACTGAAAGTGAGGCTCCCATAGGAATGAATAGAGCAGTTACTGGCTTTCTGTCCTGGGTCAGTTGGAGGTCAGGGAGTTGGTCACATGACCCAGCTACAATAAGAAGAGAGGTTTTTACTCACAGAAACAGTCACTGATAAGGAAATGACAATCACTACAGATTATATCATGCACCTTTCTAACAGGTCAGAGAATAAAAATTTTTATTTTTACAGTCCCCAGGCCGCTAGGGGAAGAAAGGAGGGATTGTTACCTGTCCAATCCTTTCCTTGTAGAGATAAGCGGCGTATGAGGAATTTGAGCGCTGCTTATGTCCTTCCCACTGAGACAACATGCATGTAATGGGGGAGTCAGAGCACAAAGCTGTAAACTGAATGGTCTCATGGCCGATAGACATATATGGCCAGCTTCATGTCTGTTCAATTTACCTGCAGAACCAGTACATGGGACCCCTAATAGCTCATCACAGAGCCCCCCCTTATAACCAGTAACAGTGAGCTATTAAAGGGGTTGCCAGCATTCTTCCCTAAATGCTCCAGAAGTGCATAACATGGCACCAGAAGCTGTACAGAGGTGTTTCTCCCACCTAGCGGCCAGTCAGAAGGCCCCCGGAGTTACCATGCAGTACCTGCCAAGAAGAGGACGCAACTATGGACAGCCAGGAAAGCGTCATGTGACCGGCGCCATCATGATTGTCATGGACATGGCTGCAGCAGCTCTGTGGGGGCACTGTGACTGGCACTGTTATAGTGGTATATCTGTTATGGGGGCACTGTGGATGGCACTGTTGTGGAATGTCTCTTATGTTATGAGGGCACTGTGGGTGGCACTGTTATTGTAGTATGTCTGTTATGCTATGGGGGCACTGTGGATGGCACTGTTATAGCGGTATGTCTGTTATGTTATAGGGGCACTGTGGATGGCACTGTTATAGTAGTATGTGAGTAATGTTATGGGGGCACTGTTATAGTGGTATGTCTGTTATGTTATGATGCACTGTGGCTGGCATTGTTATAGTGGTATGACTGTTATGTTATGGGGGCACTGTGGTTGGCACTGTTATAGTAGTATGTGAGTAATGTTATGGGGGCACTGTTATAGTGGTATGTCTGTTATGTTATGGGGGCACTGTGGCTGGAACTGTTATAGTAGTATGTGAGTAATGTTATGGGGGCACTGTTATAGTGGTATGACTGTTATGTTATGGGGGCACTGTGGCTGGAACTGTTATAGTAGTATGTGAGTAATGTTATGGGGGCACTGTTATAGTGGTATGTCTGTTATGTTATGGGGGCACTGTGGCTGGCACTGTTATGGGGACACGGAGGCTGGTATATGTGATTATTATAGAGCATTGTGGATGTCATTTTAGGGGGGTCTGTGACTGACAATGGTTGTCATTATGGGGACACTGTGTCTGGCACTGTTATAGTGGAAAGTCTGTTATGTTACGGGGGCACTTTGGCTGGAACTATGGGAATCCTTACTGTTATTATGTGGGCACGATGGCTAGACCAGTTATTGGGACGCGATGACTGCGATCCTGCGGGGCAGTCCTGGATTTCGGTGGCTGTCCTGTGGTCCCGGAACGGCTGAGGCATGTCCCTCTCTCAGCTGATTGTAATGGTGAAGAAGGGTGCCATCCGCTCCCCGCTTCACCATTCAGCTGCCGACGCTCCCCAGCAGCAGCAGGATGCGGTCAGACATCGCAGTGCCGGTCTGTGTAGGAGGAGCGGTGGAATCAGCCTGTGGACTCCTACACAGTAAGTGCAAGGTGTGACAGCTTCCTGCTGCTGGGGAGCTGAGCTGTGATCATCGGAGGAACCAGATGAGTATTTACTGGGCACATCTGGACAAAGCTACTATGAAAGGGGCACATCTGGGCATATCTACTATAAAGGGGGACATATCTGGGCACAACTACTGTAAAGGGGGCACAGTGAGGGCATTACTACTGTGAAGGGGGCATAGTTAGGGTATTACTACTGTGAAGGGGGCACAGTGAGGGCATTACTACTGTGAAGGGGGCATAGTTAGGGTATTACTACTGTGAAGGGGTTACAGTGAGGGCATTACTACTGTGAAGGGGGCACAGTGAGGGTATTACTACTGTGAAGGGGGCACAGTGAGGGCATTACTACTGTGAAGGGGGCACAGTGAGGGCATTACTACTGTGAAGGGGGCACAGTGAGGGCATTACTACTGTGAAGGGGGCACAGTGAGGGCATTACTACTGTGAAGGGGGCACAGTGAGGGCATTACTACTGTGAAGGGGGGCACAGTGAGGGCACGACTACTGTGTGGTGGCACAATGGGGGAATAATTACTATGTGGGCATATAAGTGTATAGTTATGCTTTGGGCAGAGTTAGAGGCGTAGCCTAGTATGAAATTTATTGCCCCACCGGGCTATGCCCTCTGCACATATTGGCCCTCTTTGCAAGTTTGGAGGTATATGTGATGTGTGCCTGGAGCTGCCATGTATGGCTGTCATTTGGGGGCGCTGTGCCAGGACCTGTGCATGTAAATCTGGCACAGGGTACATTTCACTCCATATCCACATTCTCCTTGT
The DNA here is from genome assembly GCA_900303285.1 of Rhinella marina. Taxonomy (NCBI): domain Eukaryota; kingdom Metazoa; phylum Chordata; class Amphibia; order Anura; family Bufonidae; genus Rhinella; species Rhinella marina. Next base: position 206,075 of record ONZH01025357.1, on the reverse strand, counting down.
TATAATTGCATTAGTTACCATCTGTGCACCCCCAGTCCCTGCACCACAAGTCCCAGCATACTCTGCTCTCGAGCTGCAGTTTAACATCAGCAACCCACAAGACTCTAGCACACAATACCGTCCCCTGCACAGAGAGACATCACTACGTACACGTTACACCCCCAGCTCCATGATAATACCATGTACAATCAATGCACGTTACCTCACTGGATGCCGCCATGTTCAGGAAGTCGCCACAAAAAAACTACACCTCCCAGAATGCAGCGGCCTCCCTGCCTATCCCGTGATCCTCCGCGCTCTGTACGTAGGTATTACTGCAGCCTGCTGTTGCCATGGTGACTGGAGAGCAGTGACTGCAGTCACCATGTGTACAGAAACTGCAGTGCTTAGCGCCCAGCTTTCAGGAATGCATGCTGGGAATTGTAGTTTTGTTATTGTATAAATTAATAAATAATAGTGTGACAATAATAAAAAAAAATGGCAGATTTATGTGTTTTTTTGTACAATAAATATACTTTATTAACTATAAATCCCTAATTTAAACCAATATACACATATTTGGTAACCCCGTAATCTGTAAATGAATAAGGTTCTATGTGATATGTTATAGAAACTACTCTGGAATTGCTTTTTTTTCTACATTTTCACCAACATGAGAATGAAATATACAAGTAACGTATAGAAAAAACTGGAAAAAAATCTGGTGTATAGGAAAACTGGCTTAGTTGCTCATAGCAACCAATCAGATTGACCCTTTCATTTTTCAAAGGCGCTCTGAAAAATGAAAAGTAGAATCTGATTGGTTACTATAGGCAACTAAGTTTTATTTTACACCAGTTGTGATAAAACGCCACTATATAAAATAAGACTCCTGGAAGGCAGAGAGGCAGTGTCTCTATGCCAAAGCTAGCTGTTACTCCTGTCATACTGTGTTAGACCTGTCATACTTACCAATGTTTCAGTTTGTAAAATCCGGGCATCTAAACCATGCCCCCAACAGCCCAACCTCACCTGGGAATATCTACTAAGGGCCCATTCACACGACCATGTGAATGGGGCCGCATGTATTCCGCAATTTTGCGGAATAGATGCGGCCCCATTCATTTCAATGAGCGGCATTACATCGCGGAGAGCCGTGGCTCAGTGAAAAAATATAGAACATGTCCTATTTTTGTCTGGACAAGATTAGGCATTTTGCATGGGGTGCCGGCCATGAGTGTTCCGCATATTGTGGAACACACACTGGTCAGCACCCGTGTTTCTGCGGATTCGCATTTTTGAGGATCTGCAACAACATAGCCATCTGAACGGCCCCTTATGGGTCGACCAGGGACATCAAAATTTGCAGAGACTGTCTCTGAAAATTCGCCAAATTCGGGACAGTTGGCAACTATGCCTGGTGTCACATATAGGGGAGATTTAGTAAGACCAGCTTTTCGTACGCCAGTCTTGAGATCCCGTTCTTGTCCGTCTTGACATCCTTGACAAGATGGCCACTGGTGCATCTGTGAAGATTTCTGTGAAGTATCCATGTTTGGTCCATGTGTCATCCATAATCCACATACACTGCTAGGCTGAAAATTAATTACTAGAACTTCTCCTACCAATAGTCCGTGAAAATCAGCGAGAAAACACCAATGACATCTGTGTTAAGTCAGTGCTTTTCCACAAACCCATAGACTTCAATGGTCGTGTTTGGCCATCTTGGACCAAAGTAGTGAGTCTCCCTGACCCACACTCAGTAGAAAATCACTGATGTGTTAATTAACACATTCAAATCCTTGTGTACGTGTGCTGTCTGTGGAGAACACGGGCAGCACACGTCTGTGATTCACTGATGTGTGAAAGACATCTTACTGTCACAACTTCTTACAGTAGATACGTCTGGTGGCAGCTGAAAGATGGAACTGAAAATGCGCGTCCACCTCAGTAAGCCGGACAGAGAAATAAGGAAAAGAACAAAACAGCAGGTGGTGCTATACAGATACATTTTATTGAATAGCTCAGTGACTGTGCTAAATTCTTAATAATATGCAATTACATAAGTATTCACATCTAGGTGCTGTCTCACCTATTACATTTTTAATGTAGAGAAAGTTAATACAAAGCACTTACTAATGTATTTTGATTATCCATATTGCCTCCTTTGCTGGCTTGATTCATTTTGCCATCACATTATGCACTGCTTGTTTCCATTGTTACGACCACCCTGCAATCCAGCAGCGGTGGCCGTGCTTGCGCACTATAGGAAAAAGCACCAGCCTTTGTGCGCTCTCACAGTCCCACCCACCAGAGGGGCCAGAGCTTTTTCTTATACTGTGCAAGCACGGCCCCTAGGAATGCCCCAACCTCACCTGGGAACATTCACTTATGGGCAGTGTTTAGGGTTGCCACTTTTCCCAATAAAAAATACCGGCAAAGTTGTGGTTGTGGTGGCGTGGCTTAACACTGGTTGTCCAGTCGCTATGTCATAATGTGGTTCACAGTATTAATGGCATCCCCATTAGTGCCCCCAAGTTACATAAATGCCTCCATTAGTGCCCCTGGTAATAGTAATGCCTCTATTAGTGTACCTCAGAATTAATAATGCCCCCATTAGTGCCCCTCAGAATTAATAATGCCCCCCTTAGAGCCCCAGTAACAGTAAAGCCTCCATTAGTGCCCCCCAGAATTAATAATGCCCCCATTAGTGCCCCTAGTAATAGTAATGCCCTTTTCTCTTCTCTGTGCAAAAAAAAAAAAAAAAAACACCTCCGCCATTTGCTCACACCACGATGCTGCTCACCGGAAGCTCAGAGCAAGACCTGCGCTCCAGCATGATGACGTTTCGCATGTCCTGTCCTGCACATCCAGTGAGCAGTGAGTTTTCACTGCAGCAAAAGTAAATGGATGAGGTGAATGCTTTTTTTTTTTCTTAAAAAGGCTATACTAATGAGCGTCCCACAATGGAAGTGTTCATTAGTAGCAGGCGTTATAGAAAAAAATTACCTGCACCGACAGGGGCACTAAAATACTGGTTTTGCCAGTGAGATAATGGCCAGGTAGCAATCTGAGCTCTACAGGCAGTTATTTCCTCCTCATGGCTTGGTTTTTGCTCTGATATCCATTGAGATGTTTCTACACCTTGACCAGAGTCCACCTGTGTTAAATTCAGTTGATTGGACATGATTTAGAAAGACACAGCCCTGTATATGTAAGGTCCCACAGCTGATGATCAAGAGGAATAGGAGGCCCCAGAGTAGTGTCTAAATACTTATGTCCACGGGAAATAAAAAATGTTTTCCTCTTTAATAAATTTGCAAAGATTTCTAAAGTTTCATCACTTTTCACTTTCTCATTATGGGGTATGAATTGCAGATTGATAGGGGAAAATGTGATTTTTTTTTTATTTTAGCAAAAGGTTGCAACATAAAATGTGAAAAAATGAAAGAGTCGGAAGACATTCCAAATTCACTGTATACATAATGGTGCTTGAAAGCTTGTGAACCCTTGAGGTCAGTTATTTATTGAGGAAAATGATCCAATATGACATGATGTGTGAGTGGCAAAAGTATGTGAATCTTTAGGCTAGGGGTACACAGCGACAGTTGTCGCAGCCAGGATCCCTGAGTGGGGATCCCATAGAGATGAATGGGATCGCCGTGGCAGTCGCAAGAAATCCAACCGCTACTCAGGGATTCTGGCTGCGACGGGTGTCACGCGACAATTGTCGCCATGTCGCACTAGCCTTAGGATTAGAGGATAACTTGAAGGTGAAATTAGAGTCATGTTTTCAATCAATGGGATCACAATCAGGTGCGAGTGGGTGACCTGTTTTATTTAATGAACAAGAAACTATCAAACACATTTGTGGATCATGGCACAAACAAAGGAGATTTCTGAGGACCTTAGAAGAAGAGTTTTTGATACTCAACAGGCTGGAAAAGGCTTCAAAAACATCTTAAAGTGTCTGGACTCCACCAATCCACAATCAGATTGTCTACAAATGGAGGACATTCAAGATCAGTATTACCCTCCAGGAGTGGTTGACCAACAAAGATCAGGCCAAGAGCAAGTCATGTAATAGTCCACAAGCTCACAAAGGAACCCAATGTAACCTCAAGGCTACTAAAGCCCTTTCTCACATTACCTAATGTTAATAATCATGGAGGAGGACACTGAAGAACCAAGGTGTGCATGCCAGGATTACAAGGAGAAAGCCACTGCTGTCCAAAAATAGCATTGCTGCCCCTCTGCAGTTTACTAAAGATCACCTGAACAAGCCAGGAGGCTATTGGAATAATGTTTTGTGGATGGATGAGACCAAAATAAAACTTTTTGGTTGAAATGAGAAGCGTTATGCTTGGAGAAAGGAAAATACTGCATCTCAGCATAGAAACCTGATTCCATCTATGAAACACAGTGGTGTCATGGTTTGGGTCTGTTTTGCTGCATCTGGGTAAGGACGGCTTGCCATCATTGATGGAACAATGGATTCTGAATTATACCAGCGAACTCTACAGGAAAATGTCAGGACATCTGTCCGTGAGCTGAATCTCAAGGGAACGTGGGTCATGCGTCAAGACAACAACCCTAAGCACACAAGTTCTAAAAAAAATGGTTAAAGAAGAATAAAGGTAAAGGGGGACATTTATTATGGTATTTCCGCGTAAAATAGTTGCAAATTTTGGAGCTATGTTTGCTGTAAAATGTTCAACTTTCATCCGACCCTTCTGAAAAGTGGTAAAAAAAAAAGGTGGCGTGGCGAGGTGGGGCCATCAGGCCCAGCATATTTTTCTGCATTCACTCCAGCTTTCTGGTGTGAATTAAGACAGAACTCTACTGCAGCTAGGAGGCTGCCATAGATTTTAGTCGCATGTCGCATGGCAGGCGGGAGGATGTGGCATATCCTCTGGCTGCGCAGAGAGAATCAAGTCTGGCGATGAAATTGCTGGTATTGATAAACGTCCTCCAAAGTTTTGGAATGGAAAAGTCAAAGTCTTGACCTTATTATATCGCCCCCATTGTCCTATAGGTGCGGGTCCCAGCGGGTCCCTATATCGAGAACGGGGCTCCGCTCCCATTCATTTCTATGGAGCCAACGGAAATATTTTCGGCGGCCCCATACAAATGAATGGAGGGTGGCCGCGCATGCGCGGTGCGCCCTCCTTCGCTTTCGGGGCCCCGTTCTCGATATAGGTGCGGGTCCCAGCGGTGGGACCCGCACCTATAGGACAATGGGGGCATATCGCTAGGATATGCCCCCATTGTCCAAGATGGGAATACCCCTTTAATCCAATAGAAATGTTGTGGAAGGACGTGAAGCGAGCAGTTCATGGGAGGAAACCCACCAACATAGCAGAGCTGAAGCTGTCTTGTACATCGGAATAGACTCAAATTCCTCCAAGCCAATGTGCAGCAGTTATCGGAAACGTTTAGCTGCAGTTACTCTTGCACAAGGAGGTCACATCAGATACTGACAGCAAAGGTTCACATACTTTTTCCACTCATAGACATGTGATATTGGATCATTTTCCTCAATAAATAAATGACCAAGTCTATATATATTGTTGACTCATTTGTTTGATTTAGTTATCTACTTTTAGTCCAAACAAAAGTAAAACATGCAATCCTTGTTATAGTCTATACCATAAAAGCACTGCAGGATGGTTCCTCTCCGCTCTAACACTGAACAAACATGTAGCTCCACGCTGCTCTTTTCCAAGAGATGGGATGTACTTCCTCCACAAATGTCCCAGGAGTCCACAGTAAATCCTTCAAGGAGCCACAATGCAATGCAATTCAACACTGGTTTCTGTTACTAGTGGTTACTGCATCTACCTGGGTCTTCTTCTAACCTCTCTCACTCAAGAGAAAAGAATCAGGAGATCCAAACAGTGAAGCATGGTCACTTGTAGAATAGTAAAAAACAAGATTTAATGCATTCACAAGGTAAATATACAACTGTGCAAATCAATTAAAATCCAGTCTTTTCAGACCAACTTGCCCGACCCAGGGTTTCACATCTGCTTCATCAGGGACCTATTTGGGGGATCCGGAAATATTCCGTTTTCTATGTATTCCCCTTCCTTTTCTATCTCTTAAACCAATTAATTTTTACATAAACACCACCATTATATGAATTTTTAATCCAGTCCACATCCATGAACACTTCTTTTCATTAAAAAAGGGTTTGTCCCATCTTGGACATTGGTGGCATATTGCTGGGATATGCCTCCAATGTCTGATAGGTGTGGGTCCCACCTCTGGGACACACACCTATCCTTAGAACAGAGCCTGTAAAGTAACGGAGGACGCACTGCGGCATGCATGGCTGTCCTAAATCCATTTCTATGAGAGTGCTGAAAATAAGCTATTTTCGGAAATCCTATTGATATGAATGGGAAGTGAACCGGTCAAGTGTGACCACCACTCCGTTCACATCTATAGGGCTGGCAGAAATAGCCGAGCTAGTGCTCAACTATTTTTGGAACTCCCATAAAAATAAATGGAGAGTGGTCACGCATGTGCATATGCGCTACGTTCTTAAGATAGATGCGGGTCCCAAAGGTGGGACCAGCACCTATCAGACATATCACAGAGATATGACCTCAATGTCCAAGATTGGACAACCTCTTTAACGTGCAAAATTTCACTTTGATGCAATTGGTGATGTGCAGGGGCCGATTGGCCATAGACCTTACAGGGAAATTTCCCGGTGGGCCGATGCCCAGGGGGCCGCCTGGGCCCACCTCACGGCGGACAGTGGAAGTTTTTGGGGATATATTTTGTGCTGCTGGCAGTATTTTGTGATGGACTGTGGTATTTGGCTCTGTTGGGGTGGTATAATGTGCCACAATATGGTATTGCTGGCCCTGCCTTCCATCAATTTGGACCCAACTACAAAACGGAGCCACTTTTAGTATTTTTTCCAGGGCCACTTTAAGTTCCCAGTCCGCCCCTGGTGATGTGTCATATAGCAGTCACCTTTCCCAAGTACTAACGATGTCCCTCTTTTGGTACTCAGATAACCCCAGGAGTTACGTTAGAGCTGAATTTCACATCAGCCAGTCACAATCCAAAAGTACAGCAACAAACAAATCCCAAAACATGGCAAGAAAGATGATGAAACCACAGGTCCCAGAATAAACAGAAATGCTATGGTGCCAGCCGCACTTGTGACTGGGTGCCATATTTAAATAGACTTCCAGCGCTGTACATGTATGGTGCTGGGAGTTTAAGGGTTAAAGTTAATGTGTCATAGTTTTCACACCAGCCACTAGGTCTAATATATGATTAAGTGGTTTTCCAATAATTTTAGGTCCTTTTTACTATCTGGTGGAAGGACGATGGTTTAGTTACTACTTGTCCGTCCGTTGGTCTGACGATGCCGCTGTTTCCGCTGCACTCACACAAGAGCCCGCTACAGTGAGTGCAGCGAAGATGACAGCGGACCAAGGGACAGGCAAGTACTATCTAATCTTCCTACCTCTCTTTCACACTAGCACAGTTTTATGTCCAGGTGCGATGTGTGTAGTGAACGCATAGCATCCGGACTGAATCCTGACCCATTCATTTCAATGGGTCTATGCACATGAGTCAATTTTCAGGCATCATTTCTGCTTTCAGGAAAAATCACAGCATATTCTATATTCTGTGTTTTTCACGCAGCCCTGTACTTGTGTAAAAAAATGGAAGGTATCGGGATACAATGGGTTTTTCACTGATGGTTGCTCAGAGATTGTTAGGGTACAGCCATGAGGTCACGTTTCCTAACACGGTTTTGGACGCCAAACCCAGAAGTGAACTCAAAAAAAGAAGAGACATAGAAAAAGGTATAAACGTTAGACAACAAGGAAGCTGCCTTACATTTAGAAGTGGAGGAGGATCCGCCGAAGTTATGAAGAGCCCGGCGCCAGCTATAGTGCTTCATTAAGACCAGCGTCTAAAATGCCAGTCTTAATAAATGACCCCCATTGTAGCTGTCCTGATTTTGGTTTTCAAAACTGCATCCAGAAACCTGACTGTGTGGCTGTACCCTTCATCTTCAGGTTTTTTTCACGTGCGTGAAAAAACGCATCAAAACTGATTGCATCCATGCGGAAAAAACTGAAACACTGAACGCCATTGCAGACAACACTAGTGTATGTGCAAAACCATCAGTTTTTCCCTGAACAGACCCTGACACAATCCATATCGCCCTGGTGAAAGAGCCCTAAGTCTTCTTCTCCTTTGAGAGCAGCCATACGGTCCATAGCGATAACGGACAGAAGAGGACCTCATTGACATCTATTAGAGAGTTTTCTAGACATGCCCTGTGACCTGTGCAGAGGTCAGGAGGGAGTAGATAAGCTGTGATATCACCTATTGTGAATGGAGGAGCCTGTATTATCTTTATATAGGTGATCTCTGTCATTGTAATCCTGCCTGTGATGATAATGAGATATGAGCTGAAAGTTGCCTGTACAGAAAAGGAAGTCATGAGCTATTATTAGACCTCGTGGCCAGTGTGAAAATTGCGGAATTACATTGCCTTGAAAAAGTATTCATACCACTTGAACTTTTCCACATTTTATTCATTTTACACCCACAAACTTAAATGTTATTGGGATTTTATGTGATAGACCAAAACAAAAAGTAGCAAGTGCAAAGAAAATGATATATGGTTTTCAAAATTGTTAATAAATAAAGATATGAAAAGTCTGGCGTGCATTTGTATTCAGCCCCCTGTACTCTGATACCCCTAAATAAAATCCAGTGTGATCAATTGCCTTCAGAAGTCACCTAATTAGTAGATAGAGTCCGCCTGTGTGTAATTTGTTCTCAGTATGACCACTGCTGTTATGTGAAGGCCTCAGAGGTTTGTTACAGAACATTAGTGATCAAACAGCATCATGAAAACCAAGGAACACACCAAACAGGTCAGGGATAAAGTTGTGGAGAAGTGTAAAGCAGGGATGGGTTATAAAAAAAATATCACGATCTTTGTACATCTCACGGAGCACTGTTCAATCCATCATCCAAAAATAGAAAGGAGTATGGCGCAATTGTACATCTACCAAGATATGGCCATCCACCTATACTGACAGTCCAGGCAAGGAGAGCGCTAATTATAGAAGCAGTCAAGTGGTCCATGATCACTCTGGAGGAGCTGCAGAGATGCACAGCTCAGGTGGGAGAATCTGTCCTCGGGACAACTATTAGTCGTGTACTCTACAAATCTGGCCTTTATGGAAGAATGGCAAGAAGAAAGCCATTTTTGAAAGCAAGCCATATGAAGTGCCATTTGCAGTTTGCCACAAGCCATGTAGGGGACACAGCAAACATGTGGAAGAAGGTGCTCCGGTCTGATGAGACCAAACTCGAACTTTTTGGCCTGAATGCAAAATGCTACGTATGGTGGAAAACTAAAACTGCACATCAACCTGAACATACCACGCTGTGGGATGCCCTTCCTCAGCAGGGACAATAAAGCTGGTCAGAGTTGATGTGAATATGGATGGAGCTAAATACAGGGCAATCCTGGAGGAAAACCTGGTAGAGGCTGCAAAAGACTTGAGACTGGGGTGTCGGTTCTCCTTCCTGCAGGACAATGGCTCTAAACATACGACCAGAGCTACAATGGGATGCTTTAGATCAAAGCATATTCATGTGTTAGACTGGCCCAGTCACAGTCCAGACCTAAATCCCATTGAGAATCTATGGCCAGACTTGAAAATTGCTGTTCACAGACGCTCTCCATCCAATCTGACTGACCTTCAGCTATTTTTCAAAAAAGAATGGGCAAAAATGTAATTGTCTAGCTATGCAAAGCTAGTTGAGACAAACCCCAAAAGACTTGCAGCTTAGGGTGGTCCTCCAAAGTATTGTCTCAGATGGACTGTACACAAATGCACACCACACTTTACCGATTTTTATTTATTAAAAATTTAGAAACCATACATCATTTTCTTTTCACGTCACATACACTTGCTACTTTGTGTTGATCTGTCACATAAAATCCCAATAAAATAAATTTAAGTTTGTGAGTGTAACGTGAAAAAAATATAGTAAAGTTCAAGTGGTATGAATACTTTTGCAAGGTACTGTATATACATTTTGTAACGTCTGTAGGTAGGGACAGACAAGGACAGTGAGCCCTAACCTAGAACCAAGCCCGCTTTCTGTACCTACTTGCTGTATAAACCTTACTTGGCAGAACCGCAACTGGATGACGGTCCCTTCTCTAAATAAGTGCAGAGATAAACAAACACCAAAGCAGAGTTGTATGGAAATGGGTATGAACCAGGAGCATAACTATCATAGCGGCAGACCATGCGACTGCTATGAGGCCCAGGGCAAGAGGGGGCCCAGTCTTAGTTGGGATTATCTCCTCTTCTACTGGAGGTGAAAACTTCGTCAGGACTCTACTCTCTAAAGCAGGGGTGCACAACGTTTTTTGGGTGGGGGCCACATTGTCCGACTGAACCAACGTCAAGGGCCGAAAATAAAATTTAAAGGGGTATTACCAACTGAAATACTGTATTTATGGCAGATTGAACACACAGTGTATACCATTAATGTCTAGTTACAGTTCCAGGAGTCCCATCTAATGGGAGAAATACATGAAAAATGCATGTGAGCAGCCACAAAACATGGACATACATGTCTGTTACCAGATGGATGGGGCCACACAGAATGGTATCAAGGGCCGCAGGTTGTGCACCCCTGCTCTAAAGGAACAACTTTTAGCAAATGAGGCAATGGAAAAAATGGCCCAAGGGTTATTGAAAAGGGTTTAGACAGAAACCCTTCTGTCCTGAGCCCTAAGGATGAGGTTGCGTCACCACATGGCGTTGTTCAGTAGCGTGTCTGTTCTGGCGTGGCCAAGCTAAGGCTGAAGATCACGACACTGGAGCTTGGACAGGTAATTTTATTACAACTTTTTTTTTTTTTTTACATATAGATAGTAACATGAAAAATAAAAAAACTCACCAAAAAATTCGAAAATAATATGTTTGATATAAAAATGTGATTTAAACAATAGCTATTTTTCTAATGACCCATTCCCTTTCAGTCTGGCTGCTGAAAATGATGCACTCATCACTGCAATGGAAATGAATACGTAACATGATATGGTCAATAGCAGTTCTCCTCTCTGGCTAATAGAGGGGCCCTAGGTTGTAGACCCCCCTCTATATCATCTGTAGCAGGGATGCCCAACCTGCGGCCCTCCAGCTGTTGCAAAACTACAACTCTCACCATGCCCTGCTGTAGGCTGATAGCTGTAGGCTGTCTGGGCATGCTGGGAGTTGTAGTTTCACAACAGCTGGAGGGCTGCAGGTTGAACATCCCTGATCTATAGGTATCACTGACAAATATTAATAGGGTACGTGGACTGGGTGCATCGAGATGGGCTGAGGACTAAATGAAAGTGAGGCTTCATTAATAATAAAGATTGTGAATTAAGTTACCTCTAGAAACGTGATCCTCATGCAGATCTCATAGTCACCTGGCTGAAACAGGATCTGCCAGGGCCCAGGTATCAACATGCTGGCAGCCTGGTATATGTAATACACCGCGCTGCTGTCTGCTTCCACATAACAGACCGCAGGTCACTTAGCAGCTGGGGCCCTATGAGCTCCAAACGCAGGGGCCATGCTACATGAAGCCTGGTACATAGATGACTACAAGAAATGTGTTTTGGTTGTAGGAACGTTTGTTAGCGATGATCTGGCAGTGTAAGGCCCCTTTCACATGAGCGAGTTTTCTGCACAGATGCGATTTGTGAAGTGAACGCATATCACCCGCACTGAATCCTGACCCATTCATTTCAACGGGTCTGTGTACATGAGCGTTTTTCTCGTATCAGTTCTGCGTTACGTGAAAATCACAGCATGTTCTATATTCTGCGTTTTTCATGCAGCCCTGGCCCCATAGATGTGAATAGGGCTTCATTGAAAAACGCATTGCATCCAGAGGCAGGCAGCAGATTGTGCTGTGTAATTACGATCTGCTGCCGGCAAACAGCGATTCTGTATGGGGACGAGCGATGGCATAACAATTGCTCCTCTCCATACTGTGGAGGAGATCGCTGCATGTAATAGCAGCGGTCTCCTCCACTGACGAGCAGGCGATTGCCGGGAAAGAACACTTCCTTCCTGACAATCGCCTGTGTGATCTGCCCGTCTAATATAGGCCTTAGGGCTCATGCACACGAATGTGTGTTGGCCCTGCCTGTGCTGCGGACCGCAAATTGTGGTCCGCAATGCACGGGCACTGACTGTGGGGCCGCCACATTCGGATCCGCATCCCACGATCCGCACCGCACAAAAGTATTGCATGAACTACTTTTTTGCAGTGTGGAGGCATGGGCGGAAACACCATGGAAGCACTCTGTAGTGCTGTAGTCACATCTCCACGAAAAGCAAGCCCCTGGTGTACTTTCATACGTATAGATCTAAACCACCTTGCACTCACGCTAAATATGTTATTTAGATGCGCCATTTCATAAATTTGGCTCTGACACACAAAGCAAGGACAGACTGGGTGCATTCACATCACCGTTTAGCTTTCCGTTCTTCTGATCCATCAGAAGAAGAGAGAGAGAGAAAAAAAAAACAGGATCCTTAAAAAAAAAATGGATCCTGTTGCATCAGTTGTCATCCGTTTGAGCCATTTCTATCTAAGGGTGGGTTCACATCAGCGTTATGCTTTCCGTTTGTGTTTTCCGTTATAACATGGTTATAACGGAAAATAACGGAAACCATAAGACGGAAGTCAAAACGGAAGCCTTTAGAGGCTTCCGTTTTGATCCGTCATAATAGAAGCCTATGAGAATCATAACGGATCCGTCTGAGTTCCGTTATGCTGAACGGAAAACAAAGTCCTGTCGACAGGACTTTGTTTTCCGTTTTGCATAACGGGAACCAAATGGATCCGTTATGATTCTCATAGGCTTCTATTATGACGGATTAAAACGGAATGCCTCTAAAGGCTTCCGTTTTGACTTCCGTCTTATGGTTTCCGTTATTTTCCGTTATAACCATGTTATAACGGAAAACACAAACGGAAAGCATAACGCTGATGTGAACGAGCCCTAAGACTCCTTTTTTTTAGACGGAAAAAAAGTGCTGCGTGCAGGACTTTTTTTCCCATCTAAGAAACGGATCTCAGACAGAAATGGCTCAAACGGATGACAACTGATGCAACAGGATCCGTTTTTTTTTAAAGGATCCTGTTTTTTCCCCTCTCTCTCTTCTTCTGACGGATCAGAAAAACGGAAAGCTAAGGCTAGTTTCACACTAGCGGCAGCGCGGATCTGGCGGGTGAAGGGGCCCGCCGGATCCGTGCTGCCGCAGGTGCACATGTGGGGCCGGAACCGCGCTCCGGCCCCATTCACTGTAATGGGGCGGGCCACAGCACATTAACCCCTGCTGAGAGGCGGCCGGAAGGAAAATACAACATGCTTTAAGAATTGTACAAAAAAACAACTGCAAACGATAGATGTCCCCCCTGTGTGTTTAAAGTGTGGCACAAGGAGAGAAACCGTAACCTGATGCCTGTGCCTAATGAGAGTCAGCGTGCCATGAGCAGAGAGGCCGCTATCTGGAGAGACGTCAGGGTGCGGCTTGTGACGTGTGTCATGAGAAGAGTTGGAGTGGCATGTCACGTGGCACAACCATTTTCATAGCTGTCCACCAGAGACTCCAGGATTGATGCCCCAGGAAAGTTGGGTGCAAAGCTGGCAGATAGAATGAGCCTCTTAAAGAGACGGTGTCCTTATCTAACCTATGGCCACTGCGTAAGGGCTCATGCACACGAACGCGCGCCAGCCATGCCCGTATTGCACACCATATTATGGCTGCAGACCCATTTACTTGAATGGACCCAAAATCCGGAAGATACAGAGTGGAAGCACTATGGAGCACATTTTATTCCATACATAGACAGTGCATATGCATTGGGGACCGCAATTTGCACTTTCATGTTGCATGATCCCTATGCCTGTGCCATGACTGAGAAACGCTGATCCTTCCGCCAACTGTGGAGCCACATACACCATTCATGGGACAAAAAGATCCTGTTGTAAGGTCTAAGACCCTTTAAAATCCCACTCGGGGCTCATGCACACAACCGTATGGATTTTGTGGTTCGCAAAACATGGATCCAAAAAAAAAAAAAAAAAAACGGATGACATCCATGTTACATCCGTTTATTTTTTGCGGATCTATTGTAACAATGCCTGTCCTTCTCCGCAAAATGGACAAGAATAGGACATGTTCTATTTTTTTGTGGAACGGACATGCGGAAACGGAATGCACACAAGGTCATTTCCAGTTTTTTCATGGGGCTGCAAAAAATGTGGACAACGCACCGTGTGCTGTCCACATCCGCATATCCCTCCTGCAAAAAAAAAACAGAAAATGTCCTATTATTGTCTGTTTTGAGGATAAGAATAGGCATTTTTACAATGGGTCCAGTGAACAGTGCGGGATGTATAGGGACCGCATAGGTATTTTGTGGATCCGTATTTTGCAGACCGCAAAACGGATACCTTATTACGCAGGAGGCGTCTAACTGATTTAACCCTATCATATCACATACACAGGGATGCGCCGCCGACACACAGCTGCACTGCTCAGGCACTAAGGTGAGCAGGTGGGCGTGGCCTGAGACAATCCCCCAGCTCTGATTGGCCGCGGGTGTCGGGGACGCGCCTGTTCTCGGGGGCTGAGGCGCGCGGCCGTGCAGTGGAGCAGTCGCGTCTGGTGAGTGACAGCAGCCTGATGATGGGACCCTGAGACCTGGAGCCGCTACTGACACTGGTCACATACAGGTGAGAGCCCCCGGCCTCAGCCCCCCGCCCTGCCAGTGCCTGCCAGCCGGGGCATAGTGACGGGCATTGCTGGGCTTCCTATTGGCATGATGTTATTGATGGGCTCGGAGCACACATGCTGCATACCAAATAGATGAGCAGAATGCAGGAGGGCCAGTCCGGGGGCGGAGGGGTTAACCCAGGAAAGTGCCAGGGAAGGTCCAGCAGCCAAGAACCGCACTGTACAGGGTTAATGGTCAGTAATTATATTATAGGGGCTGTGCAGTATGTACTGGTATTATCTGTCTATATCTAATCATCTATCTATGTACAGTATCTATCTATCTATCTATCGTCTATCTATCTATTATCTATCATCTATTATCTCTCTATCTCATATCTATTTATCTATCTATATCATATCTGTTTATCTATCTATCTATCCATCCATCCATCCATCCATCTATCCATCTCTCTCTCTCCCCTCTCACCATGTTACATACAAATGTTCCCCTGTGGTGTTGTGCTGAGGCGACACAATAGGTGCTTTTCTTTTGGCATGGACGGGGGCGGTATTGGATTCATGGCTTGTTGGTGCCGGTTATTTAAGGCTGTCTCTTTCGGGGTCGGTCTTCATCTTCAGAATATCACATGACACTAAACCTGCCCCTGTTGATCATATAGATGGCAGATCACAGCGGCCGGGGACAGAGGGAATATTGAAGATCCTTGTTAGGTTCCTTGATGAAACGTTGCAGTGATAAGTCTGAAACCCTACAGCGACATATACTTGACGGGTGGAGGGAGGGTGGCAGGGCAGCTGGATGCCAGGGGCAGCACTAGTCAGCTGGATTCAAAGCTTGGCACTGATCAGCTGGATGCCAGGGGTGGCACTGATCTGCCGGATTCCAGGGGTGATACTGATCAGCTACTACCTTGACCAGGGTATGTCAGTACAGGGCTAGGGTAGTAAGCTCAATCCTTCTTCCAGGTGTTGGGTGCCAAAGGAGGCGCGTATAAACCAGTCTGCCCTGACCGAGGTCTTTACATACAGAACTAGAGCAGTCAACTGAATCCTTCCCTGGGTGAAGGAAAGTAGCTATATGAATACTTGTCCTGCCTTTTATGCAGAGTGATCCCTTAAAGAGGACTTCTCACCTCTCCTGAATTGTCCATTTTTGTAAATTATTGTATTCTACATGAATTGACCATTCTCATGACACTATGCTGTGATATTCCTCTGTTCTTCCTTCTAGAAGTTTATGAATAAATGGACAACTAGTTGTTACCAGTTGGGGATGAGTCCTTGTAGTATGACACTTGCAGCACTGATTGGATAGTGCAGGGACACACCCCCAACTGGTAACCAAGTTGTCAATTTATTCATAAACTTCTAGTAGGATTAATAGAAGAATGGCGCATCATAGAGTCATAAGAATAGATGCTCCAGAATTGTTATTACATGGGGAATGCAGGTTGTTACTAAAACAGACATGTCAGGAGAGGACAGCCACATCACTGTTATAATACCCGTCTGACAGACCGTAAGAAGCAGCTCCAGTTATCGTTGTGACGCCCATCTAACCCCGAAAGTTGTACTTTTTGTCCCATGGGCATCTTCTTGAATGAGTCACCTGGAAAAGTCTATATGGGAAATAATGATTGTTTCCATACAGATTCCAGGGCGGCTCATGGCGAGTTCTGCCGTATTTTCATTTCAGACCTTGCCAGGGCATGCCATCAGTGTCACCGATGTGGGTACCACTGCTGGGACCTGCTCCTATCTCCAGAATGGGCCCCTCAAAGTGAAGGAGATTACGGTTACCTCTATGGGAGTTCTGAAAAAAAGGCGAGTGCTGGCTCGGCTATTTCCTGCAGTCCCATAGAGGTGAATGGAAAGGTGGTCGTGCATGCTCGGTGGTCGTACATGCTCTCCATTCAGCATTATAAGACCTCCGAAAATTGCTAAGCGCACTAGCAATATGCCATGTCAATACTAAGCCTATGTGAAGGTCTGCATAGATTTCCAGAACTGTGGGGACCAAGTAGTAAGGTCAACTTTGGGGGTAGGCTGCATTTTCAGATTTTTCCAGGAGGGTGAATTTAATGGATACCCCCGCTCTCAGTACTGCCACCTACAGAGAGATGACTTGTCCATGAGATGACTCCATCTATGTGTAAAGCAGGTCGTGGTCACAGAGTCCTCTGAGCCATTCCTGCAGTGGTCCTCTGCTCTGGTCTCAAGCAGGGACCCTCTCTAAAATATCAGGAGACCCTAAAAGATCATATCGACAGTAGTTGTCCTGAGTGGACAACCCCATTAAAGTGCATTTTCAGTATTTTGTTCACAATATAGCCTTAATATATATTTGATATATATATCAGTTCCAGATGAGTAGGGGTTCGACACCCGAGACCCCTACAGAGCAGCTCTTTCAGGCAGATTTCATCCCCACAAGCGATAAGGTTATGGAGTAGAAGCAGAAGGCACTGTATACTGTGTAGTTTCAGGCGCCAGCAGTAGCGCCCATTATCTTGATCTGCAGTACCCCGGTATGACCACTACACAGTGTATGGCGCTGTCTGCTTCCAGCTTCGTCCAATCTGTATAGTTTCCAATGCTGGCGGCTGCCCGACACAGCTGATCAGTGGAGTGCCAGGTGTTGGACCCCTCCACAGATCTGATATATATGACATCTGGAGGGTTAGGTCATCAATATTTGTAACACAGACAAATCTTTAAAAATGATACAATTTACCCTATTTTAGAGCTGATGCTACCAGGTTGTGCTCACCATACAAATCAATGGAAAGTCCAGTATTTGGTAGACGGCAGGGTGCATGTGGGTTCCCTTGTGTTATAATGAATGCAGGACAAGAAGGCACAAGTGTGAATATGGAACTAACATAGAGAAGATGGACAGGTATGGAAAGCTGCAAAAATCGCTATGATTGTATGAAGAACAGCTCTGGGGTACAAACTGCTGCCCTAAAATGTGAATCTATCTGTCAGTGCCAGGAGCTCTCAGTTTCTTGTGGCACCTATCAATAGGGGGCAATACTGTTCACTCCTATAGTGAAGACAAGAGTGCAACGTACCGTCGCTGCCATGTTCTGCTTGCGGCTGTGTCTTATATATATAGCCCTGATGTATTCAGGCTGCAACTTCTACAGAACGTGAATTAAGGAGTTTTTAAAGGGCATCTGTCAGCAGTTTTGTATCTATGACACTGGCTGACCTGTTACATGTGCTCTTGGCAGCTGAAGAACATCTGTGTTGGTCCCATGTTCATATGTGTCCACATTACTGAGAAAAATGATGTTTTATTATATGCAAATGAGTTTCTAGGAGCAACGGGGGCGTTACCATTACACCTCGAGGCGTCCTCTGCATTTTGATTGCTAATGCCAGACAGTGAACATGTCATCACATCTGAACTCACAATTAAAGTGCAGAGGGTGCAACAGTTGCAGAGAGAGCGGATCCTCTAGGTGTAATGGTAACGCCCCTGTTGCTCCTAGAGGCTCATTTGCATATATTGCAACATCATTTTTCTCAGCAATGCGGGCACATATGTACATGGGATAGTTATGGGACAAACTATTTTCAAATACCTCTTTAGGGAATTCAGATAAAAAAAAAAACACCTGTTCCCGCTCCCAGCGCCACTGAGGCTCAGTGCGGTTTATGCAAATGTCACAGGTGAGGCCGCTGCTTGGCCAGCACCAGTTAAGTGAGTGTACACATCACATGATCACTACTGGTCCGGTGGGGACCAGAAACAACAGGGACGGGATAAGTTGAAGTGAATGGGACCCTTTCCTGTCTCCAGACCTGTGCCTTCAAAATCATGAAGAGTTCTTCACGCTTCTGCGACGTTCTCTCCATCATTTCTTTGGGAGTTTCAAAAATAACTGAGCAAGCGCACTTATTGTAGATATTTTCAGAAGTCCCATAGCAGTGAATGGAGCACACTGCACATGGCACGGCCACCTCTCCATCCATGGGACTCCTGGAAATAGCTGAACCAGTAGTCGACTGTTTTCAGTTTGCGCTGTGTGTTCTCCTTCACTTCAGGAGATAGGAGTGGGTCCCAGTGGGACCTACACTCATCTGACATATCCTAGCGATATCCCATCAATGTCTGATATGGGAATACCCCTTTAACCTTTCACGTTACATAGTTGTGGTTGGTTTTGGAGTTGATGTATAAGCGTGGTGGAGGAGCATTTATGAGGTTAATTCCCTTTGACCATGAATATCTCAGCTAGCTACTTACATGTCATGATGGACCTTCAGTAGATCTTCTGCTGTTGCCTGAGGGAGAGGTTTTCATATCGTATACCCTGCTACGGGGGTTACGTCCAATGTGGCAGATCACAGCACAAATGCTAAGTAAGCACTCTGAATATCAGGAGCCTAAAGGAAGATTTGTCTTCATTAGCATCAAAATTGTCCAAAGAAAGATTACAGGGTAAGACAGTGCCATAAACGACACATAACCAATGGCCATTAGCGGATATATATGTATTTCCAGGAGCTAAATCATGAAAATATGAAAAAAAAAGTATTGGTGGTTTATGTTCAGGACCCAAAATTAGTGTAAAATCTAGAAAACGTAAGATGAGACCCAAGTTCTAATCTCTTTTCACTTCTCTACTTCACCAACTGTCTTATTGGCAGCTTATTGACATTGAGTTATTAACTCAACCTCTGGTGACCATATGAGTAGCAGTTCTCCAGCTTGGCCTGTCCTTGGGTCTTCAGACTTCTCAACAATGTGTTTATGATTGTCTCCAGTTTTTCTCCCTCTTTTTAGGACTAGTATTACTAATACTAATAGTGGCCAGAATGAGGCAAGTGATTTTGAACAACAGGTGACCATAGCAAGTGTCCTATCTTCCACCTGGATCTTCTGGCCTATTTTCCTTCCTCTTGCTGCTGATGGACCTCTTCCTTCATTTTGTTCCAGTATAACTGTATTTTATATAGAGTTCTCTCCTATGCCCACCATAAGATGAAGCTTCTTTTCAGTTACAAGCAGTGGGAGAAATCCTTCAGCTTCTCCTTCCATCGAATTCTTCTTCATTTCTCATTCTTCTGCTTTTTCTTTATCGAGAACTTCAGGGAGGATTACATATATACTGGTTTTCCAGTATGATATATGAAATAAATTGGACTATCGTCCTTGGACTGAGCTACAATACTGGACATAACCCATGGAGTTTTGTGGTGCTCTTATTTTGGCAGTTTTTTCCTAATCCTGGACTAACCCTATAAGGATAGAACCTCCACAGTACTTAAAGGGGTTGTCCCATTACAACAGTTATCCACTATCCCTAGGAAGGCCCCATTGGTTGGCGCCCTGCAATCACAAGAACGTGCGGCCTTCTTACCCCGTTTTAAGAGAGCCAACCGTATCCTCCACTCCATTCAGCTTTATGGGGCTGCTGGAGGTAGGTCGTACAGCACTATGCTATCTCCCCCCCCCCCCCCACCTGCCTAAAACTTTTGCACAATGCAGTATGTCTTATGGAACCATCATGCCCCTTCTCCGAGATTGGGGAACCTCTATTGGAATGGCCAGGCAGGAAACAGGAATGAAACGCAAAAGACTCACCTGTCACCGGTGCTTCGGTTCCAGCGCTAAGCTCCCTTCTCCTCCGCTTTTGTTCCTCGCTGGACCGGTGGAGTGGTTCCACAGCGCTAATAGACAATCAGTGGCCCCAGTGGTGGCAGCGGTCCGCAATGTGCCGCAGCATGTCAAGTCTTTGTGCGGTTCTTTTGTGTGGATTTCACCAATTCAGTGCAAGGTGAGATCTGAGTCAAAAGCGCATCAAATCCGCACCAAAAACTGCAAGTAAAACATGCAGTTTTGGTGCAGAAGAATTGACATGCTGCGGATTTTAAAATCGGCATGGCAGAGCAAATTACACAAGGAAGAAAAAAGCAAAGTGTACGTGATATTTCTGAAATCTCATATATATTGCTAGTACTGTATTAGGCCCCATTCACACGACCACAGAAAAAACGGACAACACACCGCGTGTTGTCTACATCCGTATTTCCATTCCGCAGTCCCATAAAATACATACAGCATGCCTATTCTTGTCTGTTTTGCGGAAAAGGATAGGCATTGTTACAATGGATCTGCAAAAAAACGGATGCAACACAGATGTCACACGGACATCATCCATCTTTTTTGCGGATCTGTGTTTTGTGGACCACAATATACATACGGTTGTGTGAACGCCCCTTTACACTTCGTTTTTTTCCCCACGAGAATCGGCACAGGAAAACCATACGTAATCTGTAGCATGCGCTGATAGTCTTATGATTAGGGATGAGCGAATTGACCTTTGGAGACAAGATCTGAAATCGATTCGCTCAAGACTTCATTAGTATGCTGTACGGAAATCCGTCTCTGTACAGCGTCCAAACCTACGGGTTCCAGTGATGCAAATTCGTTATTCCTGAAGTCTCGCGGGACTTCGGTGAATAACTTCGGAATTTGATTTTAAAATGGGGATCAAGGTCAATCTTGGTACTGGCTGGTACACTGGTAATGAAGCTGACCTCAGATCACTGTTTTAAAGTTAAAAAAAAAAAATCAAATCCCAACGTTATTCACCGAAGTCCCGCGAGACTTCAGGAATAACGAATTTGCCTCACTGGAGCCCATACATTTGACTGCTGTATGGAGACGAATCTCCGTACAGCTTTTATAAGAAATTTTGAGGGAATCAACTTCGGATCTTGGGTCCGAAGGTTGATTTGCTCAACACTACTTATGTTAATAGAGAGGAGCGTCTCAGTGTGACTGTCCATGGTCCTGAAATTGCTAAATCCAGTAGTAAAACACGATCTGGGATAGCCGGATCTGTAGTTCTCAATATTTAGCAGATTGGTTAATAGTTTGTACACAGCATAGTGGCAATATATTCCTCAGCACTGTGACAGAGAAGGTAATCCCGGTGGCTCATGTATGTGTACATGAGGATTGACACGATATCTGACTGTTGACTTGTATCTAGCATTTTTTGGCAGTATTTCCCTGTGCAATCTGTCTATAATTCTCATTTGTTTCTGAGCTGGTCAGTGGAAACTAGCTGGAATCATGTCTCACCATATACTACACATGGAGAAACAGGAGATTCTGCTCCCTAAGTCTCTGTAACAAAACCTCAGAAGCAACAGCACTAATAGAGGACATTATACAGCAGTGCTGAGCAGTGTAGATGTGAATCCAGCAGTGAAGTTAGATATTAAATCACAAACAAGCAGTAGTCTCTGTGCAGCTGCCTCTCCCCTTTAACATAGACTTAAATGTCAGTGAGCAGGCAGCCTTCATTTACTGAAGGTGTATGTGAGCAGTGAATTGAAAGCTCGTGAAGAGGAGGAGGAGCAGGAAAAGAGCCTGATTGGATAGAGAAGCATCTTTCTCTAATGACATATATTACAAAGTTCCTACTGTTTTCCTATACTATTCATCTATGGAAAAAAAAATTAAATGACAGTCTCACATGCTGCATTTTTCTGTGCTTTGACAAGGACGTACACAGAGCTCATAAGGCTCCATGGCAAAATGTTCATCAAACAAGGCAATGAAGAATGTAAAATACAATGCCCCAGATTTCTGACTAATTTAATTTTTTTTTTAATTAAGCAGAAGAAATTTTAATGTTAAAAAATCACCCTCCGCATCACCCATTTTAGCAGACTTCTCTGTTGGAAAAAGAGGAAAAAAATTCTCTGTCGGAAAAAGAGGGGCTTCAAAAATACTGCGCTCATCCTGAACACCATATTTCTCAATGATTTACACCAGACAACTGACATAAATACACTAATAAATTCTCCATCTTCACTTCAGATATTACAAAACTGGCTGCCGGCACCTACCACTAGGGGGAGCTCAGGGCATAGAAGGTTGTACAGGGCAATAGAAGCTATAATAATGTCTTAGCACTGAGCAAGCGAAAGAGATAAGATTAGTGTCATCCCACCCCCTCCCCGTAGCAGTCGCATGGCCCACTTTTTATGAAAGTACACCACTGCGCTTGGGCGTAATTTATAAGGGTATCGGGCTCCGTTTTGTACAGATTTGTCACAGTGTGCCAATACATTTGCCATATAAAAAAGGCAATAACAAAACTGCATATTTTAATATAAAATACCTTGTCTTAACCCCGTGGTATAGTAGTACATGCGGAGGCAGGTGGTTCCTCCCTCTGGCTACAGAAGTTGGAACCATTTGCATCGCCGTTGATGCAGAAAACGTGTCTGTGTGTATAATGGGCCTTGGAGGAGCCATCAGGCAGCTTCATCTCCACCGCAATAATAAGAATTGAAGCGTTAATGACTTTGCCTTTCAATATTGTACAAGACGCGGGCCGCTTTTAAACAGCTGCCAATTAGCGAGGCTGCCTTTGTTCACATGCCCTAAAGTCTTTCTGCCGCTCACACCGCCGCTCATTACCCTGTAATTTACTGACGACTATTTCTGGTGCATGTGTTTTGTGTAAAGTGCATTGTTTTATCTCTATTTTATCGTTTCCTCTATGATCTGTTTGTTCTTGTTACCATATGTGGCCCTCCAGCTTGAGAGACTTGATTTCTGATTTGCATAGGTGCCAGTCAAGGTTCTGTTTTTGAGCAGTCTTAAGACCCTATTAGAATTTACGATTTTTTAGGCCAATTATCAACAGTAAGTGCTGGTTCCCGACAATTGGCATTCCCCGTATTATTGAGCAAACCCTCATTTATCAGCTGATAGGCATCCTTCATCAGGACAAAGGTTGTCTGATTGCCGGCAGCACATCTCTCTGTAAGATCAGGGATGTGCTGCCGATTAATGAAATAAACAGAACAAGGGAGGAATGACAGGAGCCTGAAGATTCAGAGGGGGGGGGGGGGGTCCTGAAGAGTCAGAGTGCTGGGGGGGGGACGAGGGGGGGGAACCCTGAAGAGTCAGAAGTGATGGGGGGGAACCCTGAAGAGTCAGAGTGATGGGGGGGAACCCTGAAGAGTCAGAGTGATGGGGGGGGAACCCTGAGAGTCAGAGTGCTGGGGGGTGAGCCCTGACGTCGGAGTGCTGGGGGTGAGCCTGACGCGTCGGAGTGCTGGGGGAACCCTGACGCGTCGGAGTGCTGGGGGGTGACCCTGACGCGTCGGAGTGCTGGGGGGTGAACCCTGACGCGTCGGAGTGCTGGGGGGTGAACCCTGACGCGTCGGAGTGCTGGGGGGTGAACCCTACGCGTCGGAGTGCTGGGGGTGAACCCTGACGCGTCGGAGTGCTGGGGGGTGAACCCTGACGCGTCGGAGTGCTGGGGGGTGAACCTGACGCGTCGGAGTGCTGGGGGGTGAACCCTGACGCGTCGGAGTGCTGGGGGGTGAACCCTGACGCGTCGGGAGTGCTGGGGGTGAACCCTGACGCGTCGGAGTGCTGGGGGGTGAACCCTGACGCGTCGGAGTGCTGGGGGTGAACCCTGAACGCGTCGGAGTGCTGGGGGTGAACCCTGACGCGTCGGAGTGCTGGGGGGTGAACCCTGACGAGTCGGAGCTGGGGGGTGAACCCTGACGCGTCGGAGTGCTGGGGGGTGAACCCTGACGCGTCGGAGTGCTGGGGGGTGAACCCTGACGCGTCGGAGTGCTGGGGGTGAACCCTGACGCGTCGGAGTGCTGGGGGGTGAACCCTGACGCGTCGGAGTGCTGGGGGGTGAACCCTGACGAGTGCTGGGGGGTGAACCCTGAAGAGTCGGAGTGCTGGGGGGGTGAACCCTGAAGAGTCAGAGTGCTGGGGGTGAACCCTGAAGAGTCAGTGCTGGGGGTGAACCCTGAGAGTCAGGTGCTGGGGGTGAACCCTGAAGAAGTCAGGGTGCTGGGGGGGTGAACCCTGAAGAATCAGGGTGCTGGGGGGGGGTGAACCTGAAGAATCAGGGTGCTGGGGGGGGTGAACCCTGAAGAATCAGGGTGCTGGGGGGGGGTGAACCCTGAAGAATCAGGGTGCTGGGGGGGGTGAACCCTGAAGAATCAGGGTGCTGGGGGGGTGAAAGGGGGGGGTGAACCCTGAAGAATCAGGGTGCTGGGGGGGGGTGAACCCTGAAGAATCAGGGTGCTGGGGGGGGTGAACCTGAAGAATCAGGGTGCTGGGGGGGGTGAACCCTGAAGAATCAGGGTGCTGGGGGGGGGTGAACCCTGAAGAATCAGGGTGCTGGGGGGGGGTGAACCCTGAAGAATCAGGGTGCTGGGGGGGGTGAACCCTGAAGAGTCAGGGTCCAGGGTCCGGGGGGGGTGAACCCTGAAGAGTCAGGGTCCTGGGGGGTGAACCCTGAAGAGTCAGAGTGAAGGGGGAGGGGATGCCTGAAGAGTCTGTAATCAACTGATGCAAACGAGCGAAGATTGATGCGCTCATACTACCTGAACATGGGGCGGTCTAATAGCCCCTGATCGGCTACAGGGTACACAGGCACTACACACTAAGGGCTCATTCACATGACCATATGGTCACCGTGCTCATGTTGCAGACTGCAAATAACGGTCCGCAAAACATGGCCACCGGCCGTGTGAACTCCATGCAGTGGATGCGAACCCATTGACTTGAATGAGTCCGTGATCCACAAGATGATTTTTGAAGCGGAGACAAAAGTAGTGCACGCAGGACTTTTGTCTCCACTTCAAAAATCATCTTCTGAGCGGAAACCTAACGGACCCCATTATAGTCTATGGGGTCCCTTAGGCTCCGTTGGGCTCAGTTATATCCCGAATTCGTCCTTTCCGTTCTCCTGCTCCTATAACGGAGCAGGAGAACGGAAGCCCTAACGGTGATGTGAACGAGCCCTAAGACGTAGATGGTAAAACACTCTCTGTAGTCTAGTAGTTCAAGGAATGATGAGAACAGCAGAAGAGAAGTATACTGTCCACTCGTGGCGATGTTACTGAGGACTGGGTTGCATGTGATAGGGTTGTCTGAAGTGGACAAAATGTGACAGGGGTATGAAGTAGATGGAAAAAGATCACCTCAGAGGAGTGATGATGGCAGCAGAAGCAGAGTGTGATGCTGTGGTAAGCAAGTATATGGTTGTGTTAGTATGGACTGGACATAATCATACTCGGTTCATAGGTTTTTTTTGTGGGTTTGCATTGATTTAATCTCCTATAATATTTTGATGAGGCAGACATTACTAATACATCGTCTTTACAACTGGTGAATTTTTGGAGAAAAGATTCTTACCTCAGAAGGTTCAGGACTCGGGAGCAGTTTCATGATGGTCTGGTTTCTGATGAAATAGAGTCTTACCGCTGACACAATTTACCTTTCTCAGAGGAGCAGTTATTCTCCTTTTAATTATCTAGTTCATGCAGAATTGAAGCCTGCTTACAGAAGATGTTCTTTGTCTTCAGACTAGACGTGAATAAATCTGGATGCTGCAGATTTCCAACTGTGCAAAAATGCAGCTTGGGAAAAAAAGATGTAATCAGACGGTGCGGTTAAACCTGCTTAAAAATGCAATAAAAATGCATGTGGTATCGCTGCGGTTTTTAATGCAGCTGCATTTTTTACAGGTGAAACATTTATTTCTTATGTTTCCCTTGTCAAATAAAAAACTGCTCCCAATGCTAATATTTCCAGTGCGGTTTTCATGTAGTTTTAACGTCTAAATACATTCTAATGCAAGGTGATTTAAAGGGGTTGTCCAAGTTATGGGAAAAAAAATATAGCACTGTAAATCTGATGGGTAGCAATATATAACGAAGTTCAGCAAGTTTTAGGCAAAAAAAATCTCTATTTCCTCATTTCCCTGGTTCTCTTCTGGCCTTTGTTTACATGCAGTAATAACAATCTCTGCCCCCCCCCCTTCTCTGCAAAGACAGTGAATATAAGTGCTGTGAGTACATGTCTGCCTGCTGGGATACTCAGCAGCATGTTGTTTGTGTAGGACTACAAGTCCCAGCTGTACAATGACACTGCTGATACACACAGGAAATTCTCCCTACCTGTTCTTGTACAATTCCTCTATAGCTCCTTGCCCAGCATTTGTCTCCTCTCACTGCTGCAGCTACTATTTGTTGTAAAGCCTTGAGCCCTCAGTGTGTTCTGGCTGAAGGGGTTAATGTTTTATCTGAAGGAATCCAGGGAGAGAGCAGATAGCAGCCCGGCAAAGAAAGGGGGCGTGGCCAGTGACCTCTCGTGTACAGACTCTTATCTGAACTCTGAGGCTTGTACACGAAACATCACAGAGCAGAGAGATAAGGTGACATCACAGGTCATGTGACCCTCAGTCAACTCTGAGAAACCAGCAGCTTTAGAAACACAAAGTATATGGGAAAGTTGTTATACCTGACAAGTTAGAAACATATAAAGAACAAAAAAATAACTCGGACAACCCCTTTAAGGTGTAGACCTCGTCATAACTTAGGCGCATCCTCCGGCAGTCTGGGTGCCAGAATGAAATCTACAGCAGCTCAGAGCTGCATTTGAACAAGCACAAATGAAGATGCATGTGGCGGACCCTCACCGCACCCCTTTTCAGGAAAGTAAAAAAAAAAATGTTGTAAGTGACATATAAAAAGTTACTTTTGGTTTACTTTTAAAGGGAGTCTTTCACCTGTTTTTCACCAATATAACTAAGAGCACTGCCCCACAGAAGATTGCAGACACATCCCAGACATACCTGTGTGCACTATGTGTCTGTATTACATGTCACATCCCAGACATACCTGTGTGCACTGTGTGTCTGTATTACATGTCACATCCCAGACATACCTGTGTGCACTGTGTGTGTATTACATGTCACATCCCAGACATACCTGTGTGCACTGTGTGTGTATTACATGTCACATCCCAGACATACCTGTGTGCACTGTGTGTCTGTATTACATGTCACATCCCAGACATATCTGTGTGCACTGTGTGTCTGTATTACATGTCACATCCCAGACATACCTGTGTGCACTGTGTGTCTGTATTACATGTCACATCCCAGACATACCTGTGTGCACTGTGTGTGTGTATTACATGTCATATCCCAGACATACCTGTGTGCACTGTGTCTGTATTACATGTCACATTCCAGACATACCTGTGTGCACTGTGTGTATTACATGTCACATCCCAGACATACCTGTGTGCACTGTGTGTCTGTATTACATGTCACATCCCAGACATACCTGTGTGCACTGTGTGTATTACATGTCACATCCCAGACATACCTGTGTGCACTGTGTGTCTGTATTACATGTCACATCCCAGACATACCTGTGTGCACTGTGTGTCTGTATTACATGTCACATCCCAGACATACCTGTGTACACTGTGTGTGTATTACATGTCACATCCCAGACATACCTGTGTGCACTGTGTGTCTGTATTACATGTCACATCCCAGACACACAGTGCACACAGGTATGTCTGGGATGTGTCTGCAATCTTTTGTGGGCAGTGCTCTTAGTTATATTAGTGAAAATTAGGAGACAGGCTCCCTTTAAAGTAACTTTTTTTATGCTAGAAATGTGGTGCAGGTAGATGATAAATCTCGACCTTAATTTCCCTGTGATGGCACTGGAGAACAACCAACACTTACTGCCAGGTTTACTCCACAGTTTGTTGGGGGTCCCGATTATCATGATCATTAGTTCCCAATAATTGGCGAATCTATCTATCTGGGGTTCTCCAAGATTCTCTTTAAATTTGGTAGGGCGTAAAGGGCTGTAAAAATTTAAAAGAAACCACCGTTAGGACTCACCGTTAGGACTCATGCACATAAGCATGACTTGAATGTGTCCGGGTCTGCGATATGCGGGCACTGGCCGCGTGCCCACCGGAGTGCTTCCGTGGGGTTACTGTCCT
The DNA here is from genome assembly GCA_900303285.1 of Rhinella marina. Lineage (NCBI taxonomy): Eukaryota > Metazoa > Chordata > Amphibia > Anura > Bufonidae > Rhinella > Rhinella marina. The sequence continues at coordinate 177,452 of ONZH01025357.1, read as the reverse complement.
GTGCCGCCGCACTGCAAAAAAGTAGTGCATTCGCTACTTTTTAGTGGTGTGGACAGACCACGGACCCATTCAAGTTGAATGGGTCTGGATCCGTCGGAGGAATCCGCTAATTGCGGTCTCCCCAAGGCACGGAGCGGTCAATCAACGGCCCTGTGCATGAGGCCTTAAACACCAAATACCTTACTGACTGACTCCAATGCTCGGCCATGCAGATTCTGGACCTTATAGTTCTTTCTTCCTCTTTTCCTGGTGTGTTGTAGAGTATACATGGCTTTCTCTACGTGGATCTCAGATAGTGGTTCTCTCGAGTTCAGGCCTAGTAAAGGAGGGAGAACATGTAGCTCCCTCTCACTTCCTCAGCTAGAAAACTTGACTGAGCAAGGGGCGGACCTAAGTCCAACACCCAGCTTCCTACAGGGGCTGAGTCAGGATTATTAAAGGGGTTGTCCGGGTTCAGAGCTGAACCCGGACATACCCTTATATTCACCCAGGCAGCCCGCCTGAACAGGGCATCGGAGCATCTCATGCTCCGATGCCCTCCCTTGCCCTGCGCTGGATCGCGCAGGGCAAGGGCTCTTTTGTTTATATTACACACTGCCGGGCGGACGCTTCCGCCCGGCAGTGAGCTCGGTGACGTCACCGGCTTTAATGGGCCGGCTTTAGCGCTGCCCTAGCCGTTTTACTGGCTAGGGCAGTGCTAAAGCCCACCCATTAGCGCCGGAGTCACGGGCTCACTGCGGCGAGCCTCCGCCTGGCAAGCCGTACGTCACCGGAACCGGGCTAAATGCCTTTGCCCTGCGCTAATTAGCGCAGGGCAAAGGAGGGCATCGGAGCATAGGATGCTCCGATGCCCTGTTCAGGCGGGCTGCCTGGGTGAATTTAAAGGTATGTCCGGGTTCAGCTCTGAACCCGGACAACCCCTTTAACTCTGACTAATCCATGCAAAACTATTCTGGTGCACCACAATAGATTAGAACATTACATAACATTTTGCAACAAAAACCACTTGCATGTACCCTATTCTGGGGTACTGCATCTGCTCCCTGCCAAATGTTCCATTTCTCTTAATGCTGCAAAATACATGCAAAAAAGAAAAATGGAACATTTTAGTTTCCTCTAGTATCCTGTTATAACCTGCAAGGAGCGTAATCAAGCTCAATTGATGATGATGGTTCTGCTCCCTGAGGGTCCGTCCATATTGATGGACTACATGCTATTTACCTACAGTTTTGCGCAGTCATTATGGGTGAACTGCATCTGACCCTCCCGCCTCATGGGTCATTGATCCCTGAGATGGACACATTTTTCTATCCCTTTACAGTAAAGCTGAAAATAAAATACTGCTGTAGTGAATCCATTTTGGAATGGCTGCAGGGTACAGTACATGGTTTATTTAGCTTTAACACTCAATTCATGTGTAAAACATGAATAATTTTGCTTCATTACCCATCGCTCTCAGATCGTTTGCTTTCTTTTTATGCTTTTCTTAAAGAACTCCCGACAAAAATTCTATTCCATGTCCTGCTAGAAATGTACATGATATAATCTGTAGTGAATGTCATTTTCTTACCAGTGTCTGAATTTTTGACTTCTATCATCCTGAAGTTTCTTATCTGTGTCATGTGACCAGCAATTAGACCCACCAACTCACACATAGACTTATGTGTGGACAAGAAGTCTAATTCTCTATGTATTCCTATGAGACTGAAAGTGAGGCTCCCATAGGAATGAATAGAGCAGTTACTGGCTTTCTGTCCTGGGTCAGTTGGAGGTCAGGGAGTTGATCACATGACCCAGCTACAATAAGAAGAGAGGTTTTTACTTACAGAAACAGTCACTGATAAGAAGATGACATTCACTACAGATTATATCATGCACCTTTCTAACAGGTCAGAGAATAAAAGTTTTTGCGGGAGTTCTTCTTTACTCTTGTGCCATAAATCTAGCACTGCCCAAATAACGGGTGTGCTTCAGAATGGCCAATGGAGATCATTTGATGGACGAGACTTGATTGTCCCTGTGCCCTTCTTTGTGTGATGTTGTTTTTTTTAATTTTTTTTTATACTCATATATACTACTAAAAAAACAGATATAGGAAATGGTTTTGAATAGACCACACAAGGTACTGCGAGTATGAATGCCGAGTCAAGTGTTACCCCTTGTCTGTAAGTTAAAGGAGTTTATCCCATGATTGATGTAAAAATGTAAATCAGACATCATATAGTACATAACAATCTCTTTCTAACAAAGCTAGAACCAGCCCTGTACCTCACATGGATCCAGAGATCTTCCCATTCACTTCTCCGATTGCTCTGCTAGATCATCTTTAGCCTGTCAGCCCAGGGGGCATGCCCGTTCTGCTGCAGCTCTCTCCCTGTAACCATATGCCATATGACTGGTGGCAGTTGAAAATTTAAATTGAGCACGTTCGACCAGCTCAGTGAGACGGACAAAAAAGTAAGGAAAAGAACGAACAGCAGGTGGTGCTATACAGATAGATTTTATTGAATAGTTCACAGGCTGTACTCACCCCCCCCCCCCCCCGTTACGGCCAGCATGTAAACAGTGAAGAGGAGGCAGCGCTGATACGGCGCGCGCCTCCTCTTCAAACAGCTGATCGGTGGGGGTTCCAGGTATCAGACCCTCGCCGATCTGATATTGATGACCTATCCTGATGATAGGTCAATAATAAATATAACTCGGAGAAACCCTTTAAAGGGATTCTCTCAGCAGGATAAGGTGTATAGCGCTTGTCACATCTACTTATTACTCTCCGCAATTTATTTTAAAATATACTATTATTACTTTTATCAGTGCTGTAGTTTCTTAAAAAAATCGGTTTAATTCATATGCTAATTACTTACTTAAGGAGCCCAAGAGGCCGTCTTCCCGGCCGGTTGGAGCCCAGCCGCGCCGATTATTTTGGAGCCCAGCACCACCCTCCTGCTAATTATTCACTCCCCTTAACGCTCTGGTTCTTCTCTTGCTGCGCCGTAATTTCACGCATGCACTGTGGATACATCAGTGTTCGCCCCCGGCAGCGTCCGGGCAGCGGCCTCAGCCGACTAAGGCCCCATTCACACGACCTATTGGAGCGGGCAGCTGCGGCATGGAGACAGCTCTGCATAAAAATACTTGTCCGCTGTTGGCATTTTTAACGCTACGCTGCGGAACACATGCCGGGCGGCAGCCATAGTATTGCCGGTCCGCATTATTGTGGACCCGCAATAATACGGCCGTCTGAATGGGCCCTAAGTGCGAAGTGTGTGTGAAGTATGTATGGAGGTTCTCACTCCTGGTTCTAATATCTTTTTCCTGGTCCATAACTACAGTGGTGCAGAGACAGCAGTCCTATCTGGGCCCTGGGTCCTGAGGGGACCCAAAAGATTCCTCTGTGAGACCAGTAGTAGAAAAGTTGAGTGATATTTGTTACAGATCTTACATTGGGTTCCAGAAGCGTCACATTATACCTCTACCTGGACATTCCATATCTAATTTCTTTGTTAAAGCGATTCTGTCCCTGTGAAATTGACTGTTAGACCTGGGTCAATGCCTTGTAGGCCTAGCTCAGCTGAACATAATGATAGCATTCACTTTGTGATCCTTTGTTTCATTCTGGAGAAAAAGCTTGTTTAATCCACATGCAAATGAGCAGTTAAAGGGGTTCTGCAGTTCTGTAAAACTGCTGATCTATCCTTTGGATAGATCATCAGCCTCTGATCGGCGGCGGTCCGACACCCGGGACCCCCGCCGATCAGCTGTTTGAGAAGGCAGCGGCGCTGCAGGAGCGCCGCGGCCTTCTCTGTGTTTACTGCAGGCCCAGTGACGTCACGACTAGTATCACTGGCCTGGGCGGGGCTAAGCTCTGTTCACTTGAATGGAGCTTAGCCCCGCCCAGACCAGTGATACTAGTCGTGACGTCACTGGCCTGCGGTAATAGAGAGAAGGCCGCGGCGCTCCTGCAGCGCCGCTGCCTTCTCAAACAGCTGATCGGCGGGGGCCCCAGGTGTCGGACCGCCGCCGATCAGAGGCTGATGATCTATCCAGAGGATAGATCATCAGTTTTAAAGGGTTTCTGTCACCAGATCTGGGCATATTAAACAGGATGACATTTGCAATGTGCAAATGTCACCTGATACCCAATCTGGTATTAATTTTTATATTGGTGCCCCCGTTTTTGATAAAAAAGCACTTTTATTTTATGCTATATAGGCTTACTAGGTGCAAGGGGCGGTTACCCTGCACCTAGTAAGCTCCGTTTGCCCACCTGCTGTCACGCCTTCCTTGTCTTGATTGACAGGGCCAGGCAGCTTGTTCGATCTTCTGCCGGCCCTGTCCTCACTTCAAATCCCGCGCCTGCGCCGTGCGGAATAAAATCGGCGCAGGTGCAGTGAGTGGCGCTGGTCGCCGGCTCCCGGCTACCTCACTGCGCCTGCGCCGATGATGCCGGGTGTACTCTGACGTCATCGGCGCAGTGAGGTAGCCAGGAGCCCGGCGGCCAGCGCCACTCCCTGCGCCGATTTTATTCCGCACGGCGCAGGCGCGGGATTTGAAGTGAGGACAGGGCCGGCAGAAGATCGAACAAGCTGCCTGGCCCTGTCAATCAAGACAAGGAAGACGTGACAGCAGGTGGGCAAACGGAGCTTACTAGGTGCAGGGTAACCGCCCCTTGCACCTAGTAAGCCTAATTAGCATAAAATAAAAGTGCTTTTTTATCAAAAACCGGGGGCACCAATATAAAAATTAATACCAGATTGGGTATCAGGTGACATTTGCACATTGCAAATGTCATCCTGTTTAATATGCCCAGATCTGGTGACAGAAACCCTTTAAAGAACTACAGAACCCCTTTAAGTGACCCTTTGTGCACCTTCTGCTTCCCCTGCCAGTCCCTCCCTCTCATTTAGGCCCCATTCTCATGACCGTATTTTGGTCCGCACCTGATCCGCATTTTTGTGGATCAGATGTGGATCCATTCACTTCAATGGCTTTCCGCATCCGAATGTCTGTTCCGCAGTTCTGCAAAAAATGTCCTATTCTTGTCCATTTTGCAGACACGAATAGTCGTTGTTACAATGGGCAACATAAAAAAAAATGGATGCAACATGGACGCCATCTGTATTTTTTGCGGACTGCAAAGTACATGGTCGTGTGAATGCACCCTTATTGACAGGATCAGACAGGACGACCCTTCAGGAACCTGACTGTGTCAATCAAGAAGAATGAGGGACTGGCAGAGGAAGCTGGAGGAGCAACGGGTGCACACAGTGACCTGGGCCCGCCCTCGGTGCACTTAACTGCTCATTTGCATATGGATTAAAAGTACTTTTCCTCCAGAATGAAGGAATGGATCGCTAAGTGAAAGATATCATTACATTCAGCTGAGCTAGCCCTACAAGACATCATGTCTGCTTTATCAGTGAATGATATAGATTATTATGTAAACCAGTTACATAAAAATAAATCTCCCTGACGATGCCCCGGCCTGAGAATAACATTCAGTCCTGGTACATGTGATGTCCCTCTGCAACCTGTGACAACCTCCACGCCGTCCTGGTATTGTGTTTTCTATAGACCGTGGACGCCTCTTAGCAACAGGGAATCAATTAAACATGTAGCACAGGTTCTGTGGAAATCTCCGAGAGCAGGGAGCGAAGAAGAAAGAGGAGAGCGAGGAGACGGGGAGAAAATCTACGTCCTCAGCCTGAGTGCTGCATGAGATGAATGCAGATGTCTTCTTAAGAGAATCCATGGCAGTGCTCGCCTCTCATGGGTCACTCCACAATTATATTGCCGGGGAAGCATACAGCTCTGCAACCTGCACAGCAACTACTTCTTAAAGGGGTTGTCTCACTCCAGCAAATAGAGAAAGTTAATACAAGGCACTTACTAATGTATTGTGATTATCCATATTGCTTCCTTTGCTGGCTGGATTCATTTTTCCATCACATTGTACACTGCTCATAATCAGGGGTTACGACCACCACTGCAGTGCAGATACAAGTTGGCTGGGACGGGAGCTGCTGCGCAGGCATGCCTATGCATGCTCCCACTTTGCCCAGGCACCAAGGAGGCCATGGGTGGACTGGCCATAGACCCTAAAGGGAAATTTCCCGGTGGGCCTTCCCAGGGGGTCACTGGGCCCTTCTCACTGCTGCTGGCCAGATATGTAATGATCAGATGCCCTCCTTAGGACAGTGATACTGCAACACGGGTGGTGGTATTTATGGTATTTGGTTCTGCAGTAGCGGTATTAAGTGCTGCACTACAGTATTGCTGGCCCTGCCTACATGTGTTGCCCCGCCTTCTGTCAATTTGGATTTGCCTACAACATAGGGCCACTTTAAAGGGGTTATCCAGTAGTAGAAATTCCTCCCCCCAATGCCTGGGCCCCTCCTCTAGACGATACTTACCCGGTCCCTGTAGACCACCGCTGCATCTCCCCTGTCGAATGGATCAAATCATCTGGCAGCAGGGAGGTGGGGAGAAGCCAATAGCATTGATCCGTGACGCAGCCGTGCAGGGATCAGGAGTGACGTGGGTGCTGGGGACTGGGTAAGTATCGTCTATAGGAGGGGCCCGGGTATTCTGGGGGGTATTTCTACTTTTGGATAACCCCTTTCAGTTCCTACTCCACCCTTGCGTGCAAGCATGACCACAACTTCTGGATTGCAGGGTGGTCGTAACCCCTGGATACAAGCAGTGTATAATGTGATGGAAAAATGAATCCAGCCAGCGAAGGAGACAATATGGAGAATCACAATACATTAGTAAGAGCCTTGTATTAACTTCCTGTACATGATAAATGTCATTTGCTGAACTGACACAACCCCTTTAAGTATTTTGTTGCTGTAATATAATGTTATAAAGCCTCTATATATTCTTACAAAAAAAGCGGCCATTTTGACGCTTTTTTTCCGTCACGCAATTCGCCATATTGGAATTTTTTTATATTTTAAAAGTACGGGCGTTTTCGGTCGCGGTGATACCCATGATGTCTATATTTATTGTTATTTAGGTATTTATTTTTTAATTATACAGAAAGGGGAGTGATTTAAATTTTTATATTTTTATTTTTATATATATTTTTATTTAATTTTTTGTGATTATTTTAAGGCTTATATATGAGCAAATAGATCCTGTTTTTTTATTTTTGAGCAATCAGGGATTTTAAATCCTGCATTTAATATCCCTTCTGCTCATTTCTTAGCCTGGCCTGCCATCTAGTGGCCAAACTAAGAATTGCACATTGAAAGCTGTAAGGCCTCTTTCACGTCACGGATTCAGTCCGGATGCGTTCAGGGTGCGTTCCGGAAAATCCGCACGTAATCGCAGTCAGTTTTGCGTACGTTCGTTCAGTTTTTTCCGCGCGGGTGCGAAGCGTTTTGATGCGTTTTTCACGCGCGTGATAAAAAACTGAATGTTTACAAACAACATCTCTTAGCAACAATCAATGATTCACGCAGACCCATTCACTTCAATGGGGCCAGGGCTGCGTGAAAAACGCAGAATATAGAACATGCTGCGATTTTCACGCAACGGCGAACTGATGCATGAAAAACATTGCTCATGTGAAAAGACCCATTGAAATGAATGGGTCAGGATTTAGTGCGGGTGCAATGCGTTCGCATCACGCAGTGCACCCGCGCGGAAATCTCTCCCGTGTGAAAGGAACCTAAACCTCATCAGCAAGGTTTACAGCATTCAAACCCACCGCAAGTGCCCTGATTGGCCACAGGGGGGCGTGTGTGGGACACCCAGAAGTGAGTGCTTCCGGGTTTAGCGCTATTACATGCCGTGATCATGGGTTTGAATGCTATTTGAAACAGCAGAGACTTCCCGGCCATGACACCCGCCGCACGTGCGAGCGGGCGTCATGTTCCCGTATCACCCCAGAGCTGTACATTTACGACGCTGGGAGTGTAAGGGTTAAAGGTTTTCTGTCACCACAATTAGCCCTATTAAACAGGCTGACATAAATCTAAGTGTGCAATTTTTTTCTTAGGTATGCCCCCGTTTTTGTGCAATTTTACGTTTTGTTATATGCAAATTAGTCTCTAGGATCAGGGGGGGCGTTGCCAGTGAGGGAAGGACGCTCTCACATTGTCTGAGATGAGACAACCCCTTTAAGGAGCTATGTAAAAGCAAGCAGAGGTCTTAAAATTCATGAGGAATTAATACAGAAATTGCATTAGAAAATGGTATAGCATTTCATTATATAAAGAATAAGTTCATTTGCGGAAGCCAAAATTAAAGCCGCACTATGAGAATATCGAAAACGTATACAGTTTGCTCCTCGTTCTGGTCTGGTGTTAGACCATGTGACCCCCCCCCCCCTCCCCGCTCACTGGCTGAGGCCCTGCATTCCTATAAGAGTCACAGTGGTTGCTCTCTTAGGATTTTATATAGTTGTTTCTTATTTTATTACCCATTGGATTAAAACTGTAATTTTTCCGGATCTACGTACATAAATATGTGATGAATTTTCATCCTGGGAGTTTGTTTTTGCACAAATACTGGGGTAGGCGACGTTCAGATTTATATGTATACACAATGTAGGAAGAGAGTGAGTCACGGACGCTCGCAGGCATCACGGACCCGCCAAGAGCCCCTGTATAAAGCAGGTTATGGAGCGGCGGAGCTCCTGCGTCTCGAGAGTGCTTCATGGCGCATAGCTCCTGTGGAGTTTATAGCTTCTCAGTATGCAATGCTTCTTCTGCAACTTTGTGCCGCATAAAGAGATTATTCCGTTAAGTAACCTTTTCATGTGCCAGCTTAGGAAGAATGCAGGGTTTCTTAAAGCGATGCAGGATTTATGTTCATGTTCCTTGCTCGAAGAGCATTAATAATTCTGGCTCTAATGAGCTCAAATGAAATATTATCAGTTAATTAAATATTGCCGGCTTACTATACTGAGAGAGCGCCAGCTACTAATTTTCTTCTTATAGGTAAAGTCACTTTAGGGCGAGGCGGGCACTACCTGAGGCCCATTCTGCAACCCTCAACCATTAGGACATAGAAGAGAATGGCTGTGTGGATGGTGTTATGGGGGCCTTGTGTGGATGGTGTTGTGAGGGCCTTGTGTGGATGGTGTTGTGAGGGCCTTGTGTGGATGGTGTTGTGAGGGCCTTGTGTGGATGGTGTTGTGAGGGCCTTGTGTGGATGGTGTTGTGAGGGCCTTGTGTGGATGGTGTTGTGAGGGCCTTGTGTGGATGGTGTTGTGAGGGCCTTGTGTGGATGGTGTTGTGAGGGCCTTGTGTGGATGGTGTTATGAGGGCCTTGTGTGGATGGTGTTGTGAGGGCCTTGTGTGGATGGTGTTGTGAGGGCCTTGTGTGAATGGTGTTGTGATGGCCTTGTGTGGATGGTGTTATGAGGGCCTTGTGTGGATGGTGTTATGAGGGCCTTGTGTGGATGGTGTTATGAGGTCCTTGTGTGGATGATGTTATGAGGGCCTTGTGTGGATGGTGTTATGAGGGCCTTGTGTGGAGGGCACTGAGGGACTGTTGAGTTTTATTTCACAACTTACCGCCTTGGACGTATATATAAGCCGTTTCTTTAAACTGCCGTACGTGTAACATAAAGTTGACACTCCGCTGCTATCGGGTGGACTGGCTGTAGACTCTACAAGGAAACTTCCCAGTGGGCCAATGCCCCGGGGACCTCTTGAGCCTTCCTCACTGCCGCCAACCCTTCAGGTAATGATCTGACGTTCCCATAGTTATCACTGAGAGCGTCAAGTACCTATGCACCTGGCCGGCGGCCACTCCGGTATTCAACAGTATTGCCATCCTGTGGCAGCTGGAGTAGGAGGGCAGAACGGGCAGCTGGCACTGGTCACCACAGAGGGGCAGCTTCTGGGGAGGTATTTTGTGTTGGGGCTTAATTAGGGAAAGCCCCTGCAAGTTCTGGACTGTTGGCAACTATGCCACCATCTTAGGGGGTCACTTATTATACTGAAATACACCTATATCAGGCATATTTCAGGCGCAGATGGCGCCGCTTCGGTTAGTTGCACCTTTATCTGCACTTTCTCCCCATTCTCTCCAGGTCTAAAATTGGAGTGCGGGGAAAAGGGGTCTCATTCACCATTTTCTACGCCTGTTTTAGATATAGAAAATGGTCTAAGGAAGCTGTCTTACATTTAGACTGGCGCTGGATACGCCGAAGTTATGTAGAGGTCGGCGCCTCTTCATAACTCCAGCGGATCCACACCAGCACAGGGCCTTTATTAAGACCGACGTCTAAAACACTGGTCTTAATAAATGTGCCCCTTAGTTACTCAATAAAGCCCTACCAGAGAACTGATCACATTGTCCAGCCCGCTAATCAGATAATAAACAAAAATGTAAAGAAAAAAAATCAATAAAAAAAATCACCCCCCCCCCCAAAAAAAAAATATAATTTTCCCCATTATTGGTTTCACCCAGTAACCCAGTCTATAAAATTGACTGAGTATTTTTACCCATACAATTAATGTAATAAAGGAAAATAAAAAAGTTATAGGGGTCATTTATTAACATTTTTACGCCACTTTTTGCCGTATTTATGTTGCAGAATGTGTCGCAAAGCTATTTTTCAGCAAAATCTGCAACTTTTCCCCACTCACGCAATTTGCAAGTTGATGATAAAATGGAGTAAGAGGGTGGGACGGCAGACCTGTCTCATTCATAATTTCATAAACACCAGTTTTTAGGGTGAAAAATAACTTTAAAGTATGCCAGCAAGGGAGCTGGCGTAGATTAAAGCATGTTGCATGGCTGGCGGTAGCAAGTACCAAAGTTATGTACAAGCCGTGCCTCAATATAAGTTTGGTGCATCCACCGGCAGTACTCTTGTCTTAATAAAGCCCCTACGCTGGCGGAGGATCCGCTGAAGTTATGAAGAAGCATTGACCTCTCCATAACTTCGGCGCATCCAGCGCCAGTTCTAAATGTAAGCCAGCTTCTGATCTGTCTTACATTTAGACCATTTTCTACGCCTAAAACGGTTAGTGCCTGAAATACGCCTATTTCAGATTAATAAATGACCCCCACATTTAAACATTTTTTTTATCATGTAAGAGTAGTCAAACTTCTGCACTAAAGATGTGGTAGATTCCAGCAGAGGGACAGACTTAGGGCCCATTCACACGACCGAATGTACATTTCCGCATCTTATCCACAATTTTGCGGATAAGATGCGGACCCATGCGGACCCATTCACTTTCCATAGGGGCGCATTTCGCTTCCTTTTCTCACGGGCGGCACCCAATAATACGGTCGTGTGAATGGGCCCTTAGGGCTCTTTCAGACAGCCGTATGCTGTCTGCCAAAAAAATGTCCTGATTTTCACTGACAAGTATAGGACATGTTTCATTTGTGGAATGCAAGAAAAGGGCCTGTAGAAATGAATAGGTCAGCATCTAATCCGCCAAAAAAACGGATCCGCATTTTTGCGGACAGCATACGGCCGTAACAGAGTTACTGTACCTGAGCTAACCACCAGAACCCTATTGACTATAATGGGATCCAACGGCTTTCCGGCATATACTATTCATCCAGTCGAAAGCCAGCGTTTATGCCAAAAAGCTGTCCGATCCAATTATAGTCAATGGGGATCTGGTAGTATGCGGCAGTATCCAGCAGTATCCAGCTGTGCCACACACTGCCAGATCCCCATTGACATTGACCCCATGTTTTCTTGTTTAGAAAACCCATTTTTAAATAACTACCTGGGAACTTAGGTAGCTTTGAGAGAACAGAGAGTGACCACCTAAGGCCTCTTTCACACTAGCGGCAAGTCCGGATCCGGCAGGTGAAGGGTGCTGCCGGTTCCGGACTGCCACAGGGACATGTGTGGAGCCGGAACCGCCGCACTCCGGCCCCACACGTCACACACAGTACATACATACACACAGACACATATACACAGACAAATACATCATACATACTTACATGCTCCCGGCAGGTCTCCAGAGCGCCGGAGGAGCAGGACGGTGCGCACAGATGACGATTCCCCACAGCGCCCTCTGCTGGGCGCCTGGTGGAATCGTCATCTGTGTGCGCCGTCCTGTTCCTCCTGCGCTCTGGAGACCTGCCGGGAGCATGTAAGTATGTATGTGTAAGTGTGCAGAGTAAAAAAGAAAATTCCCCTTTAAAAGTGTCCTCTCTGACCCAGGAAGAGGTACAGCAACGTCTTAAAAATATTAAAATAGACAAATCACCAGGACCGGATGGCATACACCCCCGTATCCTAAGAGAATTAAGTAATGTCATCGACAGACCCTTATTTCTGATATTTAAGGACTCTATACTGACGGGGAGTGTTCCACAGGATTGGCGCATAGCAAATGTGGTGCCAATATTCAAAAAGGGTCCAAAAACAGAGCCCGGAAACTATAGGCCGGTAAGTTTAACGTCTGTTGTGGGTAAACTGTTTGAAGGTTTTCTGAGAGATGCTATCTTGGAGTACCTCAATGAAAATAAGCAAATAACTCCATATCAGAATGGCTTCATGAGGGATCGGTCATGTCAAACCAATTTAATCAGTTTCTTTGAGGAGGTAAGTTCTAGACTTGACTGCGGCGACTCAATGGATGTCGTATATTTGGACTTCTCCAAAGCGTTTGACACGGTACCACATAAAAGGTTATTATATAAAATGAGAATGCTTGGCCTGGGAGAAAATGTCTGTATGTGGGTAAGTAACTGGCTCAGTGATAGAAAACAGAGGGTGGTTATTAACGGTAGATACTCAGATTGGGTCACTGTCACTAGTGGGGTACCACAGGGGTCAGTATTGGGCCCTATTCTCTTCAATATATTTATTAATGATATTGTAGAAGGTTTGCATAGTAAAATATCAATTTTTGCAGATGACACTAAACTGTGTAAAGTAATTAACACAGAAGAGGACAGTGCACTGCTACAAATGTATCTGGATAGACTGGAGGCTTGGGCAGAGAAGTGGCAGATGAGGTTTAACACTGACAAATGTAAGGGTATGCATATGGGAAGGAATAATGCAAGTCACCAGTACATACTAAATGGTAAAGCATTGGGTAACTCTGACATGGAAAAGGACCTAGGAATTTTAGTGAACAGCAAACTAAGCTGTAGAAACCAGTGTCAGACAGCTGCTGCCAAGGCAAATAAGATAATGGGTTGCATCAAAAGGGGCATAGATGCCCGTGATGAGAACATAGTCCTGCCACTTTACAAATCACTAGTCAGACCACACATGGAGTACTGTGTACAGTTCTGGGCTCCTGTGAACACGGCAGACATAGCAGAGCTGGAGAGGGTTCAGAGGAGGGCAACTAAAGTAATAACTGGAATGGGTGGACTACAGTACCCAGAAAGATTATCAAAATTAGGGTTATTCACTTTAGAAAAAAGACGACTGAGGGGAGAACTAATAACTATGTATAAATATATCAGGGGTCAGTACAGAGATCTGACTGTGACTGTGACGAGGGGACATCCCCTGCGTCTGGAGGAAAGAAGGTTTGTACACAAACATAGAAGAGGATTCTTTACGGTAAGAGCAGTGAGACTATGGAACTCTCTGCCTGAGGAGGTGGTGATGGTAAGTTCACTAAAGAGTTCAAGAGAGGCCTGGATGTATTTCTGGAGGGTAATAATATTACAGGTTATAGTTACTAGAGAAGGGTCGTTGATCCAGGGAGTAATTCTGATTGCCTGATTGGAGTCGGGAAGGAATTTTTGGCTTCTACCTCACAGGGTTTTTTTTTGCCTTCCTCTGGATCAACTTGTAGGAAAACAGGAAGAACTGGATGGAGAGATGTCTATTTTCGGCCTTATAAACTATGTTACTATGTCTGTTTATGTGTATGTTTATGTATATATGTGTGCAGGTGACGGATCCGTCATGAACTCCATTGAAAGTCAATGGAGGACGGATCCGTTCACCATTGTGTCACACCAAACGGATCCGTCCCCATTGACTTTCATTGGGGGTCATTCCGGATCCGTCTTGGTGCGGATGCCTGGACCGGAGAGAAAACCGCAGCATGCTGCAGTTTGATTTCCGGTCTGAAGACAGAACGGAATGCTTTCAGGAGCGCTCCGTTGTCTTCAGTTCAGTTTTGTCCCCATTGACAATGAATGTGGACAAAACTGAAGCGTTTTATTCCGGTATTGAGCCCCTATGACGGAACTCAATACTGGAATTTTAAAACGCTGGTGTGAAAGTAGCCTAAAGCGTAACACATAAAGTTCATCTGTCAGCAGTTTTGTACCTGTGAAACTGGCTGACCTGTTACATGTGCAGTTGTGATAAGAATGTTGCTTAAATAAGTGTTTATGATTATGACCTTTTAGTAATTTAAAGATATGGTTTATTAGATGACCGGGACAAAGTGAAAGTATGATTCATACAGCTAGACAGTTAACCCTTTCTGACAGAACGGCTGAATATTTTTTAATAAAGATCAACTGAAAAAAATTTCCTCTGAAGTTGTACATGTCAGCAAGTGGCATTTATCATGTAAAGAAAGTTACTACAAGCCACTTACTAATGTATTGTGATTGTTCATATTGCTTCCTTTGCTGGCTGGATTTTTTTTCCCATCACATTATACACTGCTCGTTTCCATGGTTACGACCACCCTGCAATCCAGCAGTGGTGGTCGTGCTTGCAGCAGTGGTGGTCGACCTCTCTGGTGGCCTGGATCTTGGGAGCACAAATAGTCCAACGCTTTTTTCTATAGTGTGCAAACGCAGCCACCGTTGCTGAATTGCAGGCTGGTCGTAACCATGGAAACGAGCAGTGTATAATGTGATGGGAAAATGAATCCAGCCAGCAAAGGAGACAATATGGACAATCACAATACATTAGTAAGTGGCTTGTATTCAAGTCCTCTCTGTGATAAATTCCACTTGCTGAAGGGACACAACCCCTTCAAGTTCTCCTGAACATAAGAAAAGCTATCTTTTATGACCTACATTTTTCCATGTACAGTAGATCACTGCAATCACAAACTGATCAAACACCCAAAAAGTCATGTGTGTGGCAACACCCTAGAAGGAGTTTTATTTAATAACCGCGTCATAATGAGGTAAAAAAACAAATAATTACTGACGGATCATCTGCTGCTGCTCCAGTTCCTGGTGTCTGGCTCGATTTCCAGGAAATTGCTTGGACTTCCCATTCTGTCAATCACTGTCCACAGTGGCGGGGGAGCGGTGAGTAATGAATGTTTGCTTTGTTTTTTTTTTAACTCATTCCAGAAAACCCCTTTAACACATTCTGCTAGGGACTTGCAGGGGTGCACCACCAATGAGGCCAGTTGAGGCAATTGCCTCAGGCAGCACCAGGTAGAAGCAAGAGGGGGGCAGCGGAAGGGCCATGAGCAATGAGCGCTTTCATTATGGCGAAGAGTTTAGGTTAAGAAATTGGTTGGGGGGGGGGGCGCCGTTTTAGTTTTCACCTCAGGCAGCAGAAAGAATAGGTGCACCCCTGGGGACTAGTAAAGGGTTTGTAAGCATGAGGATGTGTATTATACCTCAGAGCCCTGGAAGGCAGACAGTGCGTGATATCTAGTGTCTTATATCCCACCTATTGCTGTGCAACAGAATTTTGTGCCAAAATTATGGAGCAGTTTGACACACCCTTTTCCCCACTAAGCCACGCCCTTACTTGCTAAGGTACAGGCTAGGTGCATTTGAATTTTCTGAAAGGTGAAAGGACGCTGTTTTAGAAAATGAATTCAATTGTCCATGGGGCGTTCTTTCCCAAATTTTTTGTAAAAAGGGATGAAGCAATAGAACCTGTTTATGGCTAACGTTTGCTAATATAAAATTTCCCCTGACAACTCGTATTCTAAGATCTAGTATCTTGAAATTTAGAGTTTTACTAGCAGAAGGACCCGGATTCGCCCCGGTATATTTCATCTATTTCATTTAATGTTTGTGTGTGTGTGTCGTTAAAAGATATCGAGAGTGACCTCTACAGTGCCTGCCCTTTTAACAGTGACCTCCACAGCTGCCTGCCCCTTAACAGTAACATCCAAAGCACCCTCCCCTTTAACTGTGACCTCCACAGCAGCTAGGGTGGCCACTGTCTTCACCCCAGAAAGCCGGACCTCACCGGCCATGCCCCCAAACGTGAAGCCACGCCTCCGGTCCCCAATGAAACCACACCCCTAAACATGAGGCCACGCCCCTGGCTCTGTGAAGACACAGACGAGAAGCTGTCTGAGTGTGAGCTACTGAAAGGGTGGACATCCCTGCATCCGTGTAGGCACTGCGCCGGACGGAGGATAGGGAGCCAGAAAACTGGACTGTCCAGCCTAAAATCGGACATCTGGCCACCCTAACATCAGCCTGCCCCTAGGGTAGCCAGAGGTCTGGTTTTAGGCCGGACAGTCCACCTTTCAGACTCCTTGTCCTCCGTCATGCGCAGGGCCTGGATGGACACAGAGATGTGCTTTTGAACAGCTCACTCTCAGACAGCAGCACTGTGCAGTCTGAGCATGAGCTGCAGGAAGAAACTCAACCTCCTTCCCACCCCTGCAGCTGATAGAAGGTGATTTTTACCTTCATTTTTTCAATCCCGGTCAGATGCGGAGTGGAAGGGGCGTGACCTGACTGAGTCAGGGGCGTGACTTAGTGGGACCTGGGGGTGGGGCTTTTAAGTCCTTCTTTTGAGGGTGGCCTGAATTACAGGTCGATGCCATAGTAATTTAGGAGAAAACACAGTGGGTAGCAGTTGAAGAAAACATCTTTTATTACTACTGAACGGTAAATATGTGAAATGTACATTATATGAGGTAATGATTGATGAGTTAGTGTAAAACATAAGTTATATTTATGGTAACCGGATTATCCTTTTAACAGTGTCATCCACAGCGTTCTGCCCCTTTAAAGCAGACCTACAGCAGTGAACTAGCTAGGTTGTTATGGAAACCTGGTGTGTGTGGAGACTAACTGTCTGTGAGCTTCTATTGGCTGATAAGAGTCACATGACCAGGCTTCTGTTGGCTAATGCATTTTTTGGGAATATCTCAGGAACGGTAGGTCCTGGAGAGCTGATACCCATTCTAAAACCTTCCCGGACACCTGATGTACCTGTGTGCCGAATTTCGTGATTGGTGCTGCGACGGTGTGGATTCCTTTAGCGGACATACACACACAGATACACACATACACTCAGCTTCATATATTACATTCCTGTAATCCGTTGGCTATGAAAATGTTGAGTTTCTGAGAAATTCAAAAACATCACAACAAAAAAGTCACTTCTGGAGTTGGTTTCGTGCAGGCGTTCTCTGATCTCTTCTCCAACTTTTACTACTTTCAGTCCCAGCTCGAGGTAGTGCGTGACTGTAGTGATAAGTGACAGCCGAAGATGGTGATCCCGCCGCTCGCTCTGTTATTGCGGCCCATCTTGTTGCGCGGTTTATCCGTTCAGACAGATGACTCATGCTCGCCCCTCCTCAGCCACCATTCTCATGGTAGCACACAAACCAGGTCTCTGAATGCTTCTCTCTCTGTCACAACAATTACATCCCTGCTGAAACAGGGTCTGCAGATAGTTATTTGAGCATAACGCGAGCAAACAACTGCACCAGACACGTGTCCATCTCAGCGAGGCTCTTTTTTTTTCATTATACATCTACAGATGGAGGCAGTCATTAGTCGATGTGCAGGCAGGCGAATATTCTTCCTAATAACTTTTTTGCTCCTCATGGAATAATTTCTAACCAATTTAGCGTCATTGAGATGATCAATAGGCGAACTGCCTAAGGGGGCGTTTCGAGTACCCGTAAACCACCCTCTGTCCAGGTCAGAAGAAGCCACTGTGGGGAATTTATTAAGCCCTGCATCCCAGAATTCTGGCTTCAAAATGTCACAAAATAGGATGTTGCAACTTTTTGGGCTTATCTTCATAAAAAAATTTTTTTTCAAAGTTTGTAATTGAGATTTCTTAAAATCTGCTGTAGATTTCTTAAAATGTACTGCAGATTTGCTTGTTATGTCCACCTTTGAACAAAGGCGTTTTAAGGTGACATGTACGGGGGTTGTCCCTCTACCTTAAAGGGGTATTCCGGTTACCATAAATATAACTTATGTTTTAGACTAATTCATCATCAATAGTTATCAAATATAATGTCAATTTCACATATTTACCGTTCAGTAGTTATAAAAGTAGTTTCTTCCTCTGCTACCCACTGTGTTTCCTCATAGGTTACCATGGCATCGACCTGTAGTTCTGAGCCTTTGTTAGTTCGAGCATGCTCAGTGTGTTGCTATCAATTCTATAGCTAAATGTCAGTGTGCTGCTGATTACTGAGAAGAGGAGGCGTGACCGGACTGTGATATCAGGGGGCGTGACTGGATTGTATATCAGGCAGCCAATCAATACACATCAACACTCATGAACAAGCACAAACTCGCAGCAGGGAAGCTAGGGATTGTGGGGATTGTAGTTTTGTGAGGGAAGATCAGGCGCCATGATACACTCAGGGTGTTGCAGGCTCACACAGGAGCTAGACAAATGGATTACAAGGTAAAATGAAGCTCTGGTTATATGTATAGGTATGGGGCTGGTGGGGTCACAGCTTGCAGCCTTAATGCAGTTTATAAAAAATTAAGTTACTTTACCGAAATACCCCTTTAAAGGATCAGTCAGTTGCATTTCAGCATGCTCGTTCCTTGGTTCTCATAAACGATAAGCCACCAACAGAGGTGTCTTTTTTCGGTCTCCACATTGAGTGCACACGCACATGGGGGAGGGGTGTCGGAAAGACTAGCTCTCAGATGAGAGCGTATTTTGCCAGTTATCCAAGGTCCATGACCAACGTTATATATAAAATGACTGTGTGAAAAGTGGAGAAACTCCATAAATACATTAGGTCCCATTCACACACAAGTTGCGTTTGGAATCCAGTAGTCTGATCCAGCTGAAGATCAGGCTACCAGAGCTCACCGTATCCATGACTACGTACTGCAAGATTCCCATTGACTATAAAGAGATCCGGCAGAGGTCATCCTGCTCCCCGGAAAATATCTTGGAATTCAGCTGGACAAAAACCGCTGCATGCAGCAGTTTTTGTCTGTCCGATTCCCAGCATCTATTCTGGAAAGCGAATGGATCCCATTATAGTCAATGGGGATTTGGCAGTACACGGTCGTATCTGGCAATGCCAGGTATGGTGAGCTCAGCTAGATTAGGTCACCAGATTCCGAAAGCAACTGTGAACGGAGCCTTCCTTTTTGTGATTTACAGACGTTATTATAATCCAGAGCTGCATTCACAATTCTGCCGGTGTTGAGAAATCAACTAGCGTGTCATCAGAGCTCCTATAATGTAGTGGGACAGATGTATTACCTACATCAGATCACTGGGCAATTTTAAGAGGAATCATCCCAGAATGCAAATCACCAGAAAAAGGTCTGTTCAGACATTGTATCTGGAAGGAATGCTTGGAGGTTGAAGTCAGCAGAATGGTGAATGCAGCTCTGGAGTATAATACGGGCTATAAAGTAACTAATGGGAGGGTTGGAGTCTGTGGTGATGGTAAAAGATACATAAAAATACAACTATAAAGTAGTGAAGATCTGCAAGCTCTGAATGAGGGCATGAGAGCTAAAATCTAATTGTCCCTGCAGCGCCTGATGATGATAATTCAATGTACTAAAAATATTCCTCTACTTGGTAACCCTTTGTGTAACTTTTTGGTATCGTCATAACCGCATTGTTCATTGTAATTCATTTACATAGCATGCGAATCATGTAACTATTGCCCTTGGGAAAATCCTGATTTGTGTGGACATAAACTACTGGTTCCACAAAGGGACAATTCAGGTCAGTCATGATTTCATTTACTACATTGGCACGCTGCTAAGTTATTCCCATATCATAGCCATGTGCCACCTCGCATAGAAGTCAGTGGAACCTGAAAAATTTGCATATGCATTTTAGGTAGTTATGATATCCACATAGCAAATCTTACAAATGGAAATGACAGATGATAATAAAGATGTAAGTGGGGGAGAAATCCTGTTGCATCATCCCCCTCCTCCCCCGCCACCCTGTCTATTATTTTTATGCCTTGTTCACAGGAGCCCAGAACTGTACACAGTACTCCATGTCTAGTGACTAGTGATTTGTAAAGTGGCAGGACTATGTTTTCATCATGGGCATCTATGCCCCTTTTGATGCAACCCATTATCTTATTGGCCTTGGCAGCAGCTGTCTGACACTGGTTTCTACAGCTTAGTTTGCTGTTCACTAAAATTCCTAGGTCCTTTTCCATGTCAGTGTTACCCAGTGTTTTACCATTCAGTATGTACTGGTGACTTGCATTATTCCTTCCCATGTGCATAACCTTAAATCTGTCAGTGTTAAATCTCATCTGCCACATCTCTGCCCAAGCCTCCAGTCTATCCAGATCCATCTGTAGCAGTATGCTGCCCTCTGCAGTATATATATACAGTATACTGTCCTCTGTAGTATATATGCAGTGTACTATCCTCTGTAGTATATGTATATATGTAGTGTACTGCCCTCTGTAGTGTGTGTGTGTATATATACAGTATACTGTCCTCTGTAGTGTGTGTGTGTGTATATATATATATATATATATATATATATATATATATATATATATATTGTACTGTGTGTGTGTGTACACACACAATATACTGTCCTCCGTAGTATATATGCGGTGTACTATCTGTAGTGTGTGTGTGTATATATATATTTATAGTACTGCCCTCTGTAGTATTTGTATATATACAGTATACTGTCTTCTGTAGTGTGTGTGTATATATATATATATATATATATATATATATATATATATATACACCGTGTACTGTCCTCTGTATTTTGTGTGTGTATGTGTGTGTGTGTGTGTGTGTATATATATATATATATATATATATATATATATATATACAGTACAGTATACTGTCCTCTGTAGTATATATGTGGTGCATTGTCTGTAGTGTGTGTGTGTGTATATAGTGTACTGTCCTCCGTAGTGTATATTGTATATATACAGTGTACTGCCCTCTGTAGTATATATACAGTATACAGTCATGGCCAAAAGTTTTGAGAATGACACAAATATTATATTTTCACATGATCTGCTGCCCTCTGGTTTTTATGTGTGTTTGTCAGATGTTTTTATCACATACAGAAATATAATTGCAATCATATTATGAGTAACAAAAGCTTATATTGACAGTTAGAATGAGTTAATGCAGCAAGTCAATATTTGCAGTGTTGACCCTTCTTCTTCAGGACCTCTGCAATTCTCCCTGGCATGCTCTCAATCAACTTCTGGACCAAATCCTGACTGATAGCAGTCCATTCTTGCACAATCAATGCTTGCATTTTGTCAGAATTTGTAGGTTTTTGTTTGTCCACCCGTCTCTTGATGATTGACCACAAGTTCTCAATGGGATTAAGATCTGGGGAGTTTCCAGGCCATGGACCCAAAATCTCTATGTTTTGTTCCCTGAGCCATTTAGTTATCACCTTTGCTTTATGGCAAGGTGCTCCATCATGCTGGAAAAGGCATTGTTGATCGCCAAACTGCTCTTGGACGGTTGGGAGAAGTTGCTCTCGGAGGACATTCTGGTACCATTCTTTATTCATGGCTGTGTTTTTAGGCAAGACTGTGAGAGAGCCGATTCCCTTGGCTGAGAAGCAACCCCACACATGAATGGTTTCAGGATGCTTTACAGTTGGCATGAGACAAGACTGGTGGTAGCACTCACCTCGTCTTCTCCGAATAAGCTGTTTTCCAGATGTCCCAAACAATCGAAAAGGGGATTCATCAGAGAAAATGACTTTACCCCAGTCCTCAGCAGTCCACTCCCTGTACCTTTTGCAGAATATCAGTCTGTCCCTGATGTTTTTTCTGGAGAGAAGTGGCTTCTTTGCTGCCCTCCTTGAGACCAGGCCTTGCTCCAAGAGTCTCCACCTCACAGTGCGTGCAGATGCACTCACACCTGCCTGCTGCCATTCCTGAGCAAGCTCTGCACTGCTGGTAGCCCGATCCCGCAGCTGAAACACTTTTAAGAGACGGTCCTGGCGCTTGCTGGTCTTTCTTGGGCGCCCTGGAGCCTTTTTGGCAACAATGGAACCTCTCTCCTTGAAGTTCTTGATGATGCGATAGATTGTTGACTGAGGTGCAATCTTTCTAGCTGCGATACTCTTCCCTGTTAGGCCATTTTTGTGCAGTGCAATGATGACTGCACGTGTTTCTTTAGAGATAACCATGGTTAACAGAACAGAAACAATGATGCCAAGCACCAGCCTCCTTTTAAAGTGTCCAGTGGTGTCATTCTTACTTAATCATGACAGATTGATCTCCAGCCCTGTCCTCATCAACACCCACACCTGTGTTAATGGAGCAATCACTGAAACGATGTTAGCTGGTCCTTTTAAGGCAGGGCTGCAATGATGTTGAAATGTGTTTTGGGGGATAAAGTTCATTTTCTAGGCAAATATTGACTTTGCAAGTAATTGCTGTTAAGCTGATCACTGTTTATAACATTCTGGAGTATATGCAAATTGCCATTATAAAAACTGAAGCAAGAGACTTTGTAAAAATTAATATTTGTATCATTCTCAAAACTTTTGGCCATGACTGTACTGCCCTCTGTAGCGTATATATACAGTATACTGTCCTCTGTAGTGTAGATATAGATATATAGATATATATATATATATATATATATATATATATATATATATATATATATATATATACACTCACCGGCCACTTTATTAGGTACACCTGTCCAACTGCTCGTTAACACTTAATTTCTAATCAGCCAATCACATGGCGGCAACTCAGTGCATTTAGGCATGTAGACATGGTCAAGACAATCTCCTGCAGTTCAAACCGAGCATCAGTATGGGGAAGAATGGTGATTTGAGTGCCTTTGAACGTGGCATGGTTGTTGGTGCCAGAAGGGCTGGTCTGAGTATTTCAGAAACTGCTGATCTACTGGGATTTTCACGCACAACCATCTCTAGGGTTTACAGAGAATGGTCCGAAAAAGAAAAAACATCCAGTGAGCGGCAGTTCTGTGGGCGGAAATGCCTTGTTGATGCCAGAGGTCAGAGGAGAATGGGCAGACTGGTTCGAGCTGATAGAAAGGCAACAGTGACTCAAATTGCCACCCGTTACAACCAAGGTAGGCAGAAGAGCATCTCTGAACGCACAGTACGTCGAACTTTGAGGCAGATGGGCTACAGCAGCAGAAGACCACACCGGGTGCCACTCCTTTCAGCTAAGAACAGGAAACTGAGGCTACAATTTGCACAAGCTCATCGAAATTGGACAGTAGAAGATTGGAAAAACGTTGCCTGGTCTGATGAGTCTCGATTTCTGCTGCGACATTCGGATGGTAGGGTCAGAATTTGGCGTAAACAACATGAAAGCATGGATCCATCCTGCCTTGTATCAACGGTTCAAGCTGGTGGTGGTGGTGTCATGGTGTGGGGAATATTTTCTTGGCACTCTTTGGGCCCCTTGGTACCAATTGAGCATCGTTGCAACGCCACAGCCTACCTGAGTATTGTTGCTGACCATGTCCATCCCTTTATGACCACAATGTACCCAACATCTGATGGCTACTTTCAGCAGGATAATGCGCCATGTCATAAAGCTGGAATCATCTCAGACTGGTTTCTTGAACATGACAATGAGTTCACTCTACTCAAATGGCCTCCACAGTCACCAGATCTCAATCCAATAGAGCATCTTTGGGATGTGGTGGAACGGGAGATTCGCATCATGGATGTGCAGCCGACAAATCTGCGGCAACTGTGTGATGCCATCATGTCAATATGGACCAAAATCTCTGAGGAATGCTTCCAGCACCTTGTTGAATCTATGCCACGAAGAATTGAGGCAGTTCTGAAGGCAAAAGGGGGTCCAACCCGTTACTAGCATGGTGTACCTAATAAAGTGGCCGGTGAGTGTATATATATAGTATACTGTCCTCTGTAATATATATACAGTGTACTGTCCTCTTCTGTGTTAATTACTTTACACAGTTTAGTGTCATCTGCAAAGATTCATATTTTACTGTGCAAGCCTTCTACAAGATCATTAATAAATATATTGAAGAGAATAGGGCCCAATACTGACCCCTGTGGTACCCCACTAGTGACAGTGACCCAATCTGAAATGTGACATCAGAAACGGATCTATTGTTCAAAGCACATTATTATGTTAAATATGTTTTAAATTTTTTGGGGTAATGTTATTTTTATTTTCTGTGTCAATATTTATATTTAAACAAAAACCATAAATCCTGCCGTTTTCCTGCAGGGAGTATTGGCTTAACTGGGTGAGAGGCATAAGTCAGGATTTGGGGGGGGTGGGTACTATCTCTTCTTATCTCTCCATAAGGAGTACCTCCCAAATCAGTTGTTTCTCAGAACTGTTTAACATCTGTGTTTCATGGAGTCAAACAACTTCTCACCCCTTTGAGAAGGTCTTTCAGTCCAGGATTATTGGTCTACATTCCACAGTTCTACATTTTTGGCTTTTGCCTCATACACCGCATTTGTGATGTCATCCGACAAGTTCTCTATGGGATTGAGGTCAGGGGATTGGGCTGGACACTCAATCCTGTTTGTAACCAAGATGTTGTTAGCTGACTGGGTCATTATTGGGTTGAAACACCCATTTTAAGGCATTTCTTGAAACCTGATCTCAAGTATTCTGATATTTTCAAACTGATCCATGTTCCCTCGTAGTGCGATAAATATGCCCAACAAGATATGAGAAACATCCCCGTATCAGGATTTTTGCACCACCATGCTTTACTGTATTCACAGGGTACTACTGTTGCTTGAATTCAGTGCTCGGGGGTCGTCTGACATACTGTCTGTGGCCACGAGACCCAAAAAGGACTACCGTATTTTTTGCTTTATAAGACGCACCTGATGATAAGACGCACTTAGGTTTTAGAGGAGGAAAATATGAAAAAACTATTTTGAACCAAAAGGAGCGCTAAGAAATGTAATAAAATAACAGAATAATATTTCACACTGTTTTTAGGTGGAGATGGTCCGGGGATAGCACATTAGCCAGTAACACTCCCTCCCTTCTTACTTCCGAACAGCAGTGGTGTGTGTAGACTGGCAGGAGTAAGCTGATTGGTGGATCTGGCGGAGCAGCAGTTCCTGCCGGTGATCCCCACCAATCAGCAGTGCAGAGGTTTTAAAAGAATGGCTCTCCTCTCTAGTCCTCTGGAATGGACCCAGGGTGCGTATCAAGAACATGGGGGATGGCGGCATTCAGATTCACTGCCACAGCCGCCTGCCCTGCACTACAGGATGCCTCACTGACGCCCGCCCGGCACTACAGCATACTTCACTGGCGCCCTCCCGGCACTACAGCATACTTCACTGGCGCGGCCACCTGTCCCGCACTACAGCTTGCTGCCGCCCGCCCCACACATCATCTGCAATGCATCGGCCACCATAATTTTGGCACATTCTTTTATAAGATGCACTTTTTTTTTGGGGGGGTGCGTCTTATAAAGCGAAAAATACAGTATTTGGCTTTCATCAGTTCACAAAATGTTGCACCATTTCTCTTTGGGACAGTTAATATATTCTTTAGCAACTTTAAATTTATTCAGGACATGTCTTTTTTTTGCACAATGGGACTTTGTGAGGAGTTCTAGCTGGTAACTTGACTTCACTTAATCGTCTTCTGATCGTTTCAGTTCCCACTGGTAACTCGTTCCTCGCTTCCTTCTGCGTCTTTCAGGTTTTGGTTGCCAGTTCAAGGCATTTGAGATCGTTTTAGCTGAGCAGGCTATCATTTGCTGCACTTCTCGATATGTCTCTCCAGTTAACATTTTATTCAAAGTATGTTCTTTATCAGAATAATGGGACAATCCATTTTCCCCAGTATTTTAGAAGGAAATGCACTATAACTAACATGTGCAACATTTGCCAAACTTCTTTAAAGACTATGTACACCTTTTGGGGGCAATTTTTTTTAATTATTGCATTATACTCATTTTGAGCTAAAATAATTTTTTCAATTGGTTTTTATTAAAGGGGTTCTCCGGGAATTAGGAAAATGAAAATACTTAAATATTACTTTATTATAAATATATTCCCAAATACTTTTCATTAGTTATAATAGCGCGTTTTGTCTACTCTATCATTAGGGGAAACAAAATGGCCGCCGTCCTATCACTACACACAAAACCTGTCCTAATCACAGAGCAGGACAAGTTACTTCACAACACTGAGCTAAAGAGTTGCCTCATCCTCCTCTCTGCTCTGCTTGTCAGTATACAGCTGATAGGATCTTCAGTTTAATCTCCTTAAGAATGGAGTTCATGAGGAGACATGAAGTACAGAAGGGAGAGTGTGGATAATGAACAGCAGCCATTATATTACCACAGTCTGTCCTGTCTGTACTTCATGTCTCCTCATGAACTCCATTAGACTGGAGAACTACAGAGATTCTGCTGAAACTGAAGCTGAAGCTAAACTGTACTGAGGAGGATGAGGCAGCTCTTTACCTCAGTGTTGTGAAGTAACTTGTCCTGCTGTGTGATTAGGACAGGTTTTGTGTGTACTAATAGGACGGCGGCCATTTTATTTCTGATAATGATTGCTCCGTCCCTAGACAACATAAGTCATTATAAGCAATGAAAGGTATTTGGGAATATATTTATAATAAAGTATTATATAAGTATTTTCATTTTCTTAATTCCCAGAGAACCCCTTTAACAATATGGAATCTTTTTTTATATGTACAGAGCTGACATGCGTGTCCATTCCTTCATCTGAGGAGCAGACGGACTTCTTATCTGTGCTCTAAGACCTCATAAACACTCATTACAGCTCAATCCTTACCTTACTGATAAGAATGTGGCTTGAAGGGGTTGTCTCACTTCAGTAAGTGGCATTTATCATGTACAAAAAGTTAATACAAGCCACTTACTAATGTATTGTGATTATCCATATTGCTTCCTTTGCTGGCTGGATTAATTTTCCCATCACATTATACACTGCTCGTTTCCATGGTTACGACCACCCTGCAATCCATCAGTGGTGGTCGTTCTTGCACAATATAGGAAAAAGCACAAGCCTATGTGCGCTCTCATGGTCCCAGCTGCCAGAGAGGCTGATGCTTTCTCCTATAGCGTGCAAGCATGGATTGCAGGGTGGTCGTAGCCATGGAAACGTGCAGTGTATAATGTGATGGGAAAATGAATCCAGCCAGCAAAGGAAGCAATATGGATAATCACAATACATTAGTAAGTGGCTTGTATTAACTTTTTCTACATGATAAATGCCACTTACTGAAGTGAGACAACCCCTTTAACCTCGGTGCGGGGACATGACTCCCGCTCGCAGGTGCGGCGGGCGTCATGGCCGGCAAGTCTCTGCTGTTTCTAACAGCAGAGACTTGCAGCTACTTACCGCCATCGGCGGCGTCTTCCGATGGGCCTCTCATTTCTTGTGGGCCCCTCTGAAGGCTTCCGGTGGTGTCTGTACCCGGAAGCGGTTTGCTTCCGGGTGACATACAGACGACCCGATTGGCCAATCGAGCCGTCTGTACACGCTATGAAAGCTGTAATCCTCGCTGGTGAGGATTACAGCTGTCAAAGTGCAATTCTTATTCTGGCCACTAGATGGCAGGCCAGGATAAGAAATGAGCAATCATGAGTTTTACTTCAAGATTAAAAATCAGAGATTGCTCATAGTGAAAAAATTAAAAGTACAATATATTAGCTCATATTTGAGCTTTCAAATAATAAAAAAAATTAAAAAAAAATGTTA
The DNA here is from genome assembly GCA_900303285.1 of Rhinella marina. Taxonomy (NCBI): domain Eukaryota; kingdom Metazoa; phylum Chordata; class Amphibia; order Anura; family Bufonidae; genus Rhinella; species Rhinella marina. The sequence goes on along the minus strand of ONZH01025357.1, from coordinate 149,662 downwards.
AAAATATATAAAAAATAAAAAAAATAAAAGTTTAAATCACCCCCCTTTCCGTATAATTAAAAAATAAATACCTAAATAACAATAAATATAGACATCATGGGTATCACCGTGACCGAAAACGCCCATACTTTTAAAATAAAAATAAAAAATTCCAACACGGTGAATTGTGTGGCGGAAAGAAAGCGTCAAAATGGCGATTCGCCGTTTTTTGTCACTTTTTTTTCTAAAAAAAAATTAAATAAAAAACGATCAAAAAGTCATACACACCCCAGAATGGTATCAATAAAAACTTCAGATCGCCCTGCAAAAAATGAGCCCCCATACAGCTCTGTACACATAAATGCCAAAAAGTTATCGGGGTCAAGATATGAGGATCAAAACACAAGAAAAACTATACATGTTAGGTACTGACCTGTAGAATGAAAGTAACTGGTCAGTTTTAATGAACAGTGAACGCCGTAAATAAAATAAAAAACCCGGAAAACTGTAGCGGAATAGTGATTTTTTTTTGCAATTTCACACAATTTGGATTTTTTTTCCCGCTTCCCACTACACCATATCCAATAATAAATGGTGGCGTTTGAAAGTACAACTTGTCCCGCAAAAAACAAGCCCTCATACAACTATGTGAGCAGAAAAATAAAAAGGTTATGGCTGTATGAAGGCAAGGAGCAAAAAACGAAAACGCAAAACCGAAAAAACCTCCACGGGTGAAAGGGTTAAATAAGTGTTTATGACCTCTTAGTAGTTTAAGAATAAGGTTTATTAGATGACGGCACAAACTGAAAGTGAAAGTACCAGTCACAGACTTAGAAAAGCAGTTAACCCTTTGTGAGAGAACAGCTCAATATTTTTAATAAAGGCCAATTGAAAATATGATTTTTAGCCAAAAATAAGTTAAATGCAATCATAAAAAGGTGTACATAGCCTTTAAATAAGGGCCAACATTGACACCTGTTATTCCACAGAATGAATGACTTCACCAATTTAACCCCTCACTGTTAATATTTTGAGCACACCCCTTTCAGCTAATGATTCAAGTACTCAGAATGAATGGTATGTAGGTCCAAATTGTTGGGTCTGTTTTTTTTGTTTTGTTTTTTTTCCTATTACACTGCTGAACTTACAAATAAACGATTTGCTATGTTTGTAGAAATATGACCTACCAAAAAGACCGATTTATTGGGTTATGATGTTGGACTGTTATATTTTTTAATACCACTGTATATGAGGACAATGGTAGCAGCTGCACCTTTACCTTGGTGCCAGGAGGCGCAAAGTCCCTTCTGCCATGTAAAGACACCAGTATCATTAATTTGGCATATCGTAGGTGGGGGCGCTGTTACTGATTTTGTATTGGGGCCCTGGAACTTCAAGTTACTCTTCTGTATATAACTAAATAGAGGTTTCAAGAAATATAAAATGGAGCCATGTTGTGTCACACTATATATATGTGTATTGATGTATAGTCCACTGATGTGATTCTGAGCAGTTATTTCACCCTGTGTCGTATTATTATGTGGTCAGAACTTTGTAAATTACATTCAGAGGATAGAATCGATACCTGTTTTACCTCATTAAGTTAAATTCTGGTCTTAAGTGTTTTTTTCACTTCAGTAAGCTATAATTGGAAGCCACTATTGACCACCCATCAGCCGTCTGTCATCCCCGTGGTTGGTCTCTGTCCACACTTCTCTAGAAGTGGCTGTGGAGTAGAAGGTGTACCGTTCTAGTGAGGATTCAGACCCTGTAAAATCAGCGTGAAAACAATAAAATGGCACAAGAATAACACTTCTAAAATGGAGAAAAATGTGTACACTGGACCTTCTAGTTCTTTCTTTTCTCCCTCTGGAGAATTGTAGATTAGGGATCACTTTATTGATGAGATATCTCAGAGATAGTGCCTAGTCTTCTGAGAAATGAGCACATGTGGCTCCACTCTCTTCCTCAGCTAACACTAGAATGGGCTAGGGGTGGACTTAGATCCATCTCCTAGCCTCCTATAAGGGTAGAATCAGTATTTTTAACCCTGACCTATCCATACATAACTATGCAGGTATTATACAATACATCAGGAGATCACATAGAACCAAATTATCCTAAATACAATAAACAATTTTACAAGTACCCTATTCTGGGGTACTGCATGAGAAACAAAAATTGTGGCAAGCCACAGTAGGTGGTGTAAAATTTGTCCAAATTTTTTCTTCCGGTCTGAACTGCTGTGATAAATCTGGCGTGTTTCAGACTAAAGGGTGTATTCGATCAGGCAGACGATTGTCGGGAGAGAAGTGTTCCTTCCCAGCAATCGCATGCTCGCTAGCGGAGGAGACTGCTGTGATCTCCTCCACAGCATGGTCCCCATGTTGTACAGTGGTGTGCCGGCAGTAGATCATAATTAGACAGCATGATCTGCCGCCGGCAAATCCTGACCTTCCAGCACGCTGAAAGATTTGGCTTGCCCGATGAACGAGCGTTTGCTCCTTCATCGGGCAACTGGTGGCAGTATTACACTGCCAGATGATCGCTAATCAGCAGTCATGCGAACACTCGTTAGCGATCATCGGGCAGAAAATCTACCCATGTTATACAGTCTTTAGTTTGCTCCACCTAACTGTTAGGATTAGTAAATCTGCCCCGCTGTGCCAATTGACTGATTCAGCTCTGCTATATCTGTCCATTGTTCTCTATTAGAGATGAGCGAGCAGTGCTCGTTAAGAGCACTGTAGCACTCGGGTCCCGTGTGAAATGCCCGGAGGCATTGCGGATCCGTCCTCAGCTGCATGTAAGTCAATGAGGACGGATCGTTTGGTATGACACTCATACCAAACGGTTCCGTCCCCACTGACTTTAAGACGGGTGAGGACGGAACCGTTTGGTATGAGTGTCATACCAAACGATCCGTCCTCATTGACTTACATGCAGCTGAGGACGGATCCGCAATGCCTGCGGGCATTTCACACGGGACCCGAGCGTTACAGTGCTCGTAACGAGCACTGCTCGCTCATCTCTATTCTCTATGTATCTGACCTGAAAAGTCAGTGAGATGATTTCAGAGAAATGCAAAATAGAAGAAAAAATGGAATGTAAAGTGGAGCGGAAAATCTCAATATTAATGGCTATGCAAACGAAGGTGAAGGCAGAGAATCATCCGAGTTCACAGAGCGACTGGCGCCGGGGAATGAGACGTTTTCTGTCTTCTTAACGCTCTTCCCCGCTGACTCTTTTCAGATTCTGTCGGCACAAGTCTATTATAAGGAAAATTGCTGAGGATTCTCCGCTCGGATTGCTGAGGCGTCAACAATGAAGCACTTCATGAAGTAAGTAATTGCCTCTGTGCACTTATTTATTCAAGCTGTACCCGCCGCCTTCGCAGAGAGGAGGCAGCCATCTTGTGGGTGTCACGTGCTGGTGTCACACCTTGTCTTCTATCCTTGGAATTTAAGAGGAAATGTTTAAAGGGATCTTTCTAACCTGTCTTTTTTAGCAACTACGCTACTTGCATATCCCATGTAGTTATGTTGTTCCGTCCCTCTATTATTCCTGCTAGAAATTATAAACAAATTGCCATCAGTTTGCGATAAAGGCCCATCTGGGTGTTACCAGTTAAGAGTGTGTCCCTGCACAGTCTGACAGCGGCAGCACTGATTGCATAGCGTCAGGCTGTGCACAGACATAACTATACTGGTAACACCCATTTGGATCTTTATTGCAAATCATTGTATACATTTCTAGTAGGAATAATTGAGGTGTGGCACAACACAGAGTGAAATGAAAAGATGCTCTACATTGTGAGATTAACAATACATTTTATTCGTTGATGAAGGCCAGGACGGGCCGAAACGCGTCCTACTTTTGTTACTGTTTCTGAAGAATGAAATAAAATCTTTGAAGAACCTGAGACATGCTGTTGGGAGGTTTATTATATTCCGTGACTGTAGTGTCCCATTGCAGCGGAAGCTGGGGCTGAGTGCTGCGCCACATCTACCTTTGATTTCTAAATGTAAGACAGCTTCCGAGCATAATCGGGCTGATTGTCAGTTTAGGCTTTTTCTCGATTAATCGCCCAGCCCTATCGCCATCTCAGATTTTATATATTTTTTTGCCAATAAGCAATCGTAAATCCACTGGCTTTGGGACTTTTCAATTCAATTGTGATTTTTGTAATTGCAATTCGCATTTTACGCTGCCCCCGCCACTTTTACGAAAAGGTGCGGAGTGTCGGCGGGACCATCACCCCCGGCTCATTCATCACTATTTACGTCAAAAACTGGCGTGAATAATGGCTGAAATGTACGAAGCTCCGAGCTGACGTAGATGTCATTCTAAGACAAAGACAGTCCAGCACTCGGTCCAAAAACTCGTTGGCTGCGAAAACTTCAGTCAAGTGTTATAAGAAAATCCCAGCAGAGCTTCAATCTTCTTCAAGAGTATTCATTGCATGGATTACAAACAGGACGCGTTTCGGCCTGTCCAGTTGAAAAAGGCCACAATGGGCTGAAACGCGTCCTGTTTGTAATCCATGCAATGAATACTCTTGAAGAAGATTGAAGCTCTGCTGGGATTTTCTTATATTATGTAGATGTCATTCTGGTGCATATAGTGCCCCAGCAAGACCCGGTCTTGATACATCTGTTAAGATCTCCATTTGCTGTCAAGAAATGGAATACCATCTATTGTTCACATCCAGGCACTGCACATCTGTACACACTTGTAGTTTCATTTACAGCTGAGCATCTGCTACAATTATATCGGGTCTAAGCCGAGCAGACCTGTCTCCAGGCTTATAGGCAGTAATGATGCACCATAGCTCTCGAGCAGGACAGAAACATGCACTGTTTGGCTCACCGAAGATTGCCTGTTTTCTATACAACTGTAGCAAGTTCTCAGCTGTGAGAAGTACATTTTCAGTGTACAGTCATGGCCAAAAGTTTTGAGAATGACACAAATCTTCTATTTTCACATGATCTGCTGCCCTCTGGTTTTTATGTCTGTTTGTCAGATGTTTTTATCACATACAGAAATATAATTGCAATCATATTATGAGTAACAAAAGCTTATATTGACAGAATGAGTTAATGCAGCAAGTCAATATTTGCAGTGTTGACCCTTCTTCTTCAGGACCTCTGCAATTCTCCCTGGCATGCTCTCAATCAACTTCTGGACCAAATCCTGACTGATAGCAGTCCATTCTTGCACAATCAATGCTTGCATTCTGTCAGAATTTGTAGGTTTTTGTTTGTCCACCCGTCTCTTGATGATTGACCACAAGTTCTCAATGGGATTAAGATCTGGGGGGTTTCCAGGCCATGGACCCAAAATCTCTATGTTTTGTTCCCTGAGCCATTTAGTTATCACCTTTGCTTTATGGCAAGGTGCTCCATCATGCTGGAAAAGGCATTGTTGATCGCCAAACTGCTCTTGGACGGTTGGGAGAAGTTGCTCTCGGAGGACATTCTGGTACCATTCTTTATTCATGGCTGTGTTTTTAGGCAAGACTGTGAGAGAGCCGATTCCCTTGGCTGAGAAGCAACCCCACACATGAATGGTTTCAGGATGCTTTACAGTTGGCATGAGACAAGACTGGTGGTAGCGCTCACCTCGTCTTCTCCGAATAAGCTGTTTTCCAGATGTCCCAAACAATCGAAAAGGGGATTCATCAGAGAAAATGACTTTCCCCCAGTCCTCAGCAGTCCACTCCCTGTACCTTTTGCAGAATATCAGTCTGTCCCTGATGTTTTTTCTGGAGAGAAGTGGCTTCTTTGCTGCCCTCCTTGAGACCAGGCCTTGCTCCAAGAGTCTCCGCCTCACAGTGCGTGCAGATGCACTCACACCTGCCTGCTGCCATTCCTGAGCAAGCTCTGCACTGCTGGTAGCCCGATCCTGCAGCTGAAACACTTTTAAGAGACGGTCCTGGCGCTTGCTGGTCTTTCTTGGGCGCCCTGGAGCCTTTTTGGCAACAATGGAACCTCTCTCCTTGAAGTTCTTGATGATGCGATAGATTGTTGACTGAGGTGCAATCTTTCTAGCTGCGATACTCTGCGATACTCTTCCCTGTTTTTGTGCAGTGCAATGATGACTGCACGTGTTTCTTTAGAGATAACCATGGTTAACAGAACAGAAACAATGATGCCAAGCACCAGCCTCCTTTTAAAGTGTCCAGTGGTGTCATTCTTACTTAATCATGACAGATTGATCTCCAGCACTGTCCTCATCAACACCCACACCTGTGTTAATGGAGCAATCACTGAAACGATGTTAGCTGGTCCTTTTAAGGCAGGGCTGCAATGATGTTGAAATGTGTTTTGGGGGATAAAGTTCATTTTCTAGGCAAATATTGACTTTGCAAGTATTTGCTGTTAAGCTGATCACTCTTTATAACATTCTGGAGTATATGCAAATTGCCATTATAAAAACTGAAGCAGTAGACTTTGTAAAAATTAATATTTGTATCATTCTCAAAACTTTTGGCCATGACTGTAGATCAGGGGCCAGCAACCTTCGGCACTCCAGCTGTTGTCAAACTACAGCTCCCAGCATACTCCATTCGCTTTTATGGAAGATCCGAGATCAGCCGAGTAAGTGTGCATGCTGGGAGTTGTACAGGCCATTTATATGGATACAACTAAATAACATGGGAATGGTTGGTGATATTAACTTCCTGTTTGTGGAAGAGGGTCATGTGACACATCAAACTTATTGAGAATTTCACAAGAAAAACAATGGTGTGCTTGGTTTTAATGTAACTTTATTCTTTCATGAGTTATTTACAAGTTTCTGACCACTTATAAAATGTGTTCAAAGTGCTGCCCATTCTGTTGGATTGTCAATGCAACCCTCTTCTCCCACTCTTCACACACTGATAGCAACACCGCAGAAGAAATGCTAGCACAGGCTTCCAGTATCCATAGTTTCAGGTGCTGCACATCTCGTATCTTCACAGCATAGACAATTGCCTTCAGATGACCCCAAAGATAAAAGTCTAAGGGGGTCAGATCGGGAGACCTTGGGGGCCATTCAACTGCTACTTGATGATGTGTTTCCCTGAGTTTTTCCAGCAAGATGGTGCACCACCACATTATGGGTGTCAGGTCCGAGCATTCCTAGATGAACAGTTTCCTGGAAAGTGGATTGGTCGTCGTGGGCCAGTTGAATGGCCCCCAAGGTCTCCCGATCTGACCCCTTTAGACTTTTATCTTTGGGGTCATCTGAAGGCAATTGTCTATGCTGTGAAGATACGAGATGTGCAGCATCTGAAACTACGGATACTGGAAGCCTGTGCTAGCATTTCTTCTGCGGTGTTGCTATCAGTGTGTGAAGAGTGGGAGAAGAGGGTTGCATTGACAATCCAACACAATGGGCAGCACTTTGAACACATTTTATAAGTGGTCAGAAACTTGTAAATAACTCATGAAAGAATAAAGTTACATTAAAACCAAGCACAGCATTGTTTTTCTTGTGAAATTCTCAATAAGTTTGATGTGTCACATGACCCTCTTCCCATTGAAAAAACTAAAGTTGGATCCAAAATGGCTGACTTCAAAATGGCCGCCATGGTCACCACCCATCTTGAAAAGTTTTCCCCCTCCCATATACTAATGTGCCACAAACAGGAAGTTAATATCACCAACCATTCCCATTTTATTTAGGTGTATCCATATAAACGGCCCACCCTGTACTTTCGCAACAACTGGAGTGTGCATGCTGGGAGTTGTAGTTTCATAACAGCTGGAGTGCCAGCGTTTACTGACCCTGGTGTAGATCTTAAAAATGGTTAGAAACTGAAACACAAGGTATATTAGAAAGCTGTCCCAAAATGAGTGAATCTCGTCCCCACAGGAGATCATGAGAAAAAGGGGTCCTGCCTCATCACTGAAACTCTAGAGATAGTCGAGTCCTATAGACTGAATAGAGCAGCAGTATTCTCAACCACAGCTACATTGAACTAGGAGACATAGGACACCCATTTTTGTGATTGGTGGGGGTCACGGTGGTTGGACCCACGCTGATCAGACACTAAGGGTCCATTCGCACGGCCGTGTGAATGGGTCCGCATCTATTCCGCAATATTGCAGAATAGATGCGGCCCCATTCACTTCAATGGGAGCAGGCAGCCGTGGCACGGAGCGGCTTCGCACAAAAAAATAGAACATGTCCTATTTTTGTCCGCAACAGCAGACAAGAATAGGCATTTTGAACGGGCGCCCGGCCGGGTGTTCCGCAAATTGCAGAACACACGCCGGGCGGCACCCGTAGTACTGCGATTTCGCATAATAAATATATTCCTAAATACCTTTCATTAGTTATAATGGCTTGTTTTGTCTGGGGAGCAATGATTAGGAGAAACAAAATGGCCGCCGTCCTATTAGTACACATAACCTGTCCTAATCACTCAGGAGGACAAGTTACTTCACAACACTGAGGTAAAGAGCTGCCTCATCCTCCTCTCTGCTCTGCTTGTCAGGGATTATGATCCTGAATACAGTTTAATATGATATCTAGCTGAATCTCTGTAGGAATGGATTTCATGAGGAGACATGAAGTACAGAGACGACGGACAGGACAGACTGTGGTAATGGAGACTGCATTCAAGAGCTGCTGCTCATCAGCCACATCTGCTCATGGACTCCATTTCTACAGAGATTCAGCTAAATATCTTATCACCTGTATTCAGGATCAAAATCCCTGACAAGCAGAGCAGAGAGGAGGATGAGGCAGCTCTTTAGCTCAGTGTTGTGAAGTAACTCATCCTGCTGTGTGATTAGGACAGGTTCTGTGTGCACTAATAGGACGGCGGCCATTTTATTTCTCCTAATCATTGCTCCCTAGACAAATTGAGCCATTATAACTAATGAAAGGTATTTGGGAATATATTTATTATAAAGTAATATTTAAGCATTTTTATTTTCTTAATTCCCAGAAAACCCCTTTAAGTTTATTTATTAAGTTTTATGAATTTGAGTTTTTATTTATTAATCTGGAAAACTTGTTTAAAAAAACCCTCAGAATCCAAATAAAAATGTCTTCTGAATTAAAAAGTGTATAACGTTGTATCAAGGAAATTTGTAACAGTTTTTTCACTGCCGTTTTTTTAATGAAGTAAAATGAAATACATGGTAGAAAAATATACTAAGGCCTTATTCACATGTCCTTGGCGACAAGACGGTCAGTGGTTCATCTTTGAAGCATCCTCAGCTGAAAATTAATATTAAGAGGATCTCCTAGCAACGATCCGTGGAGCATGGATGTCATGTCTGTAGTTTTTTTTATTAACCCATAGACTATAATGGGCGTGATGAATCCGGATAAAAATAGGGCATGCTTCCGTGGTGTGAATACCCTGGACCGTGGTAAATCATGGATGCGTGAATACACACATTAAAATCAACGGGTACATGCTGTCCGTAGAGATTAAGGAAAGCACATGGCTGTGATTCACTGACTTCTCAGTAAGGCCTAAGACGTGGCAGACCACTACCGTTCAGAATCGGGGTGGTAGGAAGAAATTGTCAGGGATTTCCATAGAGCGGAGCCTGAAGCATATCAGGGTAAGTGTCCTGGGTGCCGGTGTCACCAAAAAGCAACTGTCATAGCGAGATTACTAAGAGGGGATACAAACTAAGTATAGGCTTATACTATATTAGTATATTCTTTGGCAGCCCCTTGGCTCAGTGGTTAGCACTGGTGCCTTGCAGCGCTGGGGTCCTAGATTCGAATCCGACCAAGGACAACATCTGCATGGAGTTTGTAGGTCCTCCCTGTGTTTGCATGGGTTTCCTCCGGGTTCTCCAGTTTCCTCCCACACTCCAAAGACATACTGATAGGGTTATAGTAGCACTGTATAAGTGCATTAAATGAACAAATAAAACCCTTATAACAAAAAAAATCGACATATTTCAGGACAGAACTAACACTTTCTTACAGTTGTGGTTCTGTAAAGTGAACAGCAGGATGAATAAAATGTCGCATAGCCCAATGTATTTTAGTTACAAACCAGATTGCTGTTCGTAAGATAGACAAATTGATATTAAATGTAGTACGTCTATATATAACTGATAACCTGTAATAAGAGCAGAATTCTAGAGAAACCATTGCGCTATAACTAGGTTAATATCCGCGGGGATGGACTGGGACTATAAAGCAGCCCTGGTACCTATACCCTGCCAATATTGCCCCCTACGCATGTCACAAAAAAGTTGTTTCACTCATCGTGCACTGTGGGAAAGTTTGCTGGACTTGGTCACGTCCCTTTCTGCCGAGACCAACCTCCTAACAAACAGATGGGACCAAATAAAAAAAATCAGATCTCCGATCCCTCTGTTTAGCGCTAACATACATCATACACACTGTGCACACACTACTTACAAGCATCCCACAGCCAGGGGTGCACCTAGCCTTTCTGCTGCCTGAGGTGAAAATTTAAACAGCGCCCCTACTTCCCTCATGCCAGTTTCTTAACCTAACCCCTTCCCTCCAGCCCATGGCCCTTCCGCTGCCCCCCTCTTGCCCCTACCTGGTGCTGCCTGAGGCGATCACCTCACCTGGCCTCATTGGTGGTGCACCCCGTCCGCAGCTCCCCATGTGCCTCCAGTGCACCACCACTTCACTAAAGGCTGGGTCTACACAGCACTGTGCGTTGCTCAACACGAAGATCGTGATGTTGCATTGTGAAATTGCATGTGATGTTCGACTACGGAGTTGACTTGATGCGCCTCCAACCAAAAGATGGTGTTTTCCAACACTTAATTTTTGACTTTTTAAAAGAAGGCTCTAATGGTGTAGAATAATCAAAGAAATAAAAGTAACTTTACCAATCCCCTGCCACTTGCTGGTCCCCAATGGTCCTTGCTTCCTGGTCCTTCTCAACAGTCAGGGAATGACCATCCACCAGTCACTGGTCATAGTAGTGACCTGCCTCTGCCACAAGCCTTGGAGGAGCAGAAAGTGGGAGTGGTAGTGGTTCTGGCAGTAACAGTTAGTGGAAGTCCTCACACTGATGCTCCCTAGGTTCAGGGCAGCATTAGGGGGACGCACCTTTTCTTCGCTTACGGCACACCCTGATGTTGGTGATCCTGCGTGATGATAGTTGGGGTGCCCTTGATGTTATAGGTTTGGTGCAGGTGGCTGGTGTGTGCTGCATGATCTGAAGACATAAAATAACATTAAAGTGCTTGTCTACTTTATTTATATTGATCTATCCTTAGGATAGGTCATCAATATCAGTTCGGCGGGGGTCTGACACCCGGCACCCCCCGCCAATCAGCTCTTTGAAGAGGAAGCAGCGCTGGTACGAGTGCTGCCTTCTCCTCACTGTTTACCTGCTCGCCATCGCAACCACAGCGGTGAGCAGGTTTAATTACAATGCCGCCGTCCCAATTTACTTCGATAGGATGGCTCCTTCCTATTCACTTAAAGCCAGAGCTGTCTCATTGAAGTGAATGGGACGGCTTAGATGTAATTACACCTGCTCACCATTGTGGTTGTAGCGGCAGGCAGGTAAACAATGTAGAGAAGGCAGTGCTTGTACCAGCGCTGCTTTCTCTTCAAACCGCTGATCAGATTGGCGGTGTTTCCAGCAGTCAGCCCCCCCGCTGATCCAGAATTAATAACTAGTGTTGAGCGAATCAAAGTCCATGAAGTCAGGGAAAATTAGATTCGCTGCAAAGCCGAATTTCCTTGTGCTTCGTGGTAGCGAACCGATTTTCCCCAAAATGGTGTAAAAAAACAAACAAAAATCGTGCTTACCTCATCCATTTGCTCACAACGGGCCAACCGCAGTCATCTTGATTGAAGATCTCGCACAAAATCCCATGCGTGGTGACCTATGACGTCACTGTGTGGGCCGACGTGATGACGTCATCACGGAATGCGTGAGATTTCGTGCCAGATCTTCAATCAATGGCAGCAGATTTATTTATTTTTTTTAATTTTACACTGTAATATTGCTATCAGATGCCACGATCAGCTATGCACACACTACTTAGAAAGAAATTTTTTGGTAAAATTTGGCGAAGCTGCCAAATTGAACATTTTTTAATACTTGAATATCCAGCGGATAGGTTATCAATATAAATAAAGCGGAAACTCACTTTAAGTAACATTAAATAGCATTACAAAACAATTTGCATTCCAGAACTGTAAGGGTTACATAACATCATAAATCAATATAATGCTATGTGACCCCGGCGGTACTGGGAGTTCAGGACGGGGGCCTCGCTGCGTGTTCGCAGCGAGACACTTGCTCGCCTGAAAGGCGCTTAACAAGGAGCTTAACGGTAAAATTCACGAAAGGTGTTTGATTCATAAATCGCCCAATAAATTTCCTGTTTCAATTAGAATTGCTATTTAAACAGTCCTCCTCATCATGCTGTTCACATTTTGACATCATGAGACCAAGACGACTCCTAACAATTGATCAACAGTCCCTTGCCATTGCGAGGCTTCCAGCAGGATGTTCTCCGACAGAAGTGGCCACTGAGCTTAGAGTGTCATCAGCAGGTTGTAACAGAGATACAGAGTCTGGAAGAGTCACAGAAAGGCATAGAAGTGGATGTCGACACGGATGACCGCTTCATTGTGGACAATGCCCTTCGGAACTGAATAATGAATGCCACACAACTCCAGGCACATTTTAAGGGAGGTGAGAAGCACCCAAGCGTCATGTCAGTCCAAACCGTTTACATCAGTGTGCAAGGGTACCTGACCACACCACCAAGCACAGTTGTCATTGTCTTGCATGGGCCAGGGAGCATCTACGCTGGACAAGGGACCAGTGGGCCTCAGTGCTGTTCACTCATGAAAGTCGATTCACGCAGAGCAGAAATGATGGCCGCCAACAATGTTGGAGACTTACTAACTGTTGTCACCAGACTAACCTTTGGTGGTGGAGGGGTTACAGTGTCGACAGGTTTGTCTAGTCAATACAGAACTGCTCTACACTTTATGAATGGTACAGTGACAAGCCCATACTACTTGAATAACATCATTAATTCAGTCATTGAGCCTCTGCATGAACAACACAGGCCTAATGTCATCTTCATGGACGACAATGCGACAGCTCATCGAGGTCGCATCATTAGGGAACGGCTGCTGGAGACTGGGGCACCTCAAATGGAGTGGCATGCACTTTCTCCAGACCTGAATCCCATTGAAAAACCTATGGGATCAGCTGAGTTGCCATATCCAGGCTTGTAACTCTGTACCCCAGAACCTCACTGCCCTGAGGGCCGCCCTTCAAGAAGAGTGGGATGCCATGCCTCAGCAGACAATAAGTCGATTTGTGAACAGCATGAGACGTCATTGTCAAGCTGGAATTGATGCTCAAGGCCATATGACAAGTTTTTGAGACATTGACATTTTTGTGGGGTTATACCCAGTACTGGTGTTGGTTTTTGTTTCAATAAATTGTTTGGGGGATGAGGAAATTACTATTGTATGGTTCTACTTAAAGGAGTATTCCCATCTCACAAATGTAGTTTGTATAGTTAGATATAACCAATATTATTACTAATAGAATGTATTTATATAAAATGTACCGTTTAGAAGATTTCCCTATTTGTATATCCTTTGTCCCACACACATCAGTCAGGCCGTTGCCCCTAGTTACGACCACCGTGGCCATGTAGTAGTGGTGGCCGGCTTGCTCTTGTTCAAACCCGCTCTGAGGTAACTGCTGTATTGTGAACACACATTACATGAGCATGCGGAGACACATCTTAGAGTTGGAGCATTTTTGTCTGCGCTTCCAAAACGCAGAGAAACGGATCCTGTTCCAAGATCAATTCATCTCTATGGAGCAGGATCCGTTTATAAAGTCTGCGTTTTGGACGGATCCTGACCATTGTGTTTTGGACTGGTAGCATCCAAAACACAGATGTGAAAGTACCCTAAGATGTGTCTCCACATGCTCATGTAATGTGCGTTCACAATACAGCAGTTACCTCAGAGCGGGTTTGAAAAGGAGCAAGCCGGCCACCACTACTACATGGCCACAGTGGTCGTAACTAGGGGCAACGGGCTGACTGATGTGTGTGGGACAATGGATATACAAATAGGGAAATCTTCTAAATGGTACATTTTATATAAATACATACTATTAGTAATAATATTGGTATGGCTATATCTAACTATACAAACTACATTTGTGAGATGGGAATACCCTTTTAAATGCCCGACTTTCCTGATATAATATCACTGTAGCGTGAACTTTTTACAGTTTCCATCAATTTGACCTGAAAGCCAAATATCCCTAATTTTTGTGAGTAGCGTAAGACCTCAGATATTTTTTCTCTCTTACATTTTCAGTCCTTATCACCCGATATTGTGATCTGCGGCACCATTGTGTCCAGAAAAGAAAACTGTATCCAGCGACACCAACATGAGCAGAGATATTCACACAAGACCCCTCCAGCACATTTACAGTGAATAGTTTACATTTCATGGTATTTATCATACTGTATCCTAAAAATAGGGCATCAGATGTAATAAAAATCACCACGGACAAGGCGTCAGGCAGCCTTTACCATACGACTTCCATCATGCCGATCACAGGCGCGGTAACGCCACTGTGCACGTAGTTTATTGATTAGGATAAGCCGCCATGCAGTAAGGCAGAGCTCCTTGCAGATGATAAGAAGGTATCAGATGAGGTTAATATGCAGGCTGCACAATCCTCTTAGCGTCGTGCCTTTCGGTATGATAAATCTGATGAAGAGGACGGGAACGCTATGTTGCCATGGAGATTCTCTGGCAGATTCCAGAGGTGAGAGCCTGACGTGCAAGAGGGAGCGAGAAAAAAAAAGCATGAAACTTATCCAAATCACCAGAGGCTCATCCATCCTAGACGCAGAAAATACATCTCTACAGCTAAGAGTAAAAAGGGTTTCATGCAACGGGGTCAGAAATCCTGTGGACGGCATCAGTATTGACCCGACAACGAGAGACGCATCAGTAAATAATCTGGCTCTCAGACATGTTTGTGAGTTGGTCACATCTTTGTAGGTTCTGGATAAAATGTAAATGGGATGAGATGAGGGGATCGATTCTAAAATTTGGAAATTCGGCTCAAATCTTTCCAAAATTTTTGATTCTACCGAATTTGAATGTTGTGTGTTTAGATTTTGGAGAAACAATGAGAGGAGTGAGAACGAAAGATACTTTTCCAGGTGATCAGAGCACTTGTATTCTGACCCGAATTGAATCGCATGAGCGATTCGGCCATATCGGACCCAAAACGAGCTTTCAGCGATTCGCTCGTCTCTAACTAGGACCCTTATGATATGTCAGTGACTGTCAAGTGACCGATACCAGCCGAAAACAAATAAAAATGTATATATGACATGAAATTGCTTTAATCCGCAATCAACTAGACCGGAGAGGTGTCAGATCAATCAGATATATCAAATTTTTAGAGGGGTTGTCCAAGTTAATTGAAAACACCGCAGCTGCACTAAATGGTCGAAAATATAGGAGATACTCACTCCTTTTCTCTGCACTCTGATCCTGCAGCGCTGATGTCATCTTCCCGGCTGCAGCGGTGACATCACAGGTCACTGTGCAGCCAATCACTGGCCTTAGCAGTATTTGTTTATTTTACGCACTTATATAGCGCTACTATATTCTGCAACTGTCCCCAATGGGGCTCACAATTTAAGGTCCCTATCAGTGTGGGAGGAAACCGGAGTTCCCGGAGGAAACCCATGCAAACACAGGTAGAACATACCAACTCCATGCGGATGTTGTCCTTGGTCGGATTTGAACCCAGGAGCTGTATGGCAACAGTGCCAACCACTGAGCCAACGTGCTGTCCAATAAATCCCTGCTGAGTGATGTCATGGACAGTATACATGACATCACTGCTGAGGCCTGTGATTGGCTGCAGCGTTGAATTGCTATGCATGGAACATCGCTGCTACAGGCAGGAAATCAAATAAATGTGGGCAGGACCAGAGTGTGACGCTGGAGGTAGCAGTGGAGATAAGGGGTGAGTATCACTTTTTTTCTTATTGTAGACTGTTTATAGCGACTGCCCTAGTTTTTACTTAACCCCTGTAACCGATCATAGCTAAATATATAAAAGTGTCTCTCACAAGCAAATGATGCACCTGTGGTTCCGGTTTACAACTATTTATCACACAGCGTGCATTGGAGTATGCCACACAGATCTGTGAGAAATATATCCCTCTGCGCCTCTATTTAAAACCATAGGTACAGATATAGACTCTGGACACATAACAGTTTTTCGTCTTGCTTAGTCCACATATAACGGAGTGACTGCATATGGTTAAAAGGAATCTGTCACAATGAACATGGGGTGTGACCACAGTATAGCGCAGGAGGAGCTGAGCAGATTACTACCGCCGCTGCTCTCATCCGCCAGCATGGTATCTTTATAAAGGCCACCGAACGCCCGTGCTCCTTTCCCGTGGGTGGAACACTACTCAGACAACACAGGGTGAGGGTACAATGCTCCAGGAAGTCCCTAGGCTATTCTACAGGACATCAGTGTAGGGACTACGGTTCTAGCTGGTGGACTTCAAAACTGCTCTTCCGCTCAACCTTGAGCCTACGGGTTCGTTTGGAGAGTCCAGGTTGGGACGATCGCTCTGCACGGCCGGCTCCCTAAGCTTGCTGTTACCTCCTCTTGGTGGGTGCCCGCCCAAATCAGGGTGCTACTGCCTGGGGTAGTTGGTCCTGGGACTCCCCGAAGTCGCGGAGGTTTAATCTGTGATGAGTCAGCGGAAGGGTGAATCGCTGTCACCTGTGCCATCCTGTGTAATTGCTGGGACAGTACTATAGGCTGATGACTGTTGGTTATCTAATAAAGTGTTCCACCCATGGGACAGGAGCACAGGCGATCGTTGGTATGCGCCCTGGCCCTGCGTGGTCTTTATAGAGATAGCAAGCCCGGTGGACGAGAGCACCCACTGAGCCTCGTGTCCCCACCGTCACCATTTGTTATTTTTACTCACTCCATTACACTGGGTCTGTGTATACTGGTTCTCATTGAAGAGATCCAGCCGTTTATGAAGATTTGCTGTACTTATAGGCAATACTCCATGGGAAAATATGCAAATTAGATCTACTTCCTGTGGACGAAAACTACCTCAGAGACTACCAGATGGGTCTCTTCCTTCTGGCAGAGTGTCTTGTTTGCTAAGATATAGTGGTGTTCTTGCTTGCTGTTCATGGATGGTTTTTGCCTTTCTCAGGTTCAGCTGGCGAATAATCCATGTCAAATCCAGCAGACATAAACCTCCGTGTGAACTAGCCGTAAGGGTCGTGTCACACACAGCTTTTTGGGCAGTGTAAGGGATTTCACTCTCTCTGGGGGTCGCCATCACAGACTTCTTCCAACACACTGGGTTTTAAAGTCCAACACAGCTTTATTTCTGCTCTTCAGCACAAAACAAACAAAGCCAAACAAACACTTGCCCGTCTGGGCTCTGACTAACACAGGTTCTCTAGCTCACCTAGAAAAACACCGTTCACACACAGCTTTTAGATGCAGCTTCCTCAGCAGTCTGGTCCAGCAGCCTCCTGGCTGTGACCTCACCAGCACCTTTGGGGGGAGATGGTCCTGCAGTCCTCCTGACTCGACTGTGCGAACCTCTAACCATAGGTGTCGCTGGGCCCCCCAAACTTAAGGCTATACCAAGCTTTGTGGCTCCTCCGCCCTCCTGGCTGAGACCACACAGAGCCTCCGCAGGTTCCAACCTTTCAGGCTTCCTCAGCCATTCTCTCTCCCAGGCTTCCTCAGCCTTGTGGCCCCCCAGCCCTTCTGGCTGGGACCACACGGCCCCTCTCCAGGTCTGTTCTCTGGGGCCCTCTCTCTCTCTAGACTCGCACACTGCAGGTTAATTTATCCCAGCTGGCCTCACCTGCAATCTCTTCAGGCCAGAGGAAAACCTGTAATGGACTGGAAGAATCCTACTACTGTCTTCCAGTCCAAAGAAATCCAGCCCCTAAACAAACAAAACCAGCTCCAGCAACTATGCCTTGCTGAAGCTATACCACTTCTGGATTTCAGTTATCACCTGGCTAAACTAACAAACCAGGTGAGATACACACCCCCACCACACATCTACTGTGAACTTTACTATACACATCACCACAGCAGCTTTTGATGCAGTACGTTTTTAGCCAAAGCCAGAAGTGGATCCGGCAGGAAGGAGAAATGTAAAAAAAAAAAAAAAAAATGTATCAGAAACTGCCACAAAAAGCTGCGTTCCGGTGTTCCAGTATTCTGTTCCGGCAGACTACTGGAATTACCATATCGGGCATAGCTGGACACTACATGCAACGGTATTTTTCCAGCAGAAAGCCGGTATTTATGCCACCAACCTGCTCGAAACCCGACGAATCCCATTATAGTGAATGCGATCTGACAGTGTCCGGCTAGGCCAGATACGGTAAGTCTGGTAGCCTGCGCCTCTGCCGGAACAGACTACTGGAAAACTGTAATGCAGAAGCAGACGTGGACATGTGCATGTTCTGTATAGATGGAGGACAGATCCCAGAATCATCGCTTCACGCTGGGAAGGGCCGTACAATGCAGAGCCATGAACTTCCAGGCTGGCAGAGCATGCTGGTAACTGTTGTTCCGCAACATCTGCCGCACCGCATGATCTCAAAGCCTTCATTACAGAATAAAATATCTGCAACAGCTGTGTCACCGCGTAGGCTCGAGCCCGTCGTATTACTTAGATCGCACATAATTAATACACTGTGTCGCCTATTTCACTCTGCAGTTTTGAACAGGTGCCTGGTACCGAAAATGACAAACAATATAACACTAGGAGGTGACATTCGCAGCCTGAGCGGTGACTCATTTATGTGTTAATAGAGGTTTCAGTTTCTTCTAATCTTTCTTTACAAGCCGTCATCTCATTACCTTCACATTATGTGTGTGGGCTGTTATGACCGCTATCTGTGACCACCTTTTATGTGTGACCATACGAGCGAAATGTTCCATACCTCGCTGTACACTAGGAGATCTATTATGTCTTCTAATGAACATTATTATTAGGTTATACCATCATTGCGGGCGAAATAAGCCGGACTGCTGAAAATTTCCACTCAGTCTAATTACACATTGAAGCAGTCCGTTTAATGCGGGGCTTCTTAAAGGGGTTGTCTCACTTCAGCAAATGGCATTTATCATGTAGAAAAAGTTAATACAAGGCACTTACTAAGGTATTGTGATTATCCATATTGCCTCCTTTGCTGGCTGGATTCATTTTTCCATCACATTATACACAGCTTGTTTCCCTGGTTGCGACCACCCTGCAATCCATCAGTGATGGTTGTGTTTGCACAATATAGAAAAAAGTGCCGGCCTCTTTGGTGGCCAAGACCATGGGAGCTCACATAGTAACATAGTTTATAAGGCTGAAAAAAGACATCGGTCCATCCAGCTCGGCCTGTTATCCTGCAAGTTGATCCAGAGGAAGGCAAAAAACCCCTGTGAGGTAGAAGCCAATTTTCCCCACTTTAGGGGAAAAAATTCCTTCCCGACTCCAGTCAGGCAATCAGAAGAACTCCCTGGATCAACGACCCATCTCTAGTAACTATAACCTGTAATATTATTACCCTCCAGAAATACATCCAGGCCCTTCTTGAACTCTCTTAGTGAACTTACCATCACCACCTCCTCAGGCAGAGAGTTCCATAGTCTCACTGCTCTTACCGTAAAGAATCCTCTTCTATGTTTATGTACAAACCTTCTTTCCTCCAAACGCAGAGGATGTCCCCTCGTCACAGTCCTGGGGATAAATAGATGATGGGAGAGATCTCTGTACTGACCCCTGATATATTTATACATAGTTATTAGATCTCCCCTCAGTCGTCTTTTTTCTAAAGTAAATAACCCTAATTTTGATAATCTTTCTGGGTACTGTAGTCCACCCATTCCAGTTATTACTTTAGTTGCCCTCCTCTGAACCCTCTCCAGCTCTGCTATGTCTGCCTTGTTCACAGGAGCCCAGAACTGTACACAATACTCCATGTGTGGTCTGACTAGTGATTTGTAAAGTGGCAGGACTATGTTCTCATCACGGGCATCTATGCCTCTTTTGATGCAACCCATTATCTTATTGGCCTTGGCAGCAGCTCTCTGACACTGGTTTCTGCAGCTTAGTTTGCTGTTCACTAAAATTCCTAAGTCCTTTTCCATATCAGAGTTACCCAATATTTTACCATTTAGTATGTACTGGTGACTTGCATTATTCCTTCCCATATGCATAACCTTACATTTGTCAGTGTTAAACCTCATCTGCCACTTCTCTGCCCAAGCCTCCAGTCTATCCAGATCCATCTGTAGCAGTGTACTGTCCTCTTCTGTGTTAATTACTTTACACAGTTTAGTGTCATCTGCAAAAATTGATATTTTACTGTGCAAGCCTTCTACAAGATCATTAATAAATATATTGAAGAGAATAGGGCCCAATACTGACCCCTGTGGTACCCCACTATTGACAGTGACCCAATCTGAGTATGTACCGTTAATAACCACCCTCTGTTTTCTATCACTGAGCCAGTTACTTACCCACATACAGACATTTTCTCCCAGTCCAAGCATTCCTATTTTATATACTAACCTTTTATGTGGTACAGTGTCAAATGCTTTGGAGAAGTCCAGATATATAATCATATAGTGTGCAAGCACGTCCACTGATGCTGGATTACAGGGTGGTCGTAACCATGGAAACGAGCAGTGTATAATGTGATGGAAAAATGGAAAAATGAATCCAGCCAGCAAAGGAGGCAATATGGACAATCACAATACATTACTAAGTGCCTTGTATTAAAGGGGTTCTGTAGTTCTTTAAAACTGATGATCTATCCTCTGGATAGATCATCAGCATCTGATCGGCGGAGGTCCGACACCAGGGACCCCCGCCGATCAGCTGTTTTGAGAAGGCTTCTCTGTGTTTACCGCAGGCCCAGTGACGACTAGTATCACTGGCCTGGGCGGGGCTAAGCTCCATTCAAGTGAACAGAGCTTAGCCCCGCCCAGGCCAGTGATACTAGTCGTGACGTCACTGGGCCTGCGGTAAACACAAAGAAGGCCGAGGCGTTCCTGTAGCGCCGCTGCCTTCTCAAACAGCTGATCGGGGGGTGGTCCCGGGTGTCGGATCGCCACCGATCAGATGCTGATGATCTATCCAGAGGATAGATCATCAGTTTTACAGAACTGCAGAACCCCTTTAACTTTCTCTACATGATAAATGCTATTTTATGAAGCGAGACAACCCCTTTAAAGACCCTTACACACATGAATTTAGTTTGGCTGCCTTTTTTTCTCATAAAGTCCGCTTTTTCCATACTGCATCCATTTTTAGTGGTGTTTTTCAAAAGAAATGTGTGGATGGTGTTTTTTCAGGCTTTTTTTTTAACTCAATTTCTTTAACATGTTGCAAAAAAATGCCCGAAGCACATAAATCTTGACCAATTGGAAAAAAACACCAATAATCAAAAAATGTGCCCTGCATTTTGTTTTTTTCCATGGACTTTAAGCTAACATCTGGAGCTGGGATTTTTGGCAACAACAACAAAACAGCACCATAAACTGCAAGAGCAAAAACACAAAAATACTGAAAAATGCAACAAACTACCTGTACTGTATGGAAAAAAAACTATTGGGACACCTACTGGAGCTTTTATGACACCCTA
Organism: Rhinella marina; assembly: GCA_900303285.1. NCBI lineage: Eukaryota > Metazoa > Chordata > Amphibia > Anura > Bufonidae > Rhinella > Rhinella marina. Next base: position 127,990 of record ONZH01025357.1, on the reverse strand, counting down.
TTCTAAATCCATAATCATTAATATGGAATTGGTCCCCATATGCAGCTAAAACAGCTTCTCTTCTGGGAAGGTTTTCTACAAGATTTTGGAGTGTGTCTTTGGGAATTTTTGCCCCTTCATCGAGAGCATTAAAGGGAACAGACAATGATGTTGGATGAAAGAACACAGCTAGCAATCTCCAATGTAGTCCATCCCAAGTGAGATCGCGGTTGAGATCAGGGCTCTGTGGCGCCATTCGAGTTCTTCCGCCAAACTCGCCCAACCATTCTTTTATGGACCTTGTTTTGTGCACTGGGGCGCAGTCATGCTGGAACAGAAAAGGACCTTCCCCGATCTGTTCCCATAAAGTTGGAAGTGTACAATTGTCCAAAATGGCTTGGTCTGTGGAAACATTAAAGAGGTTATTCGATATCTAAAATATCTCCCCTAATGCCCGGGCCCCTTGTATACATTATACTTACCTGCTCCCTGACACCTGCGTTGCTCTGGATCCCTGCACGGCCACCTCTGCATCTCCCCGTCGCTCCGCTCAAAACATCCAGGGGGAACAGCCAATAGCAGGCCGCGACGGTGACCAGACTCAAGGGGCTCATCCCCGTCGTGGCCTGCTATTGGCTGCTCCCCCTGTCGCCGGATGTTTTGATCTGAGCGATGGATGCAGAGGTGGCTGTGGAGGGATCTGGAGTGACGCAGGTGCCAGGGAGCAGGTAAGTATAATTCATAGAAGGGGCCTGGGCATTGGGGGAGATATTTTAGATATCGGATAACCCCTTTAAGATTTCTCTTTACTAGAACTAAGGGTCTTAGGCGACCCCTAAAAATACACCATAGCATTATCCCTCCTCCACCAAACTTTACAGCTGGCACAATGCAAACAGGCAGGTAACTTTCTCCTGGCACACATATTTTTGCAACCCCATTGAGATGAATGGTTCCTCATCTGATCCGCAAATAATGCAGATCGGATGCGGCCCGTGTGCATGAGCCCTAAAAGCATACTGCAGTGTTAGAGGCTGGATGTTATACACCACTGGTAATGGCAGACTGCATGTCTAGTGGCTGGATGTTATACACCAGTGGTAATGGCAGACTGCATAGCTAGTGGCTGGATGTTATATACCTGTGGTAATGGCAGACTGCATGGCTATTGGCTGGATGTTATACACCTGTGGTAATGGCAGACTGCATAGCTAGTGGCTGGATGTTATACACCTGTGGTAATGGCAGACTGCATGGCTAGGGGCTGGATGTTATACACCTGTGGTAATGGCAGACTGCATAGCTAGTGGCTGGATGTTATACACCTGTGGTAATGGCAGACTGCATAGCTAGTGGCTGGATGTTATACACCTGTGGCAAGGGGACTGAATGTAACACCTGAATTCAGTGATTAAGAGCTGTGTCCCAATACTTTTCTCCATTTAGTGTATCTGTGAGACCACTCCTATCTGAACCCGGACATATACCCATTTTCACCCAAGCAGGCCCCCTGACATTAGAATCGGATCATTTCATGCTCCAATGCTCTCCCTTGCCCTGAGCTGTATTGTGCAGGGCAAGGTCTTTTTGTTTATGTTTTTACACTGCTGGGCGGAGGCTTCCTCCTAGCAGTGTTAGCGGTGACGTCACTGGTACTGGTGGGCGGCTTTAGCGCTGCCCTAGCAGTTTTACAGGTTAGGGCAGTGCTAAAGCCCACCCATTAGTGTCGGTGATGTCACCGGGCTCACTGCTAGGCGGAAACCTCTGCCTAGTTTTCTCCATGGAGGGAACATTAGCGGATCTACAAAAAAGACTTTGCCCTGGCTGTGAGCTATCCAATCACAGCGGACCCCATCACAGCCAGGGAGAAGGTGACGCCTCCTGAGAAAAGATGGTGTCTCCTCCTCCCTGTAAAATCAACTACCGAAGTTATTCAACAAAGTCACGCACGACTTCGTGAATAACTAACTTCGGCTCATCGGAGCCCAGACATTCTAATACTGTACAGAGACTAATGTCAGTACAGTATTATTCCGAAGTTTTAAACGAAGCGTCTACGGATGAGGCATCCAAAGCTCGCTTCGCTCAACACTAATTTTGAGCTAAAAATAATTTTTGGTCATTATTGAAAATTTTGAGCCCCTTTCTCTTTACAGCCTTGAGATTCTCTAGTAGCATGCTCTGTATTTTTACTGTTTCCTATCTCTGACCCTGTAAACACCCATTATAGCTCAGTTCTTTTCTTACTGATAAGAATGTGGCTTAAAAAAGTGTCTATGATTTAGTAATTTAGAGATAAGGGTTATTAGGCTCAAAGTGAACATACGATTCTCACATCTAGACAGTTAACCCTTTGTGACAGAACGGCTGAATATTTTTAATAAAGAAAAAATAAAACCCCAAAGGTGTACATAGCCTTTAAGTGTAATACTTCTGTATTGGGATGTTGCTCTACGTGCTGTGCCTTCCCTTTACTGGAGTAAAATTGCAACAATTTTTTTGCAACGTAAAATGTCGCAGTTGATAAATATGCCTTAAATCAGCTTGACAGGCTAAATACAGATACTTCCCCTCTCACTTTTCAAAACTGGAGGGATTTGTGTTTTTTTTCACACAAATAGACTCAAAAATTAGCAAAACCCTATTTTGCAACTTTTTGAAGCCAGAATCCTGGAGTACAGGGCTTGATAACTCTCCCCTTTGTATTTCAGTTTGTGACAATGTTACAGTGTGCTACAGTGTATCGGTTGGGAGGCTGTTTAGTTCCCTGAGCATTGTCTAGAACCGTTCTTTTTCTCAACCTGGGCCTCACCATCTAAGATGGAATATCATACCAGAATTGCAAATACAGTGGTCCCTCAAAATACAATATTAATTGGTTCCAGGACGACCATTGAATGTTGAAACCATTGTAGGTCGAGTAATCGGTTCCAAAGCCCCAAAATGTCATCCAAGATAAGAGAAAATGAATATTTAAGAAAAATAAGCAGATAACTACTAAGACAGATAAAACAAGTCCTTACATATAACAGTCAGGAATAGCTGATAACTAGAAACTAATACAGATATTTTACCAGAGAAGTGTCCTTGATTGGTTGGATCTGAATCTGACACATTGTATGTTGAGTCTAGTTTTAACTTACGATGGGTCAGAAAACCCATTGTATGTTGAAAATATTGTATCCTGAGGCCATTTTATCTTTAGGGATCACTGTATTGCTCAATTTACCAATTGTTTTCTGTAGAACATTAAAAGAGATTGCTGCATATAGAGTGAGATATTGCTCATAGAGTGAACTGTGCAGCTGTGAAGACTACCTGCTGAGCTGTGCTTCACCAAAAACTAGGTGACATCTTCCTGGTCACGCCTGCCCAGTGTCAGGCTGGGGAAATTATTTTTCAGGGCCAATCTTTATATCATCTGTAAAACACTAAATGTTTTGAACCAAAGCAATAGATCCTATAGGTAAGTTATTGGTTCCAAAGTCAGTCTCAAATGTTTTCCTTTTTCTCCTGGACTTTTCAGTCCCACTATGCCGTAGGAGCCTGGTCCCACCGGAGGAACTCCTGGTGGTCCAGTCCAACCTTGGGCCCACCTCAAAGTTAACGAAACAGACGAGTCAGGAGAGGGGACAGGTCATCAACAAATAGTAATGGACACATACTAGTAATGTATAATAGCTAATAGCTGTAGTGACAAATGTATGCTTTACTTAGGGTTCATACAATAGCACATGAGGGTCCTATGGCTGCATAATATGGTGGCACCATCATCAAAAGCCATGCTTCTAGGGTAGAATGACCATTCTTTTTTATTGTCAGTTCCTAGGGCAATGCTCCATGTGTATAGAGGCATATGGATCTACATGATGGCCCCATAAACCTCTGTAGGTCTGCTATTATACACTTGTATGGAGATGCAATGTGGCTGTGTACATAAGGCCTTACTATCTAGAACAGCAGTTGCTTAATTGTAAAGAAATTCACATAGTCTTTTGAATGTTACAGTTTCCTTGATACATAGTATATACTGTATACAGCTGTAATGTTTTATTATCTTCAACAATCCATAGACTTCATGACAGAATCATTTCAGGTCATGTTAAAGGGCATCTGTCAGCAGTCTTGTACCTATGAAACTGGCTGACCTGTTACATGTGCACTTGGCAGCTGAAGACATATGTGTTGGTCCCATGTTCATATGTGTCCACATTGCTGAGAAAAATCATGTTTTGATATATGCAAATGAGCCTCTAGGAGCAACGGGGGCATTACCATTACACTTAGAGGTTCTGCTCTCTCTGCAACTACCGGATCCTCTCCACTTTGATTGACAGGACCAGGCAGTGTAAAGGTGATCAAGCCTGAACATCATTTAAAGTGCAGAGGACGCGGCAGTTGCAGAGAGAAGCAGAGCCTTTAGGTGTAATGGTATCGCCCCCGTTGCTCCTAGAGGCTCATTTGCATATATTACAACTTCATTTTTCTCAGCAGTGCGGGCACACATGAACATGGGACCAACACAGATGTCTTCAGCTGTCAAGTGCACATGTAACAGGTCAACCAGTGTCATAGGTACAAATCTGCTGACAGATGCCCTTTAAAGTTGACAACCAAGAAGATTATCTATAAAGATCATCCTTCATCCAGGTCTTGATGTATCTCAGAATGGGGAATCAGAATCTGTTGGGCTTGTGTGGAATTCTTGAAGACATTTTATTGGTCATCAGATGCCATCCCATTATTCCGGTAGCCATTCTGATGTCCAACAAAATGCCTCCAAGGATTCCTAACATGTCCGTATGATCAGAGAGGATTTAATGTGGTGTAAGACCCAAGGCTATGTGGAAAATATGTCTTCAAGAACTCAAAGACAACTCCAAAGGATTTTCATGAATGACTGCTCAATATTTTGGGAACATGTTTTATGAGGAAAATCTAAAATATTTTACTAGTTATACATTTGTTAGACCAAATGACACATAGGTACCATGAAAGAGAGGACCACCAGCTGTACACAAGAAGACCCACCACTAATGGTTGTCAGAAGTTCTAATTGTCTAGGTTTGTAACTGCAGTATAATGTATGGAACATAACGTAATATAATAAAATAAACGCAAATATAATTATGTTATGATTATTTCTTTCCATAGAGTGCTGGCTCCCTGTATAACTGATGCAAACAACTATAGACCAAGAGAAACAGGTCAATAACTTACAGGTAACTGTAGGTAGTAAGACCCTGTACTCTTCCTCTTCCTCACTAACAATGTCTATTCCAATATACTAGTAGAATAGAAACTAATAAATTGTGATATATTGTAAGTAACAGAGTGAATACCGCTAGAAGTGGAGAGTGGTCCCTTACCTTATCACACTCTTATTTCCATGTATTCTTGTATAGTGACGGGCACAAGTGACAGAAAAGACAGCAGGACTGAGATACATTGTGTGGCATTCACACAAAACTGACCCCAGGGTTACTCATGGGGCAGACGAAGGTTGCCTTGTGCTGGAGTCTTCTTCTTCTTCTTAGAAAGACAGGGCACTGCAGACAAGGGTGATAATCTCTCCACTATCCTAGACCACCAGGGACATGCACTTCCATGACTCTTCCATTATCCTAGAAGCAGTGGTTTTAACACCTACTACCCTGGACCATCGTGAAAGCATGCATTGATCGCTTCAATACCCTAGACCACCAGGGAAGCAGCCGTGAACCCCTCCTACTGTCCTAGACCACCGGGAAAGTGAGACACTAGTAGAAGCAATCAATGTGTAGTCCCGGTAGTTCATTAAAGATCAGTTGCAAACCTTTGGTATCGTACTACCCTGACCTATTATCATAGACAATCAAATTGCTCTTCGTAGGGGCTTAGATATAAGGAATGCAGAGGAAGCAGTCCCTCCTGAGCCCTGGTGCTTGAGGAGGCCCATAGGATCATCTGTTATTTACAAAGACTCCAGAATTATATATTTCCCTTAGTAGTGGGGGCCCTGTAACATATTATACCTTGGAGTCCAAGTGATTCAGGTCACAGTTGTATCCCTTTTGCCAAATGTTGGCTCAGTTAAAGGGATGTTCCCATCTGCGACACTGATGGCATATTACTAGGATAGGGCTCATTCACATGACTGTATGCCCGTGTTGTGGACTGCAAACATTGGGTCCGCAATACACGGGCACCACGGCCCATTGACTTGAATAGATTCGCGATCTGCAAGATACATAAAAAAAATAGGACATGTCCTGTGTTTCGCAGAGTGGAGGCAGAGACCTGGGAGCCCCCGGACGAAAACACTCGGGTCCATGCCTCCACACTGCATAAGATAGGACATATTCCTATTTCTTGTTGTTTCTTGCAGATCGCAGACCCATTCAAGTCATTGTAGCAGGGAGTTCATACGGCCGGTGCCTGTGTATTGCGGACCCACTGTTTGCAGTCTGCAACACGGGCACGGCGCCCCTGCAGTCGTGTGACTAGGCTCTAAGAAAAGTGTGGGTCCTACCTCTGGGACAGAACAGGGCCCTCAGAGAGGAGGAGAGCACCCACACACGCGCAGCCATCCTGCGTTCATTGCTGTGTGAGTTCCAAAAATATGTGCCCCCCTCCACAGATCGTTAAATTATTCCATTGACAGCATACTGACCCCTTAATTCCCCAAACTATTACATAACATGAAGTAAGCTCCAGTAATTATTCGATAACATGGTTCACTTCACTGTTGTCGGTGATGATACATTATTAATTGCATCTTGGCTGTGATCTCCAATGACTTCTGAAAGTTGGATGGAGATGATTTTAACAGAGAAGTCCTTAATCTTCTGAAATGTTGGCGCAAAAAAAATCATGCCGTGGGCGACATAAACAATGGAGACCAGAAGTGCACTGCTGTGCTGTATCCTAGACCGGGAAATAGGTCAGAAAGAAAAGTGCTCAGGAATGAAAAATGATGTGAAGGAAACTACCAAATCACCAAAGTAAATATGTTAAGCCTAGTCCATGATCTGCTGGTTTTTTATTATGTAAGTCCTTCTGATCCCCGGAAATCTCAGTAAGCACTAACAACTATAAAAATAGGTTGTGTAATGTATTATGTAAGCAGCTAAAATACCAAACTACAACTTGACCTAAAAGACTTCCTGAGAATATGTGTCCAGTATCTACATTTCTGCCCATACAGATCCATAGACTTAGGCCCCTTTCACACAGGGAGATTTCCGCGCAGGTGCAATGCGTGATGCGAACGCATTGCACCCGCACTGAATCCTGACCCATTCATTTCAATGGGGCTTTTCACATGAGCGATGTTTTTCACGCAGCCCTGGCCCCATTGAAGTGAATGTGTCTGCGTGAATCATGCATTGCATCCGCACGCAAGTGCGGATGCAATGCGTGATTCACTGATGGTTGCTTAGAGATGTTGTTTGTAAACATTCAGTTTTTTATCACGCGCGTGAAAAACGCATCAAAACGCTTCGCACCCGCGCGGAAAAAACTGAATGAACGTACGCAATCGCAGTCAAAACTGACTGCGATTGCGTGCGGATTGGTGCGGATGCGTGCGGATTTTCCGGAACGCACCCTGAACGCATCCGGACTGAATCCGTGACGCTCGTGTGAAAGAGGCCTTAAAGGGGTTGTCTCCCTTTAGTAAGTTGCATCTATCATGTAGAGAAAGTTAATACAAGCCACTTACTAATGTATTCTTATTGTCTATATTGCTTCCTTTGCTGACTTGATTCATTTTTCCATCACATTATACACTGCTCGTTTTCATGGTTACGACCGCCCTGCAATCCAGCAGTGGTGGTCGTGCTTGCAAACTATAGGAAAAAGCGTCAGCCTCTCTGGTGGCCGGGACCATAGAAGCGCACATAGGCTGGTGCTTTTTCCTATATTGTGCAAGCACGACCACCACTGATGGATTGCAGGGTGATATGTAACCATGGAAACAAGCAGTGTATGATCTGATAGAAAAATTAATCCAGCCAGAAAAGGAGGCAATATGGATAATAACTAGAGATGAGCGGATGTGTGCGTACTAATTTATAAAATGCGTACGCATTAGTGTACATACTAAAATATGCGTAGGAATTGCGTGCGGATTTTGAAAAACCGCATGCAATTTCCACCCGAGCATGCTCGCTCATCTCTAATAATAACAATATATTAATAAGTGGCTTGTATTAACTTTCTGTACATGATAAATGCAACTTGCTGAAGTGAGACAACCCCTTTAACCAGTGGTGTTATATTGGTTAGACATCACATTAGGAAGAAAGTCAACCCAAGCACTGAATGGGCATGAAAATTGATAACCAGTGTCAGACTGGTCAATTCAAATACTAGAGGATCCACCGGAGAGCCTGTATTTAAGATATAAAAAGGGCCCCAAAGGTTCAGCAGAAGGCAACCCCAATTACGTGCCTCTAGACATTGTTTCTGAAAATTCACAATTAACATGTTAGATTACATTGATGATAAGCCCTATGTGTACAATGGTAATATCAAAGATTACCACACATGGACTTATATATGTTCTGTATAGATGGGGGGGGGGTGGACCTCAGAATCATATCCTCTGTTGGGGACAAGAAATACATGTACGGCAGATGTACTCTCTTTAAAGGAAATCTGTCACCAGGATAATTGCGTATTGAAGTAAAGCCATGGCCTAATAGGACTTAGTACCTTATTTCCAGATGTGCCTTTGTTTCAGAAATAGATGTTTTCTATCTTCTAAAAATCCAGTTTATTTGGTATGCAAATGAGCCAGTAAGGTGCCTAGAGGGGCGTAACTTTTGCAGGACGGAGCCCAGGCACGCCTCCTACATCACATTCAAGCCATAACTCCGCCCCCTTTTCCCCGCTCCCAGCATGACGGCGGGTTTGGGCACAAGCAGGAGGCGTGCTTGGGCTCCTTCCTGCAAGAGAGACGCCCCTCTGGGCACCTTACTGGCTCATTTACATACCAAATAAACTGGATTTTTAGAAGATAGAAAACATCTATTTCTGAAACAAAGGCACATCTGGAAATAAGGTACTAAATGCTACTAGGCCATGGCTTTACTTCAATAGCGATTATCCTGGTGACAGATTTCCTTTAAAGATGCTGATTGCTCTGGAGCACAGTGAACTCCTTAGCTGCCGGGTGCCTGTTGTTTCATACAACTAGCACCCGGAGCTAATGTCTGCAATCATCGATAACGCCGATCGCAGAAATTTCATCTCTGCTGGCTGGAACGACTCCCTCTAGCGGCGATTAGGGAAGCTGTTCATTCCCTGTGGCAAGCCCTGTCCTTCTGAAAGATCTGAGGCGGCCACAGCTATGTTCCTATGGAGACTCCATAGGAACATATCAAATCTCTCGTAGACTTCAATGCTAATTCATTGGAGTCTATAAGATAAGTGATCTGATGATTGCATGTTCAAGTGCCCTAGGGAAACTTTTAAAAAGTGTAAAAAAAAAAAAAGTTTTTACAAATATAAAATTTCAAATCACCCGCCATTCCCCATAATTAAAATAAACAATGAAAATATATCATTAGCATCGCCACGTCCCAAAACGCCCATACTATATTGTAATAAGAACATCACTTGCATGACGCTTTGAGTTCCGATCTCTACTGCTAGTTTTTGCTACAGAGCATTGGCTAGAAATTTGATATCACCACAGCCCTGAAGGATTATTCACAGAAACTATATATTACATGGTTCTGGTGGAATAAGAAATTATTATATTTGATATTAACTGGAAAGGAAAGCAAAGCCTCAACCAGACCTTATTTTGTCTCGTTGAAGTTGTCAAGCTACGTAAGTGTTTAATATTTCCTTTTGGTTTCTTAAGGAGTAAAGTGTGAAGTTCTCCCTCAGGGTTCGGAAATTGAGCCAAACTGTTCACACTGTACTGATTTCCAACAGAAGGATTTCATGGAGAAGGACATTATACGAGCAGATTAAGTTGCAACTGGAGGGCCTTATTAATGCTGTTTGGCAGATGTGGATCCTTCCTGCAGACTTGTAGAAATAAAGGAATACAGCTGAAATTACCAAGTAATAATTTAGTTTTTTTCTGGAACCAACATTTTTCAAAAAGTAGCTGGAAATGGTAGCAGTAATCAGGACTGTCCTAGCATTTGTCCCTTGCTCTCCCTTCTATATAGGCTTCTGCAGCCTGTATGACCCTCTCTAAACTTAGAGGGGCGTTTATCATCCCCTCCTTGCCAGAAAACTGGCGCCAAAAATCTGTGGCGCATGTAGCTGTTGCACAAGATTTTGCAACTTGTTGGGAGTTTTACTCACCGCTCTTGGTCACTATTATAGTCTGGCATACGTTATGGTAGAGATCTACACCGGCTCGGTCGCAGTCAGTTGAGCTGAGCTTCTAGGAGTAATGGTAACGCCCCCGTTGCTCCTAGACACTCAGTTACATATAATAAAACATAATTTTTCTATGAACATGGGACCATTCAGCTCCCAAGCGCACAATCAAAAGATCAGTCAGTTTTATATCATACAAATCTGCTGACAGATGCCCTATGAGGCCAGTGTGTAAAATGCCGGTCTTGATAAATGCCCCCCTTAGTCTCTAATCTAGTTGCATGTTATGTAATTCCACCAGCTGAATTTTTTTGCCTTCTACATAGCACAGTTATGTGTTTACCATATGGCTCTTACTTATAATACATACTCCATACATACTACATTTGCCTCCACCCTTCCACACATTCACAGATCTAAATGCAGAGCTAGCTAGTCGTCCTGTCGTAGACCAGGGTCCATTGGCTCTTTCAGCTTCTCTTCTGGTTCTATCCTTTACTTAGCTTAGGTTTATACAAAAACAAACATAAATCGCCCCCTTCCCGATGATGTCCCAAGCGGCTGCCGTGTCTGCTTATCCCTCATTCCATTCTCGTTTTAAACCTACTTTCCATAACCTCCATTTTTTTGAAGAGTGGTCATGGTAGAGTTGGTGTCCATACTAGTTCTCAGTGGTTACTTGAAGGGGTCATCAAGACATTGATGGCGTATTACTAGCAGGTCTGATAGGTGGGGGGTTGACAGCTGTGACCCCTGTTGATGACTAGGGTGAAGTGGCAGAACCGCCCTTTAGGCTTCTGTTGCCTTTACTCACTTTCCAGTTTGGCCCATTATCCTCAATGGCCAACCATGCTTCTTCCAAAAAAGTAGAGCCAGGCCATCAAACGTTTAAGGGGCTTCATAACCACCTTGTTCTATTTGATTTTATTATAGCATTCACCATACAACCACAGACAGGTAGGTTTGTTTCTTTAAAATCAAGATTCAACAAAAGGACAATACCTGAACAGTGGTCATGACAAATGGGAAGGCACAGTAAGAACAAAATATCTTGCCTGAGTATTTGAAGGTGCAGTTCCCAGTTGCCGTAATGACCAAAGCTTTTCCACGATAATCCCCTTAGATATCTGATGGATTTCCTGGGTTTCGGCACCAATAATGTCGCTGCAATTTAGGAGAAGTCCCAAATTAGGACACTTCACTCTCTTGTCTGTGGGATTCAAATTATGTTAATAAGTTTTCCTCAGGTGCCAGGGGATGCGGAGGGCCTAAGAATCAGAACACCACACTGCTTTTCTGGTCACAATGGTTCTCTAAAGCAGCCACGCCTAGAGAGCCAATTTTATTAGATGTACATGGTGGATCTAGCCACCCCCCTTTAGCCATCAATTTTAATATATCCAATCACAAGTATACAAGTATACATTAAAACAACAAATCAAAAAATTGTAATGAATAATGACACGTAGACACAAATGCTTTATCATCTATCTGGAAAATTCCATGCCCAGATATATCACGTTCCGCCAAGTTCCTCATTTTCGCAGTCTAGCTAACTTCCTATAAAAAAAAAATCAAGTGATGGTGACTCATATTTATTTTAAATGGAGATTAATAAAGAAGATGGAGACTATTTGATAATTACATACAACTTAGCACAATTTTGTTCACCATCTACTTAATTTCTTTCACAACGGTATATACAAGATCATATCGTGGTATATTTTACTTTACATTTCATTAATTATGGCTTTTATACATTTTTCTATCTCTTTTATATATTCTGTATCTTATTTGCCTACTTCCTTGAACTGCTTAAAGGACCTAAACCTCAAGTCTGTCTGAGCCAGATAGTAGTCATTATTGTGCTGGCCACACCTGTAATATTACCAGCTCTCTTTATACAATTTAGACCTCATGTACACATCAGAACCTTCTGCAGGAGAGCATTCATCTGCTGTATACAGAGATATAAAAAATTCTCCTAGTAGACAATGCCAGGATTAGAGGCACAGAGGGTACAGTAGATCCTATGGATTACATGTTGCCACAAGGCTGTATGGGGTCGTTATACAACCATGAGATGGAGGTGTTTAATGTGCAAACTTTAGGTTCAGTGCTCCTTTAACATACGTGTATTATTTATTGCTAAAAATTATTCCATCCAAGACAGGAATTTAGTCTGTAAATTGGTGAAGTGATAGTATCTTACTCACAACGGGTAATGCTCTAATGGTCTGAGAAGAATATCTCATGTTGTGCTTGGTCAGGTGGCTTCATACCAACTTAGTGTTGTCATGAGACCTTGACAACGAGCAGTCTTTAGACAAAAGCCGTCCTGCAATGAGATTTTAATTTTTTTTATATTGCGATTACCTCTCTAAATTTATTAACTCGATGCTTCTTTTAGGGTGGAGGCGCCTTTCACGGTGTCATTTATGAGGACTTGTCATAACTTCAAAGTTTCTTTTGTTTCTCTGCTTCCAGGATGGTGGTTCAGGTGTGGTTGTACTTCTACTGCATCTGTCTCTGGCGTTGTCTCAAGTTCATTCTGAGGAAGCTGACGGGAAGGTGTGAGCTGCAGAGAATCTGCTACAAGAACAAGCCTGGTGCTGGACGGACCTTAAAATTGGGTAAATGTCTGCTGTATACTTTATACAGAGAAACCTGAGATGATTGAACTGTGATCTTCTGGAAGGATGGTCTTCTCAAAGAAGACAGACATTGTGCATTATATACGGTGGAAATCTGGTCAGTATAGGGGCGGTCCTCTTAAATAGCTGGACTTCTCAAATAAATGCCTATTTATTGTTACATTGTATTTGTGAGATATTGTGAGATCCACCATTTACTATGTTAACCCAGTGTCTGTAGGATCTGATAGGTCTTGGATTATTAGATTGTTGTAGAAAGCTGTTTAAAGTTCATGCACAAGGGTAGAGGACCTTCAGGAGGAAAAAAAAATTCAAAGGTTATTACGCCCTGGGTAAAGATTCCAAAAACTGCCGTAGCCTATTATGTATTTACCCCGGTCAAGACACCATACACCCAGGACACATGCTCTATCTATATACTGTACCTTATATGCCAAGGAGTGGGCAGATTATATCAGCAAGAGGCCATTCAAGTTGAGTGTATGGCGTTGTGAAGACCCCATCCACCACCCCGAGGCATAAGTCACCTTTGTTTGACATGATGACTATATGCAGCCTATGTTCTCTTATTGATTCAATCATCTTGGTAAAATTGGTTCATTGAATGGCAGAATTCATTAATGCTTCTAGAAATGTCAGTAGTTCATGGCTTGTCAAATGCGTTAAAACTTCATAAACTTGTCAAAATTTCATGCTCTGTTGCTATATTTTAGGTCCCATGATACTTAAAGGGGTTTTCTGGGATTTTGATCATCAGAATAGGTCATCAATATCAGATTGGCGGGGGTCCGACTCCCGCTGAGCAGCTGTTTCAGAGGCTGCAGTGCTCTGTGAATACTTAAACCTCTTCATAGGCCATGTGACCTCACGTTCATGGGTCACATGGCTTAGTCACAGCTCAGTCCCATTCAAGTGAAAGAACTGGGCTGCAATACCAAGCACAGCCGCTATCAAATGGACTGTACTGTGCCTTGCAAGGAATCCGCAACGCTCACCGGATTTCATATTGGTGAACTATCCTGAGGAAAAGTCCCGGACATCCCGCTTAACACTATGGAAGAGCACAGTGCATTGTTGCCGACCAGAGCACTCAGTTACTGCCCCCATTCATGTGGTAGAATCTTTCAGAAGTAGAAGGCATCATCAGAGCTGGCCCTAGAGGTGTGCGACCTTGTAACAAGAAGAACAGGCTGTGCACAGTATTAGGTTAGCAACATGTCATAGGTTTCATTGTGACTACACAATAACTAGTGAGCCAACGTACAGTATTGTTAGTTGGCTTCTTTGATCTGCCAATACTTACTGTGCAAATGCCCAAGGAGAACAAAATGCATGCACTGAAATGTAAAAAGACAATTAAAGGGGTATTGCCATCTGAGACAATGGGGAGATATTGCTAGGATATGCCCCCATTGTCTCAGATGGGAAAACCCCTTTAATTTTGTAAAAATCTGTTTTTATCAACTGCTGCAAAAAATCCTTATTACATTGAATAAAGTGCTTTTTGGGAGTGTAACTGACACTGTGGTTTCATTTTTACAGAATCTTCCTTGAAGTCATCAAAAAGTAAGGTGAGTTTTATCCTTCTGCCTGCAAAAGTTCATACTAAGCTACACATCCCACTAGGGTCTGCCATTTTTTATTTATTGGAGATCACCTTGTGACAAACTATTTTTCACTCTAAAGTGTATTTTCATCATTTACTCCAGCTCCCATTCCTCCTTGATTAGTTTTGTTTTTTTCAAATGTACCTCATTTGTAGTTTTCTCTTATCCCCCATGCTTGAATACTACTTCCTGATTTGTCATGTGTCTGCTGTCCCATCATGCCTTAGGCAGTGAGAGGTGTCCTGACATCAGCAGATTATGTAACACTAACCACGCCCCTTGTTTTTACCAATTATGCTTCCTACGCCCTACATTACAAGGTACCAGTGCAGGACATAACCTACAGCAACTGAATATCAAAACTGACTTGTCACACGGTGCAATGGTTGGCTAATAAGACAGTTCTGATAAATGGTGGTATTTCGAGATGATGTCTGTTGAGCGGAATACATTTTTATTAGTGCCATAACCCCTTTTAAATATTCACCTATGACACCAAATTCTGAGCTGTTTCATTTTTTAGTATATTTTTTTATGGTCAGTGCTGTTTTTCTTGATGGAGCCTCAAATACCCTGTAGAAACAAAGGGGCGAATATATTAAGAATGGCGTTTCATACATCAGTCCTAATTTGAAGATTTGCTGGATTAAGATGAACCCCATCAGACATTATATCAGCTCTTTTATTTCAGACCCCCATCAGACCTCAGATCAGCTCAGTCTGACCCCCATCAGACCTCAGATCAGCCCAGTCTGACCCCCATCAGACCTCAGATCAGCCCACTTAGACCCTCATCAGACCTCAGATCAGAATAAAATAAAAAACTCCTCTTACCTCTCCTGCGCTGTGGTTCCTCTCCAGCAGCAGTCACACGCCCATGTCTTCTCCGGCTCATGTTGCACTGTCACCTGACTGCTGACCCGCTCCCGGCACCTAATGCATACTAGACTGTCTGACACAGAAGGATAGAACCCCCCCCCCTCCCCCTCTACAGAGACTTTCCCAAAGACAGAGCACTTTCTAAATACATCTGACACAACTCATACTTGAAGACTGTTGCTGATCTCTGCTGGGCACAAAAGGGGGAGGCCGCCTGCCATGTGCAGAGAACATATTGAGGAAGTTACACTGACAGGAAGTCTTGGGTTCATGAGAAAAGTTCACCCTGGCACAGCCCTGCTCCTCCTGGGGTATGTCATGTACAGCAGGAGCAGGGCACTTCCTGGTAGGGATGATACCACACTGGACTCACAGCCTGGC
This sequence comes from Rhinella marina, assembly GCA_900303285.1. NCBI lineage: Eukaryota > Metazoa > Chordata > Amphibia > Anura > Bufonidae > Rhinella > Rhinella marina. The sequence continues at coordinate 112,164 of ONZH01025357.1, read as the reverse complement.
ATCACTATACTGCAGGCACTGCAATGTCCAGGGATCAGCCTCTGCCGTGGGAACCCTGGGTGGATGGGTCTACACCTTTCTGGTGCCTATTTTCAGCTAAGGCCCTGCAAGAAGTGGACACACTGGCAGAGAAGAAAGAACTGGTGGTCTCCACTCTCCTGGTGCCTATTTTCAGCTAAGGCCCCACAAGGAGTGGACACACTAGCAGAGAAGAAAGAACTGAGCTACAGCCTAGACCAGCATGTGCCGAGCGGAGCCTGCCAACCTAGAGCTAGGCTATCACCCTGTACTGAAGTCACTTCCTAACCCAACATGTTACTGACCTCCACCTGGGCCTATACACAATCGCAGACGAGACACAGTGCCCCCTGCAGCCTGACTGTGTACCTACACAGCACCTCACAAGGCTGTGATCACAAAGCAACACACCAACCTTGTCCTCATCGGACAGCTGATCTTCCATGTCCGCCATCTTTTTCACCCCCGGACCCAGGAGGGAAGACCATGGAGAGTGAGTACTGGAGAGTGCCCCACTCCCGGCACTTAAAACACACTAGTGATGGAAGCGCTCACTAGTATTCACTTTATAAGACGCACAGCCATTTTCCCCCCACTTTTGGGGGAAAAAAGTGCGTCTTATAAAGCAAAAAATACAGTATATGGGTCATCTACTGGTAGTTCATGCGTTTGCAAATTCAATATATGCCAGGTACGGTATGAAGGCAAATGCCTCAGGATCTCTGGGCTCTAGTGACAGAGTATATGAGTATATTTCTGTAACTAGCACGTGTGTATTTGTAATTGCATTCTGTGATGGTTGTAATTGGTGAATCTTGATGAGAAAGCTGTGGGCCAGACGATAGGCAGACGCTCACCTGTCTCATCGGGAAGGCTTGAGAAAGAGTGAAACGGCTGTTGCCTCGTTCCTATACCACGTCCCGTACCTGCTGTTTTTAATGGAACCATAAAGATGGATGTTTTTACTGTGAGTGCATCTTTTGGACTTTTTGTATCCTGAACTTAAGAGTATATTTATGATGTGCACACGACAACCTCTTACTGGGATTACTCTTGTGTGTCCGAACTCCGGTTGCGGCTGCAATATATAGCTCAGAAGTGCTGGTTATATGCTTTACTTTCGTTTGGAGAGCTTCTTTTAAAAGGGTTGTCCAGGTTCAGACCTGAACCCGGACACAACCCGATCTGCACTCATTCACGATTCAGCGCAGGGCAAGGGAATTTTCTTGAGATCCGGTGACATACCGGGCTCTCCATGGGTAAGCTAAGCAGAGGCTGCCTCCTACCAGTGAGCCCGGTGACGTCATCAGCACTAATGGGTGGTCTTTAGCGCTGCCCTAGCCTGTATTTACAGGCTAGGGCAGCCCTAAGGACTGCCCATCAGAGCCAGTGATGTCACCGGGATCACTGCTAGGTGGAAGCCTCCACCTAGCAGTGTGCAAATGTAAACAAACAGCCCTTGGCCTTCGCAATGCAGTGCAGGACAAGGTGGATCATCGGAGCGTGAAAAGCACAGATGCTCCACTCATTCATGGTGATTGAGTGAAGATCAGGTTGTGTCTGGGTCCAAGTCTGAACCCAAACAACCCCTTTAAATCTTCAGCGTGTCCACTGTAGACATTGCAATCCACATTGTGAAATCTGTGAAAAATCTGAATTTTATCCCAATTGAATGCACCATGACTGAGGCAATTATAGGGAGTCAGTGGTAGTGCTGATCTGGGTCTGCTAAGACCTAGCAGGTCTGCCATACTGGGAGCATCCAGAGATTATATGATCACCAAGTCCATAAGATGTTGCAGCTTTGCATGGCCAGTAATAAATAATATTCATATGACGCCCAATAAATTGAAAGCGGGCTTCACGTCCTTTGGTGCCTAAGGCAAAAGCTGAAAATTACGCTAGGTGTAAAGCTGCTGCAAAACTCCCATATACAGTATTTACATGCGGTTTTACTGCAGTGCAATTAAGGTACAGCTTTCTGCCGCACCATTCCACATCAAGTGATTACATCCCAATTTCTGCAGAGCCCTTTCATCAATCCTAACGTCTACTATTCATTAGAGAGAGTTGTGTGCACTGTATTAACCCCTTATCTGCGCGCTGTTATGTACGTATTACCGCACAATTAATGCTTTGTTTGACCATAGACCACATGGTAACATTCAAGCTGATTTCTCAGACCATCAATGTGCAAGACAAGGTGTTAAGCCCTCGAGATTAGTTTTCTCTAACTCTCTCACAGCAACAGGAAAGCTGATTATCCCCTGATGACATTGCCAAGTAGCTTGGAAATCTACAGAAGTGATTTTATTACTGAAAAATAATGAATTGATTGGTGATTATTCTGCGTTGCGCAGTGGGACCTAAGGTTGGGGGAGATTTCCAGTTTATATCAGCACCTATATACATTTATAGGCCCATACTGTACCTCAGTGTGTCTTCAATTTAACACTTGGGCACAGAGAAAAAAACTTGTGCTGTATTCCATTCGATGTGGTATTATGGCAGTATTATTCCCTAGAACAAGGGGAGAGCACAGTACTATACAATGGCCACCACACAAGCTTCATACAGACAGTTTTTCTGTATGCATCAGGTCTGGACTGCAGGTCTTCACCCCCACAGTAATATTGGAAACAGGGGTAGGGGTTTTTAGGGATTACAAATCAAAACTGAGTTTGATTCTAAAATGTCATTGACATTTAAAAATGACTGAAAGATATACTAAATTTGCTAAAACGTGACCTCTGGATGTAGTCTGGACCGCCCCACTCTCCATGGGTGTAGTGTGGGATGCCAGTGCCCGGGGCAAGCCAATTATTGCACCCCCTGCCCTGTGGAAATGCCTCTTCTTATAGAACCACACCCCACAGTATACCAAGACCAACCAATAATAACACTGTACTAAGGCCGAATAATACCGCTACAGTATGACCACCATACTATCAGAATGTTGCCACCATACCTATACTGAATAAAAACACTATACCAAATCCAACCTTACCAACAATAACACTATACAAGAGACAAATAGTAATGCCAAGACCATGAACACGTATAACCAACACATAGGTACCATCGAGGCCAGCCCCAGTCAGAAATAACTCCTATTTAGCCCCCCCCCCCCACACACATAGTAATAACCCCCATTTAGGGTCGCAGTCCCACTCAGAAATAATTCCCATTTAGGCCCCTACAGTAATAATCCATTACCCATTTAGGCTCCATGCCCCCAGCTCCACTGAGTAGCACTGTATTCACATTTAGGCCTCAGCCTGTTCGGTATCCGCACCCTGTGGCCGACGAGAGTGAATGGTGGGGCAGGGAGTTATTTTGTCCTGTGCGTCTTTGTGATTTTGCACCTGGGCCTAGCACCTTTCTGCCCCCCCTCAAGTGACATCACTGTCCCTAACATTTTTAGGCAACTTAGGGACAGTTCATACTACACTGCCGAAGGGCTGTGCCGCAACAGCTTCATTTTTTTTCCTGCAGCAGCTCTTCTTGGCACTGAACGCCCAACAACTAAAGTACATTACAAATTTGCTTTTTTTTTTTTTTTTTTTAGGTAACCAGCGTACCCATATGTACCTCCCAAGTGACCTTCTTTTGTAGGGACAGTCCTTTATTTGGACCTAAGTCCCTCTGTCCCTTTTTGCTCCTTAAAGGCTATGTACACCTTCGGTGGCATTTTTTTTATTATTAGTTATAGCATTATACTTATTTTGACCTAAAAATCACTTTTTAAATTGGTCTTTATTAACAATATGGAATCCTCTTTTGTGTACAGAGCTGAGAAGCTGTACTAGCAGCCTGTGGATTTTTTCTCGATTCTGTCATCTGAGGAGCAGACAGACAGCTTATGTCTTCTCTCTCACATCATAAACACTCATTAAAGCTCAATCCTTACCTCACTGATAAGAATGTGGCTTAAAGAGGACCTTTCACCACTCCTGACATGCCTGTTTTAATAGCTCCATTCATTCCCCACGTACTAACAATTCTGGAACATCTATTCTTATGTCTCTGTGTTGTGCCATTCCTTTATTATTTGCACTAGAAGTTGTGAATGAATTGCTATTTGCCTTTAGTAAAGGAACAGAGGGGAGGTGACCAGTAGGGGGTGTGTACCTGCACAGACTGACTCTAGCCAATCAGTGCTGCCATGTTCAGACTGTGCAGGTACACACCCCCAACTGGTCACCTCCCCTCTGTTCCTTTACTGAAGACAAACAGCAAATCATTCATAACTTCTAGTGCAAATAATAAAGGAATGGCACAACATAGAGCCATAAGAATAGATGTTCCAGAATTGTTATTACATGGGGAATGCATGAAGCTATTAAAACAGACATGTCAGGATTGGTGAAAGGTCCTCTTTAACCCTTACACTCCCAGCGCCGTACATGTACGGCGCTGGGGCGATGCGGGCACATGGCGCCCGCTCGCAAGTGCGGCGGGCGTCATGGCCGGCAAGTCTCTGCTGTTTCTAACAGCAGAGACTTGCCGCTACTTACCGCAATCGGCAGCGTCTTCCTGGGAGTTTAGATGCCGTGATCACACGTGATCACGGCATCTAGTTGCGTCTGAACCCGGAAGCATTCGCTTCCGGGTGGTGTACAGACACCCCGTGTGGCCAATCGGGGTGTCTGTACACCATATGAAAACTGTAATCCTCGCTGGTGAGGATTACAGTTTTCAAAGTGCAATTCTTATTCTGGCCACTAGATGGCAGGCCAGGATAAGAAATGAGCAATTCATGGATTTCTGAGTCTAGAAAATCCCTGATTGCTCATAAAGAAAAAAAAAAAGCCACAATATATAAGCCCATATATGAGCTTTCAAATAGTAAAAAAAAATTAAAAAAAATGTTTAAAAATATATAAAAAATAAAAAAGATATAAAAGTTCAAATCACCCCCCTTTCCGTATAATTAAAAAATAAATACCTAAATAACAATAAATATAGACATTATGGGTATCACCGTGACCGAAAATGCCCGTACTTTTAAAATATAAAAAAAAAATACGGCGAATTGTGTGGCGGAAAAAAGCGTCCAAATGGCGATTTGCCGTTTTTTGACGCTTTTTTTTCTAAAAAAAATTAAATAAAAAGTGATCAAAAAGTCATACACACCCCAGAATGATATCAATAAAAACTTCAGATCGTCCCGCAAAAAATGAGCCCCCATACAGCTCTGTACACATAAATACCAAAAAGTTATAGGGGTCAAGATTTGACAAGGAAAAAAAAAAAAAAAAGGGGCAACTTTCTAATTATTTTATCACTATGAAAACGCAGGAAAAACTATACATATTAGGTATGGCCGGATTCGTACTGACCAGTAGAATGAAAGTAACGGATCAGTTTTAATGCACATCGAACGCTGTAAATAAGAAACCCGTAGAACTGTAGCGGAATAGCGTTTTCTTTGCAATTTCACCCGGTTTGGAATTTTTTTCCCGCTTCCCACTACACCATATGCAATATTAAATGGTGGGGTTGGAAAGTACAATTTGTCCCGCAAAAAACAAGCCCTCATACAGCTATGTGAACAGAAAAATAAGAGTTATGGCTGTTTGAAGGCAGGGAGCGCAAAACGAAAATGCAAGACCGAAAAAACCTCCGGGAGTGAAAGGGTTAAATAAGTGTTTATGACCTCTTAGTAGTTTACAGATAAGGGTTTTTAGATGACCGGCATAAAGTGAAAGCACCAGTCACACAATTAGAAAAACAGTTAACCCTTTGTGACTGAACAGCTCGATATTTTTAATAAAGGCCAATTGAAAATATGATTTTTAGCCAAAAAATAAGTTAAATGCAATCATAAAAAAATTTACTCCATAGGTGTACATAGCCTTTAAATGTCCCTTTTTTGACCTAGGAAATAAATTTATATTAATAAACTGTCTGGTTCCTACCTATATGGGCCCCCCGCCTCCCCGTACCTACATTACCTATGCCCCACCGCTGTAGTACTGATGGTGCCGGGTACCTGCTACTGTCTCAACATGGCAGGAAATGGCTTTGAATGCTGCTCAGCAGCCATAACCCGCCTCAGCCAATGATTGGATCATTCATGTAATGAGCTGTAAGTTTCCCACTTTGTCCAAAAAGTTGAGTGGTATGAGAATGCCCTGCGAACTGTGGCGCTGACAGCAATCAATGTGCCGCTATAGGGTGCTCCAATTGTTCTTTTGGAAAAAAAATACGTAATACAGCATCCAATGGAGGGTGCATGTGTTTAGATGAATCTGGGAGAATGTATCTCTATATGGGTCAGATGGCGGTACAGTACAGCCTTAAAAACATCTGTAGGTTCCCATGTATGGCTTAGTACAGAGCCATGGTATTCACATGAGGCCTGTTCACAAAATACAGATCCGTGTTACAAGAGCTGTATATCAGAATGATTGGCAGACATTGGCGGTTATATAATAAGTCTCGTGTTGTATCCTAGCTCCTGCAGTCGGCAGTCGCAGTGCACCCAGATGCAATTGAAAAAACCATAGAAGATATTCTGACGCTGAAGAAAGTAAATGTGGACACCAACCCGCAGTAAGACATCTTTATACCATCTGCAGGGCAGTGCTGAGAAGTTATTTTCCTAGGACAGACAGGTCATGTTACGTGAAGGAGACATAGCAGTAATTTCAGTTAATTTCTGCCTAGCGTACATATCTAATCTGTTTATCAATTGTACACATGGAATGGGAGGCCGGGCCTAAAACTAATGAAAGAGAAAAAAACGGTATACAACAGTCCTTGCGGGTGTATGCCAGAGGGACTGTCTTAAAAGGGAATCCGTTTACTAATAAACCTGGCAAAATACAGTACCTTATACACCTAGCTCAGCTGAATGTAATGATACCTATTACGTAGCGATCCGTCAAGCAAGTAAGTGCACCAAGGGCGGACCCAAGCCATTCTGTGCACACTTGCCCCTCCCTCATCTTGATTGACAGAGCCAGGCAAGGTGACTATACAGGAACATGGCCTTTTCAATAAAGAAGGGAGTGGTTGGCAAAGGAAGCAGGAGGAGTAAGGGTGCACAGAGTGGCTTCAGTCCGCCCTGGGTGCACTTAACTGCTCAAAAGTACTTTATCTCTGAAATAAAGCAACGGGTCACTAAGTAAAAGGTATCGTTGTATTTAGCTAAGCTAGCCTTACAAAACAGTGTGCCTGATATATCCGTGAATATCGTGGTGACAGATTCCCTTAAAGTCCTCAGAGCTTATTCCCTCAGAGCTGAACCTAGACATATCCCCGTTTTCACCCAGGAAGCCCTTCTGATATGAACGTCCGAGCATTGGTGAGTCGGTGACGTAATGGGCTGTCCATGCGTAAAGCTAGGTGGAGACGTCTAGCAGTGAGGTCGGCACCGGCCTGTAAAACGGCTAGGGCAGCGCTAAAGCCCGCCCATTAGTGCCGGTGATGTCACTGGGAACACTTCTAGGCGGAAGCTTCCACCTAGCAGTGAAAAATGTAAACAAAAAAGCCCTTGCCCTGCCCAATACAGTGCAGGTCAAGGGAGAGCATCCTGATCCTACTATCAGAGGGGCTGCTTGGGTAAAAACCAGGATATGTTCAGGTTCAGCTCTGAACCCGGACAACCCCTTTAAAGTATAACTCCAATCTGTGGATACACCCAGCATATACATTGTGAAACATTCCAAACATATATTTGATGGGCAGTGGTGTGATCAGATCCTAACCTTACCTCACAGGGGTCCTCCAGCATTGGAAAAAGTTATTGTTTTAATTTTTTTTCCAGAAACAGCGGTTTATGGGCTATATCTGGTATTGCAGCTCATACTCATTGAAGTGAATCGGGCTGAGCTGCAAAACCAGACACAGACCATTGGTAGGGTTTTCTAATTCTGGATAACCCCTTTGGAGGGCGTGGACAGTTTTGCAATATTTATTTTAATTTCTACATGCATATAAAATATCATATCTTTGTGTATACGGCTCTGTGCAGACCCACAGATAAGCAAGAAGGGGGGCAGGTGGACAGAGTAACGCATGACTGCAGGATAAGACTGCAACACTGATTGTAGCTATAAAGACGCAGGTCTGCAGAGAAGCTGTGTACAGAAACTGGTAGGGCTTGTTCACATGGTGGAATTTGTGGTCAAACTGTTGGTGTGGCCATTGTGCCAAAATTTCGGTGATGGCTGTATGGTGTCTGTCTCATGGGACAACTGTTTAAAACCGTGACCACTCCAAGAAGGGACATGTCCCTTCTTGGTGCCGGGTGTGGACAGCCACCGATCGAAGCTGCAGTAGGTGCCTACTTGTGGTTTAGCTCGCTTTACTATTTGCATTCTATTCTTAAATGCGTTAGTGCAGTCGGAATGAGAAGAGAGTTCTCCCGGGGCCATCTTTATTCCTAGGAGATCAGGGATGGCCAGCCTGTGGCTCTCCAGCTGTTGCAAACTACAACTCCCAGCATGCCCAGACTGCCTACAGCTATCAGCCTACAGCAGGGCATGATTGGAGTTGTAGTTTTACAACAGCTGAAGAGCCACAGGTTGGCCATCCCTGCTAGGAGATACTCTTACTAGAAGTAATATTTTCTTTTGCATATGTTTAGGTTGGCAGTGTCTCTTCAAGCTTGCCTTCTCCAGATTGTGGGCTACAGAAATCTAACCGTAGAGGTGGAAAAACTGCGCCGGGAGGCATACGATTCAGATAACCCCCAGCATGAGGAGATGCTTATTAAGGTGAGAAGATTGTGTGGTGGCATGTAGACCTCTGCTGCCATCAGATGCACAGATTTTACTGCTACGCTAGATGACGATCGTTCCTTGCATAGCTGATGACCGAGATTGTATCGGATTGGGGGTAATCTGGTTCATTAGTCAGTATAAATTTGCCAGAGTGGAGTTCCAGCAGTGGGAAAAGTAGCTAACTGGAGGGGGAGGGCTGCTTTAGATGCTGCTACCTCCTGAATGGAAAATAAACATGCAACTGATCTTGTTTGAAAGCAGACATTCCAAGCTTTCAGAAAATACCAGAATGACAGCAGTATGTTCAGGACAGAGAAACATATCACTGATAAAAATCGGGATGCTGTAAATGCAGCTGAAAATGAAAGTAAAAACAGGTTTTACTCGTGATTATTCCCAACTTGATTTATAACAGCGATTTCTCCTCTGTTGCTTGGACTTTAGCTGTCATTTTGGTCTTGTATGAAAGCCTGGACTGTCAGCTTTCAGACAAGACTAGTTGCATGTTTCTAGCTACCATTGAGGAGATATCACCATCTAAAGCTGCCCTCCCCCTCCAGTTAGCTACTTTTCACACTGCCCGTGCTGGACTCGGGCAGAACAGTTAGGTGGTTAAAGGGAATCTGTCATCTCCGAAACACCCCCTGAACTAGAGTAAGCGTTGTATAGTGTAAGTGATGCTGAATCCGAATATGTAAGTTTTATCTTCATACTCACTTCCATTCCGACGCTGTGCTCCCACAAACTTGCAGTAAAATGCACTCACTGGACTCTTCTTTGAGTCCTCTCCATTATGTGAGTGAGCACCGGAGTCCTGTGAGTGCATTTTACTGCAGGTTTGTGGGAGCACAGCGTCAGAATGGAAGTGAGTATGAAGATAAAAATTACATATTCGGATTCAGCATCACTTACACTATATAACGCTTACTCTAGTTCAGGGGGTGTTTTGGAGATGACAGGTTCCCTTTAAAGAGGTTCTCTGGGATTGTTAAATCAATGGACTATCCACAGGATGGACCGTGGATATCAGAGCAGCAATGGTCCGACACCCCTGCAAATGTGCAGTTTCGGGCCCTCCAATGTTGGAAATACCCATTTCAAGTTGAAAACAAATGAACATTTGACAGAACTGAGTGTGCACGTGTATGGAAGTGACAGGAGGAATAGTTGTTCAGCCATCAGCTAGTGAAGTCTTATGAGCTCTTAATCATGTTCCTGACTCATTTCATTGGTTAAAAATTACATTAATAAGTACCGTAATGGGGTTCTTGAAGGCCACTAAGATGAATTTTCTTTGGCTCGTGGAATTACATTTACAGGGGTTGTCTCACGTCAGCAAATTACATAAAGTTAATACAAGGAACTTACTAATGTATTGTGATTGTCCATATTGCTTCCTTTGCTGGCTGGATTCATTTTTCCATCACATTATACACTGCTCGTTTCCAGGGGTTATGACACCACCCTGCAATCCAGCAGTGGTGGTCGTGCTTGTACACTGTAGGAAAACGCGTCGGCCTCTCTGGTGGCTGGAACCACAGGAGTGCGCGTAGTCTAACACTTTTATTCTACAGTGGGCAAGCATGACCGCGACCGCTTGATTGTAGGGTGGTTGTAACCATGGAAACAAGCAGTGTATAATGTGATGGAAAAATGAATCCAGCCAGCAAAGGAAGCAATATGGACAATCACAATACATTAGTAAGTGCCTTGTATTAACTTTCTCTACATGATAAATGCCATTTGCTGAAGTGAGACAACCCCTTTAAAGAGGACCTGTCGCATTTTCTAAGATGTCTATTTTAGTAATTAAATTCTAGAGCATCTATTCTAAGTTTGAGTTGTGCCGTTACAAAATTATCTCTGTTCCTGTTATTAATGTCTGCAAAACTGGGCATTTGCTCAGGGCCTCCATGTCCTGGATGCCCAGACGGACGGGCCTCTCAAGAACAAACTATTCAGTCTTTTCTGTTTTAATCATTGCCTACTGCTCTGTAGTATGAAACTGCAAGGTCTCTGCTCATCCTCTGATTATAAGGCCTTAAAGCGACCCTCCAGGAAAAAAAACCTAATGCACACGATGTGGTTTTGGTCCCCATCCGATCCACATTATTTACGGATCGGATGCGGACCCATTCATTTCAGAGGGGCCACAAAAAATGCAGACAGCGCACCGCGTGCACTCTGCATCAGCACTTCCGTTCCGCGGCCCCTCTATAAAATTAGAACATGTCCTATTCTTGTACGCTTTGCGGACAAGAATAGGTATTTGTAACAGAAGGCAGGCGTACTTTTCCACAAAATGCGTAACATGCATGTTGCGGACTGTAAAACCGACTACAGCCGTGTGCATGAGGCCTAACTGGGGAACGAACAGAGCACTTACCTGGTGCCCTCCTTTTCTTCTTCTCAGCTGCAGATCTACCACTTTCTGGGCTCCTCTTCTGCCATCCAAGATTGCCACACCGTTTCTCAGACTGCTTGAGGCCTGCTATGCATTTGGTGGTCCAAGACACTCATGTGAGCAGTGCTGGCCAATCCAAGAGCAGGGCTGGACAAGCAGGAAGTGTCTTGGACCACCAAATGCACAGTGGGCATCAGATCCGGGAAGACATTGGCTGACAGAAGAGGAGGGCGAGAATTGGCGGAACTGCAGCTGAAAAGACGACAAGGAGGTCAACATGTAAGTGTTTCGTTTGACACCCCCACCCCAGAAAATATGAATTTTTTTATTTCTGCGACCAGATAAAAATTTTTTTTTATTTTTTGCTCAAATTCTGAAAAAAATCAAGGTGTACCAAATCCCTGCCGCACACATTTAGGGCTCATGCATACGGCAAGGGGTGCACCTAGCCTTTCTGCTGCCTGAGGTGAAAACTGAAATAGAGCCCCTCCTTCCCCACTGCCAATTTCTTTACCTAACCCCTTTTCTTAAGCCCATGGCCCTTCTGCTTCCCCCCTCTTGCCTCTACCTGGTGCTGCCTGAGGTGATTGCCTCACCAGGCCTCATTGGTGGTGCACCCCTGCACACGGCTGTAGCCATAACACGGATACCGACCGAGAGCCTGCAGCCATTTTTCCATTTTTTTCTTCACTCCTTCACAAATGTCCTATCCTTGTCCACAAAACAGACAAGAATAGGAGATGTTCTATTTTGTCTGGACATACGGATGCGAACAGTACACGGTGTGCTGTCCGCATCTTTTGCGACCCCATTGAAATGGAAAAAAATCAGTTCAGAATCGGACAAAAACCACGGTCGTGTGTATGAGCCCTTATACCGTGTTTATTCCATTTTGGCATTGTATATTTTCGTACTGTGTGATGTATTTTTGTTGTTCAGGAGTAGCGCTTGGCTTTGCACGGCGGTTTGTTATTCTCTTTTATAGTTGTGTTATTTAATGCGCTCGTTCTCGACCAGAGGCACGAACACCTCCTCTGATAACATTCGTTTCTCATTTACAGCTGTGGAAAATGCTGAAACCTGGTGTTCCTCTGGAAGCGCGGGTCTCTAAGCAATGGTGTGAAATTGGTTTCCAAGGCGATGACCCAAAAACAGATTTTAGAGGAATGGGTCTCCTGGGACTATACAACTTGGTGTAAGTATATGATGTATTGCTGTGCCGCACAGTGCATGGGAGAACATCATCAAAAAGGATATTACCGCCGTATTATGAGGGTGTTGTTCACATAGGAGTCACTGTCCTGATTAGATAATGGTCCTGATTGCCAAACTCTATACATGAGCCGCAACTTTCTAATATACTTTGTGTAATTCATTACCATTTTCTAGATCTGTTTGCTTTCAGTGAATTAAAAAACTGTGTAATATCCAGTAGATCTCCTTCAGATTGAAGGAAAACTGTCTCCCTAGTGTCATCTATAGATGGCTACTTAATTAGAGATGAGCAAAGTTTTATAACATTCGATTTGGCTGCTTTGCCAAATTTTACAAAAAAATCAGCGAGAAGAGCGTTTCTTTGTAAGTAGTGGGTGCAATGACAGAGAGCGGCAATTGCGCCACCCCCTGTCATTGTACCCCTCAGATTCCGCGTTCATACATGATCGCGGCATCTGATAGCAATAATCCAGTGTTAAATTTTTTTTAAAAAAATCATATTTACTTGATCTATTTGCTCACAACGGGCTGGGCGCCGCCATCTTGATTGAAGGTCTGGTGCGAAATCTCACGCTGCCCGATATGACGTCATGCGTCACCACACACAGGATTTTGGACGAGATCTTCAATCAATATGGCGGTGGCCACCCCTTCGCGAGCAGATGGATCAGGTAAGTATTATTTCTTTTTTGATATTACACTGTTTCAGGTTAAATTGATTCGTTACCACGAAGCCCGAGGTAATGTAGCTCCACCGCGAATCAAATTTATTCTGAAATTTGCTTATCACTATTTATAATGTCTAACCATTTAAAGCGGTTTACTGGGAAAATAACATTTGAAGGGATTATCCCATGATTAATATAAAATAAGACATCATATAGTACATGACAATCTCTCTCTAACAAAGCTAGAACCAGCCCTGTACCTCACATGGATCCAGAGATCTCCACATTCATTGCTCCAATTGATCTGCCAGGTTTATTTCATGCTGACAGCTCAGGAGGCATGTCCTTTCTTAGGAGGAGTGTTTTTTTTCTGCCACAGCTCTCTCCCTGTAACTGTCACAGCTTGAAACAGATGCGACTGGTTTCAGTTGAAGGATGGAACTGAGCATGTGCAACCACTTCAGCAAGGTGGACAACAAAATAAAGAAAATAACAAACAGCAGGTGGCGCTATACATATAGATCGTATTGAATAACTCAGTGGCTATACTAAATTGTTAATTACATGTAATTAAAAGAAAGCTTCAGATCCAGGTGCTGCTTTGAATAAGTAAAAGACTGTGGGACTACTCCTTTAAACCAAATGGTTAAAGTTGGTTAAAAATAAAATTTGTAATCCATATTCGCTCTCAACGCTCTCTGCTGCTGCCTCTCCAGCGCTGCTCTAGTACCCGCTGCTCTAGTACCCGCTGCTCTCCACTTCCTGTTCCCAGCTAAATAATCCAGTAACTCTAGGAAAGGCCCGCTCTGCTAGTCACTGGCTTTGTTAGGTTGGTTGTACAGTCAGTGATGGTCTGAGCAGGCCTCTTCTGGCCTTTCTGACGAGTTCAACTGAAGTGAAGAGCAGTGGAGACCGGACCAACATTGGAGCAGTGGAGGAGTATCTATGAGGGTATGCTTTTTTTCCCATAAGGCTTCGTTCACATCACCGTTCAGCCTTTCCGTTCTCCTACTTCGTTTAGGAGCAGTAGAACAGAAAGGACGGATTCGGCACATAACTGAGCCGAAGGGAGCCCACGGACCCCATAGACAATAATGGGGTCCGTTAGGATCACACAAACAGCCTGTCTCCTCCTAAACCATGTGACTGATCACATGGTCATGACATCATTGAAGGTCCTTGCAAGCTATGGTGAATGGAGTGTTTCTTCTCTGCCTGGTCCTGTCAATCAACAGAGCCTCTAGGAGCAGGGGTAACGCTGCATCAGGTGCAATTAGCACATCTCTAATGTCAGCCTGATTCATACCGAAAAAACTGGTGACAGAAACCCTTTAAAGGAGTTCCCCGGCTAGATGTAATTTTACACATAAGGGCCAAAATAGGCTAAAAACAAATAAAAGAAGCATTAATCACCTCACGGATCCCTTGCCACTGCCTTTTCAAAGCTTATCAGATCCAAGCTGATCTCTGCTTTCTTGGTCACGGTTCAAAACACCTGAAATGGCAGGATATGTTGCTCAGCCAGTCACTAGCGGTGGAGGATCAGTTACAGAAATCTGAGATGAATAATCTGAACATTTTATGTCATCAGGAAGCCCAAAAATGGCTTGGTTCTGAAGGTGTTATGGAGACTTGAAACATGACATAACACTCTGACACTGGATACTGACACACATGGTATCCACGTATAGGTGCCACTAGAGGGACGGGTTTCTTCTTCTTTGAGGAGAGCTGAAGTATTCAAAGTATAAAATTAACTACAGTACATTGCATTCTTTATTCTGTCTTGTTCTAGAGTTACAGCCTGTATTATACTCCAGAGCTGCATTCATAATTCTGATCAGAATTTGGGGGTACTATCTCTCCTTGGGCATGAGGAGACTTATAGGCCATACTTGCTCCTCTGGAATTCTGGGATGTGAGGCAGCTATTCTATAAGTCAATGTTTGGTCCTTAATTTGGGGTGATTGCCTCTCATCAGTGCAGAGCGTACTGGCTTAACTGGGTGAGAGGCTGTCAGGGTCAGGGGGTACTATCTCTCCTTGGGGAGAGGGCGCCTTAATTGGCGTGAGGAGACTTATAGGCCATTCATGCTCCTCTGGAATTCTTGGAAGAAAGGTATGCAAATGAGCTCTGCCTCTAATACCACCAGATGTAAGGCAGCTATCTTATAGGATATCACCTAACATCTGGTGGCCTAAGGGCCCTTTCACACGACCGTGGACCACGGTCCAGGACGGGCAGGAGTGCATGGCGTCATTGGTTGCTATGACGCGGTGCGCTTCCTAAGGCCGCTGCTGTACAGTGATATACTCTATACGAGCGTGTACAGTGTATTACTGTACAGCGGTGGCCTCAGGAAGCGCATGGCGTCATAGCAACCAATGACGCCGTGCGCTCCTGCCCTCAGAAGGAGCACGGTCTGGGTTTTCACTGATCGTCCCGGACCGTGCTCCACGGTCGTGTGAAAGGGCCCTTATAGGCAGAGCTTGTTAGGAGCTCATTTGTAATTCTGATCAGTAACACTGAAGAAGCCCAGCTCCCATACCTCTTAGCGGAGTTTGTACTCTGTGTAGACTTTGAGCCAAACAGTTGCGCTCTGAAGCTTGCAGAATTATGTTTGTGACATTGACTGTAATTCATTCAATCGAGTTACTAAACAGACTGAGTAAAACAATTGTGCTGTTCTTTTCTAGGTAAGATCCATTGAGATACAAAACATGTTGTAGTTTTTGTTGTTATAAACATCTTTGACTTATTTGTGTTGTATTTCTTTTACATTGTAGATACTTTGCAGAAAAAGACACCAACTCCGCTCTTCAGATTCTTTCTGACTCCCTTCAGCCCAAATGCAGGTATAAAGCTACGTGTGCTATTTATGCATCTGGATTGTTAATTTCCTTTTTATTAACTGTGGGTTATATATCAGATTTGTGAATTACAGGCTGTCGTGTTTTAGTATTTGTATTACCTGCATGCAGTACTTTTTTCCGTCTTAAAAAAACGGATCTCAGAAGGAAATGGCTCAAACGGATGCCAAATGTGCAACAGGATCCATTTTTTTTTTTCTGTTCTTCTGATGGGTCAGAAGAACAAAAAATGAAACTGAGATGTGAAACTCTCCTGGAGATTATGCTTTGCGCTCTAGACGAAAACTAGTATAGTAATGCTAGTTGTTTTCTGGGACTAAAGATAGGTCATCAATTTCAGATAGGTGAGGGTCTGACTTTTAGAGGGTGTCTGACACCCAGCACCCCCACCAGTCAGCTGGCACTGGAGACTGTACAGTGGATGGAGCCAGAAGCAGAATGTTCTGTCCACTATGTACTTTCTGGCTCCAGCATGCTGCAAATCATCTCCCATTTATTTGAATGGGAGCTGAGCCGCAGTACCTCGGCATGGCCACTGCTCCGTGGACGGAGGCTCCCGGTTCTGTACACTGTATAGTTTCCGGCGCTGGCGGATGCCCAAAACAGCTGATCGGTGGGGATGTAAGACCCCTACTGTGTGATGTTGATGACTTATCTAGAGGATTAGTCATGGACATCTAAGTACTGGAAACCCCCTTTAAAGGAGTTGTCTCATCATGGACAATGGGAGCATATCACTAGGATATGCCCCCATTGTCTTATAGGTTCGGGTCCCTGGGACCCACACCTATATCCAGAACAGAGCCCCACAAGGTGGTGGCTGGAGGACTCTGGTCCGGTCACCACCAAGCTGGCACCCCATAGAAGCGAATGGGAGCATACGGCGCATACGTGGCCCCCACTCCTATTCATTTCTATGGGGCCGACGGAAATAGCCGAGTCAGTGCTCGGCCATTTTCACCGGCCCCATAAAAAATGAATGGAGGGCACGTGCGCAGTGCTCCCTTCTTCACTTTCGGGGGTCCGTTCTCGATATAGGTGCGGGTCCTAGCGATATGCCCCCATTGTCCATGATGACACAAATCCTTTAAGGCAGTGCCACCGACACACCATATTTTGCTGGACTTTTAAGAAAGCTAATTTCCTTTGAAAGGGTAGTTGCATCACTAGAGGGTTGGTCCCATAACTAATGTTATTTTTCATCATTTTTTCTTTATTTTTATTGCGATGTAACTATTTAATAAGTTATCATTATGTAGCTCAGGGTCGTACCGGGTCCCTCCAGTCTGCTGTAATATCTCTGTCACGTTCCATACTATTCTTTCATACTGAAATGATGTGACCCAGTTTTTACAGTGTCTAATGCTTTCATATTGCATTATTTATGCTTTTAATCTTATTTTAGTTGCTTTCTTTTCTTCCTTTCTTTGTTTTGCAATTTAAGGGATGTCAGTAAAGAGGACTTCAGGTATACTTTTATGTTTTACTTTTTGTATTGTTTTTTTTTTTTTTGGGGTGATTTTGTAGTTAAAGATGCATTCCCGTGTGTTAGTTACACAGGCCCTGCTCACACTTGCCAGTTGTGAAGACCTCAAAAACTGCTGTAACTAAAACTCTGCCATGAGCCCGGTTCACAGGAGTGTGTTCAGTCCAGGAAGCACACTCTGTGTGACAACTATTTCCCGGACTGAACCCTGCGTCTCTGAAGTGAGCTTACAGCCAGGGGCATTGCTATGGTCTCAAAAGATTCGGGCTCCATGCCCCAATGCATATGTGTTAAATTTTTGATCCAACATCCTGGCCTGAGTGTTAAAGAATATTTGGATGGACATCACAATCAGCGCTGTCACACCTACAGAGTAATACAGCACTACATACCTAGTACGTACTGTGATGTCTCCTCTGACGTAGACGTTCTCTTTCCTCATCTTCTCCATTTTGCCCAGACAACCCATGATGATTTAGTCTCTGCAGAGTTTACTACACAGACATGTTAGGTTCCTCACTTTTCTAATATCCTCCTCCCCCCCGGTGCCCCAACTATCTAAAACGCCGGTCTTAATAAATGTGCCCCATAGTCCCCAAAGTGCTCCCAAAAGTCCCACTAAGCCCTCAGGCCGCTGTGCGGCCGTGTCCATATTGCATCCCGCAAACAGCGGGTCCGCAATCCGGAAGGAGCAGTGCAGAGCGGAGGCACGGAACCCCATGGAAACACAACATGTTCTATTTTTTTTTGCATTGCGGACGGATGAATGGGTCTGGATCCGTCTGCGGAACCCGCACGGATATGCAATTTGCAGTCATCAATGCACGGATCGGCTAGCACACGGATGCGGGCTGCAAAAGATATCATCCGTGTGCTGTCCGCATCCATGTGGTCGTGCTGCAGATGATAGAACATGTCCAATTCTTGTCCGTTTAGAATAGGCATTTTTACAATGGAGCCTGTGAATATTGTGAGATGCACACGGACCACATCTGTATTTTGCGGATCCGTGATTTGTGGACCGCAAAATGGATAAAGTCATGTGAATGCTCCTTTATAGTAATAATTGTCTCCCAGAGAGCCTTCACTAATAATAGTGCCCCCTACAGTGATAATACCCCCATAGAGTACTCCTGTTAGAAGTAGTGCCCTGTATATTATGCCCAGTAACAATAATACCCCCACAGAACCCTCAGTGACCCCAGCAATGATAAAGCACCCCAAAGTGCCCTCAGTAGTAATACGGCCTCTCCATAAGACCCCTGTAGAGCCCCAGTAGTTATAATCCCTCCTGTAGTGCCCCCAGTAGTTATAATGTCCCTTTCAGTGCACTTAGTAAGTATAATGGCCATTATAGCGCCCCCATATGTATAATAGCCCCCCTGTAGTGCCCCTAGTACTTGTAGTACTCCCCATGGTGGCCCCAGTTGTTAAAGTACTCCCCTGTAGTTAAAATGCCCCATCCCCCACATTGTGCCCCAATACTACCTTCCCCTCCATTCTATGGTGGTATTTAGACACCGCCACATGGTATGGTTATTTTTGCACTGGGGTGCACCATATGAAGAGACCAGAAATCCTATAAAACAGTGCGTGTGAATGTTTGTATATTTTATTGAGGTGAAAATAACGTTTTTGGAAAATTTTTAAAAATGCAAGTTGAAGGGGTCGTACAAAGCAGGGCTTGCATCCCTCAGCATAAGCACGATGTACTGGTAGGTGTGAGCAGGCCTTTCTTGGACAATTTTCTAAAATTCAGTTTCTTCAGACCCGATGTTCCATATTTGATATTATATATATATAGTATTACATTATAAATATAAAAACTGCTGAGCTATTCGGTATTTCTGATCAGGACTGCATCTTTTCTAACCTGCCTTCCACCCCTTTGTGTCTGCATTTGGTTACTCACTACTGTGTTGTTGTTCCACTTTGGTGATACACATTGTGGGGGGGGGGGAGGCTACATCAGTTTTTGGAATTTAAAAAAATGATGTGCACGGGCATTTTTACATCATTCTTGCCTGTTGGGGGGAAGGGGGGGGGGGGTGGCGACCCCAGTAAATTCATTAACATTTACGCCTAGCAGGTGTAAATGACGATTGAAAACGACTCCAGAGGATGCGCCTAATTTATGACAAAGGCATAAGCATGAGCCTCATCATAAACGAAGTTCATCTCCTAGCATTGCAGGGTCTATCAAAGATCAGGGTAAAACGCCGATCTTTGATAAATGACCCCTGTTGATGTCATTCACTTAAATTGGGCCGAGCTGCAATCCTGGGCGCAGCAAGGTGCATGAAAACACCCCTGTGCCTGACATTGGGGACATTTGTCAAAATTGGTGTAAAGTAGAACTAGCTTAGTTGCCCATAGCAACCAATCAGATTGCACCTTTCATTTTCCAAAGGAGCTCTGAAAAATGAAAGGAGGAATCTGATTGGTTACTATGGGAGACTAAGCCAGTTTTCCTTCACAATAGTTTGGATAAATCTCCCCTATTGAAGGAGCCACGTCGGGCATCAGAGCTCTGTGGCTCCTTCATTCTGCTGGTTATTGGGGGCCCCGAGGGCCAGGCCACCCCTGTTCACACGTCTTATTGTCCTAAACAATGTGTACTTCCCCAAAAACCCCTATAAAGCCAACTACTGGCTGAATGGAAAACTTAACATGCAATTTTTTGAGGGGAGAAGCTTTTTTTTATTCTGGTCATGTATATGCATTTACAAGTATTATTTAAAGGGATTGTCGAGGATTAAAAAAATACAATTGCTTTATTCCAAAAACAGTCCTACACCTGTCCACGGGTTGTGTGTGGTATTGCAGCTCAATCCCATTGCAGTGAATGGAGCTGAGCTGTATTACTGCACACAACCTGTGTAGAGGAGTGGCACTGTTTTTCGAAGAAAGCAGCCATCTTTTTCTAGTCCCAGAGAACACCTTTTATAGGGAATTTCCACCATAATCCTAAAAATGACTGTTTAGTAGTGAATCAGGTGAAAGAGCAGTAGACAAAGATTTCAGCCTATCTCTCTTTTGTTGTAGTGGCCATTTTTGCAGAAGTGACAACAGGAAGAGCAGCCATATTGATAGTCACTTTTGAATTAAAGGGATTGTCTGAAAAAAGTCAGTGCCAAAAGTACACAGCCCTGACCACTGTGTAATGGAACGCTGTCTGTGTCAGCCATAGAGAATAGAATACAGTGGTGGACCAATATGCACACTACCCTCCATTCAGAGAGGGGGCTCCTTGCTCTTGGGAATAGTAATGGTTCCCGGCGGTAGGACCTCCTGTGGATAGGTGATAATTTTGTAATGTGGCACCTTTAAAGAGCATCTGTCAGCAGTTTTGTATCTATGAAACTGGCTGACCTGTTATATGTCCACTTGGCAGCTGAAGACATCTGTGTTGGTCCCATGTTCATATGTGTCCACATTGCTGAGAAAAATGATGTTTTACTATATGCAAATGAGCCTCTAGGAGCAACGGGGGCGTTACCATTACACCTAGAGGCCCCGCTCTCTCTGCAACTGTCGCACTCCATCCATTTCAATTGACAGGGCCAGGGAGTGAAAACGTCATCACACTTGGTCCTGTCAGTCAAAGGGGAGAGGGTGCAGCAGTTGCAGGGAGAGCAGAGCCTCTAGGTGTAAAGGCCACGCCCCCGTTGCTCCCAGAGGTTCATTTGCATATATTAAAACTTCATTCTTCTCAGCAATGCGGGCACATATGAACATGGGACCAACAAAGATGTCTTCAGCTGCCAAGTGCACATGTAACAGGTCAGCCAGTTTCATAGGTACAAAACTGCTGACAGATGCCCTTTAAATCTTTATAGATACCACTGATCTACAGGAAGAAGGGAAAACAGATGATGTCCCTCTTGAAATAAATTATACATACATTGTATTCTTTTTAAGTCTGCAAGAAAGACACTTTGGGGACATTTGTAAAAAGAAAAAAAAAAAAAGAGTTGCCATAGGAACAAATCGGGTTCATTCATATGTGAATTGAAGCAATGTTCTTGTTGTTTCTTAGCCTCCCACAACTTTCCTTGTACATTTGCTTCTATCCATGTTTCCTATGATGCATCTTTGTGTTTAGATCTAAACCTAGCATGACGGGGTGTTTAATGTCAAAATGATATACAGATGTAACAGTTAACAGTCACACTCCGTTATGCCTGTGACTGTTAACTCTGCTACATCTGTATGGCGCAATTTCTCTGTCTCATTCTTACACAGGCAAACATGGGAGATACTGGTGCAGTACACAATAAAATAAGGCTGGGGAGCACGTTTGGCCGTCACACGTCACACAGCCAAAGACCGTAACGTTGCAATGTGACTGTATTGTATTTCAAAGCGGAACGAAAATGAATGGCGTCACATTGTGACCTGAAAGTCGTCCCCCACCCAATAGTCACAAGAAATCCAGCAGGCTTGGATTTCTTGCGTGTAGGTCTGAAGTCACTGTTGCCTCATCTTTCAGGTCACAACATGACCCTATTTACTTTCATTAGTTACGATGCTGCAGCGCTACACTGCCATCTTTGGTCATGTGATGTGTCACGTTATTGGCAGACTTTTTTTTTTATCTATTGTGTGAGGTTTTTTGTTTTCTTTGAAGGAAATGTTCCTAGAATTGTCTCTAACCAAGTGTGTGCTAAACAGAGGTGGACTGGGAACTTTAAGTGGCCCTGAGGAAAAAAAACCCTAGAAGTGGCCCCATGTTGTAGGCTCATCCAAATTGACAGAAGGTGGGGCAACACAAGTAGATGGGGCCATTACAAGTTAGCGGGGTCAGTAATACCATAGTGCAGCACATAATACCTCCTCAGAAGCTGTCTCTCTGTGGTGGCCATCAATAGCAGCCACATTCTGTTCTCCTCCTCCAATTGTCTCTGATATGGAGCAGGGGGGCATAGGAAGTGAGATGCCACAACACCAAGCAAACCACCAAGCCTGGACTTTCTCTAATAACATTAATAATGACCCCTATAGTTCCCCCGGTAGTATGTACCTGGCCAGTGGCAGTGAGGAGAGCTCGGGTGGCCCTATGGGCATCAGTCCACCAGGAAAGTTCCCTGTAGAGTCTATAGCCAGTCTACCCCTGGTGGTAAATGGACAATAGCAGGCATGTCCCTCGGTCACACCAACACAGTTGTATGAAGTTGGACCATAATGGGGCAGTAATGGTGAGGTTGAAAGCTCTCAAGAACAGTTCCTGGTGTCAAGCATAGCAAATTGCACACGTGAGGCCTTCTTCATTCATTGGTATGGCACTTCCACAAATAGCCATGCGCCGACTTAGCTTTCTCCGGAAGTCCCTTAGCGGTGAATGGAGAGATAGCCACACATTTACAGTTTCCCCTCCATTCAGTGTTATGGGACTTCAGAAAACAGCCGTCTACGCTTGCTCAGTTATTTTCAGTCCCATAGTAGTGAATGGAGAGGAGAGGAGATTTATAGCATATCCCATTACTATGCCATATATATCCAGATAGGATAACCCCTTTAATATTGATGCCCTTCATCTACAGGAGGTATCTAGGGTCCTGAGGGAGGCTTTATGTCTACTGTGGCTGTGAGGGTAGGTAGGTGGAGCTTGAGGGGAGGCGTGGCTGTGGCGTGAGAGAGAAGTAAAGAGGGGACTCCTCTGTAATAAGTGTAACAATGGGGAGGCCAGGGCAACAATAGCGGGTATCTCCTATGGATAAAACAGCCCTGCTATCTGCTACCAAAAAATTCACATAGCTAAGTAACTATCTCCTCACATTTATTGTGGGTAGAGTTCCCCTTTAAGGCAATATTCTCTAACCTTGTTTACATCATTTCAGTCTAGCTATAGTTGTGCCTTTCAAGTATTACTTGATTTGCTGTCTATAAGATAGTAAATGCCAGGCCATCCACCCACAGCACTCAGCGCACAGCATAAAAAGGAATAAATTGCAAGCCATTAGTCTGCCTGAATCTCTCAGATGTTGCATTTTAAGGTCCTTGCCCCAGTTTTGAAATAACTAAGTAAAACCTTTCACAGTAGGAGCTCTCATAATTTGATTGGAGACGGAAGCCCCTTGGCCATAAAAATCATGAACATTGTGTGTATGTACATTGTCATGTAATGTGCGGTAGGGGCATATACCTAGGAGATTTTAAAGAGTCGCTGTACTTTCACAAAACTTCAGTAAATCAGTAGTACAAGCAACCACAAGAAACTTTGTAACAAAAGGGAGGGGGAAAGCAGAGAGAGCCTTCAGAAGCAGAATCAGAGCTCTGACGGATTTAAGTCAGATTCAGCAGGATCAGCAGCTAGGTGCATGCGCGGCGCGCTCACATTCGTTTCTATTAGCGCAGCAGCGGGGGGGGACAGCGCCTGGCGGTGGTCAGACCCCGGGTTCCCCGGGGTCCTCCTGGCTCAGAGCTCCCCCGCTTCGTTCTCAATATAGGTGTGGGACCCGCACCTATAAGACAATGGGGGCATATCCTAGCGATATGCCCTCATTGTCTAAGATGGGAATACCCCTTTAAACATGAGCAGAACTGAAACTAGAAGTACAGGTAAACACAGGCAGGGCGGGTACAGGGCTGGAGAACAAACACAGGCAAAACGCAGAAGAATCACAGAAGGACCTTTTCTGGTCACCAGGAAACCTTAAAGCTCAGGCATTCTCTGCGTGGAAAGGGCGCTTTAAATACCCAGGGACCTGTATCCATTGGCTGGGGAAGGATTTGCAAGTGAGCGCACTGGCCGTTTAAGATACCGGAGGTGAGGGCACCCTAAGGGGACAGAGGTTGGAGTACTAGGCAGAAGCATGGAGGCAGCAGCCTGGTGAGTAGCGTTGTGTCCATGTCCACCAGCGACCATAAACAGCTGTCCTAACAAAATGAATGCTAAAATGGTGCAAATGTGGCCATAGCCTTAAAAAGCACTAGTCGCCATTTTGTTTTTTGAGAACACTGAACCTATGGTATTCTGCTGGGTCTTTCAGATTAAAAAACCTGATTAACAGTCATTCTCTAAAGTAGAGGTTCTAGAGAAGAGACTGAAGAGCCTTATCAGTTTTAATACAGTTAAAATAGGGGTATCTATTGAATATGTATAAAATGCAGATAAAATACCATCGTAAAAATCTATTATTGATGTTAGTCATTAAGATATAAAACACTTGAGTATGTCAGGTTCAATATACAGGAAGGACAAGTGACTGCACTGTCACCACTAGTTTACCTACGATACATTGCATATGGTTTTTATAGAATAATTTCTGTGAACATTTTCCAGAACTCTAAATAATAGGGATGAGCAAATCGGATGTTTCATCTGAAGTCGAAGTCGATTCGCCTAAAACTTCGTTTTAAGGTACCACTTGGAACCAAACCCGAGTTCGGGAAATGTTTTTTTTACAGTACAAATTAATTTATAAAGTTATTATGCAAAGTCTCGCGAGACTTCACGAAGTACTAACTTCGGCTCATTAGAGCCAATACATTCTAATACTGTACAGAGCCCCTTCTTTGTATTGAAACAAAGTTTTATGCGAATCGACTTTGGATGTTTCATCCGAAATCGATTCGCTCATCCCTAGTAAATACCGAAAAACCTCACAATTATTGTGCTGCAGTATCCGGTGGTTCTTTTCCCAACCATACCATTTCTGCCTGTGTCAGAATGTGGCCTAAGTGTTGGTTTAACATCCCATCCATCTTGATGTGTCTGTGTGTTTTATATGTTTCTAAGCTTTTATCCACTTGATTTGTTAATTTGATGAGTTTCTTTCTTTCTTTTTAGTAAAATCAGCAAAATGGAATGGGAAATGAAAAAGTTTGACAAGGCCATTGGGTATGTTTATAACAGAAACTGAGGAATATAACAAGGGGACATCCTCTACATCTCAAGGAAAGGTTTCTACACCAACATAGATGAAGGTTCATTACTGTAAGAGCAGTGAGACTCTGCCAGGGGAGGTTGTGATGGGGAACTCGCTAAAAGACTTCAAGAGGGGTCTGGATGTATTATCTCCTGCTGCACTGAGCAAGTGCCGAGACCAGGAGATATAGTGTGGCACTGATGACAGGTCTCAGCGCTTGGAGAATACAGGTCAAGCGCTGAGACCAGGAAAGCCGGCACAAGTAGACATGACTATAACGCTGTCAATCCAGGGGAAGGAGAGAGGGACTGAAGGTGAAGGAGTTAACAAACTGGTGCTCCGAGGGCTTTGTCCAGCCCCTTGGTGCCCCAGTTAGGTCATTAGCATATAAATAAAATGGATACCAGTCTAGTCACTTTTCTATCGATTTATTGATGAAGATTACTGGGGTTGAATTTGTATATTATACATATTCTTTTGAACAACTTATACTTTCATATCCTACAGATACTCCTTTGCCATTGTTGGAATTAATATTACTGACCTGGCCTACAACCTGCTGATAAGTGGGGCTCTCAAAACACATCTGTACAATGTGGCCCCAGAAGCTCCGTCCTTGCATCATTTCCAGCAAACTTTCTGTAAGTATTTGTTATGGCAGTGGGTTTGGAACCACTGTATTAACCAACAGATTGGACTTTGGGCTACTCCTAAGGGTGTTCTCCTAGCAGTCCCCCTGGTAATAACCCTTTAATCCATATACAGGGATTTGGACTTTGCCGCAGAGGAGCCACAGGTTGCTGCCTTCAGGAGTAGTCTCTGTGTGGTTGACAGCTGAATCGGAGGTTAGGGTTAGAGACACAGGTGCAGGGGTCAGGAAAATCGTCAATGACAGGCCAAGGTCAGGGCAGGCAGAGTGTGTGCAATATGGTAAATGGAACGAGGGAAGGCAGCAAAGGGTCAATACAGAGGTCAGACACCGGTCAGGTTGGGCAGCAGAGGTTTGAATCCAGGAATCAGGCAGAAGTCGGTACACAAACAGATACAGCTCACTTTTGCAGAAACTAGCAATCCAGAAAACCTATTGTGCAGACACCCTCCCATCGGGGAAGGTGCCTTAAAGGGGTTGTCCCATGAAAAATATTCTACAATTTTCAAACCAGCAGTTGGATCTGAATACTTTTGTAATTGCATGTAATTAAAAAGTTAGCATAGCCACTGAGTTATTCAATAAAATGTATCTGTATAGCACCACCGGTTGTTTGTTCATTTTCTTATTTCTTTGACCTGCTCACTGAGAAGGCCGCACATGCTCAGTTTCATCCCTCAACTGCCTCCTGAGCTGTGATAGGGAGAGCTGAGACACGCCCCCTGAGCTGCAGCAGACAAGACACTCCCCTTGAGCTGTCAGCTTGATATAAATCTAGCAGAGCAATGAATCAGGAGATCTCTGGATCCATGTGAGGTACAGGGCTGGGTCTAGCTTTGTTAGAAAGAGATTGTCATGTACTACATGATGTCTGATTTAAATTTTACATTACACATGGGATAACACCTTTAAGTACCCAAAGGTGGCCAGTCCTAGACTGGGGTAAATTAGGGTGTGTGTGCGCTGGCCCTTTAAGAGCCAGAGGGAGCAAGCCTGTGCCCTTTATGGAGACGGAAGTGGCCTCGGCCTGCAAGGCACAAGGGACTCCAGCGACCAGACCTGCTTCTGGAGAGTAGACATAGGCCAGTGGGCACAGATCGCTGATCAACAGTAGGCTCAGTATAACGGTGCCTATGTCCACCTGGCAGAACAAGATGGTGGCAGGCACCAGTCACCGACATAATAGTATTTAGAACACATTTCAGTTGCAAAACCTTTAATAAACATTTCTGTTAAATTAATTGCTGGAAACAATGGTATTATTAACTTACCTAACATATTGTTATCAGAACACCGGCCCCTTGTGTAGTATAGTACAGCGACTGTCCCGACATGGCTGCTGATGGAGAGGCATGTGACTAGACCCATCCATCAGCAGCCTCTATTGAGAAATACCGTGTGTAGCATGGGTACAGTAACTCAATGGAGGCCGCTGATGGCGGGTCTGGTTTAGAAAACACATTTTCAAATACCATATTACCATCTCTGTTTAAAACCCTAATCTATTAACCAGAAAAGAGAGTGGCTACAAAGAGTGCCTCCCACTCTGGAGGACCCAACACATCCATGCAGCCCATTGATTTTAATGGCACCTTGTAATGCTTCATTTCACCTCTGGTGGGGCTGCATGGATATTGAACACTTTCTTCCAGATTCCCACACAGTTTACACCTGATCTCTGGGGTCCTACAATCTGTGTTGTCTCCATTTGTAGTGCAGTGGTATCCATTCCATTGTTATCTCTTAGGAACCATCTCTGGTTGGGTTGACTATAGTGTTCTCTTATGAAGTCCAGACAAAAGTATTTGCTCCCAGTTTCCCATACCTTAAGGGAAACTCCAGAAATGGATATATGAATATCAGCAGTCTTTGGTTTGGTGCCTAAATAACACTTTTGAAATGTTTCATCCTAGGTTTTCTTATGCATGAGTTTCATAAATTTTGGATTGAAGAAGATCCCTTGGACATAATGGAGTTCAATCGTGTGCGCAACAAGTTTCACAAGCGTATCTTAAAGCAGCTCCAGAAGACGGACATGGCTTTGTGTCCCCACTTCGCGGCCTTGGAAAGCTTGGTCAACGTGTAGTCATCTACATTGTAGAATTCCAGATCACTGCCTCACTGTTGTGTTCATTATCATGGCGGCCGTGCTGTATGACCACAGCGATTGTATGCATGCTTTTTTTGGTAAAGTACTCATCTCTGTTTTGATGATAACATATAAATCCCTAGGCTTTTAGGTGTCACGGGATTTGCTCATTTTGATGGTTGCGCATATTGCGGGTTACGCAGTGTTATATTTTTCATCTGACATGAGAGTTTTCTATTTTTTTAGAGTGTATTTTTTTTCTCATAGGTAAACATTGAGGAGTTGTATTTATGTTTGACCAAGCCAGCACTTGTACTGTAAGCATTTTATGATCCCTAAAATTTCTACTGACCTGATGCTACGTTTTACATAACTGAAATGTCTTATATATACTGTATATACACTGCTTCACCATTCTACAGCCTAAACATAGCCTATAGTTGTGTCGTAAGAAGCTAACAAGTTCTAATATGAACAGCTTGAAGGTGCTAAAGTGAAAGAAATTTGTGTGAGTGCCCTTGTTTGTTCCTCCCCCAATACTCCTTCAATTGAGTATTCTGTAGTTAGAAGGTCCAAATGATAAAGACTCCAGCTCCATAATTCTAGATGGTAGCGTGGCCATGGTAAGGTTACCTTGCTCTGTGGTTATGTATAGCAGGGCGCTCCAATTTCTAAAATAATGCTCCTTCTGCTGCATTAGCTCATGTAGGCCCTGTATACAAAATTGTCTAGAAAATGCAATTCCTTGCCATAAGGCAGCTTATTTTTCACCATTACTTCTACCTTATGTTCTACCTTAGCTTACGCCAGGTCTTTAAATTGGTTGTCTAATTTAGAAAACCTGTTTTCAAATGTTTACTGAGGGATTATGAATTTTTTGAGAGGTATTCCCTGTTGAGGGCCCTCATCTATTTTCTAGATTATAGAGTGGCTACAAAGAGTGACTCTCATTCAAGAGGGTCCACCAGGTACGTGCATTACACCAGCAGCCCACTGCTTTCAGTGGACACCATGTAATGCTTCGTTTCACCTGTGGTGGTACTGCAGGATAATTGAACACTTTCTGCTGGGTTCTCCTGCAGGTTACAGGTCATCACTGGTGGTCCCAGCAGTAGACTGTATAAGACCAGTTTATCTTCAGGGGACCTTAAATGGACGACCTCTTTAGACAGACTGTGCATGTTTTTCTAATAACCCACCAGACTAAGGCCCCATTCACACGTCCGCATCCGTTCCGCAATTTTGCAGAACGGGTGCGGACCCATTCACTTTCAATGGGGCCGCAAAAGATGCGGACGGCACACAGTGTGCCGTCCGCATCCGCACTTCCGTTCCGCGGCTCCCGAAAAAAGTAGAACATGTCCTATTCTTGTCCGAATACACGGACAAGATAAGGCATTTCTATTATGTGCGGTCCGTAAATTGCGGAACACACATGGCTGGTGTCCCGCAAAGCACGGACACCGGACACACGGACGTGTGAATGGAGCCTAATAATATTTAAGATGGGCAATTATCAGACATGGCGGAACAATCCCAGTTGGGCTGATTTTATGGGCATCTTTCAACTTCAATGACAGGCTCTACTGGAGCCAGAGGTCATGTAGTCAGTCATCCAGAGGGGTGATCTATGATGGCCAAATTAGCAGGATCTATATGCGCTTGATAGTATTAGGAAATGGTTTACTGATCTGTGTTCTAGAATCTAGATATTCGAAACCATCATGGACATTATAGCTATCTATTGCATATATCATATGTATTGAGGAACACAAGAATGTAAACCAATAAGGAAAAGTTTCATAGTCTCAAAAGTCAGGACTGCCCAAACATCTGTAAGCTATATAATATTGGTATAATGTAATCATTTTAATTACTTGTATCACCGATTCCATCTGAAAATTTAATATTTAGGTGCTGACTGGCCTTATGGCCTTCTTCAAAAATGTGAAACTTTTTATTGGCTTCCACATACAGGTGGTGCACTTCTCCCAAAGAAAACATTGGGTTAGATAGAGCAAGGATAAGGGCTAGGTGAAGTAGACATCCATATTTGGTACCATTGAGAAAGCTGGTGTTAAGCTGGTAGAGGAGCTGTAGGAACCACCAGACCTTGCCTACAGATATCATGTACGTTGGCCACTTTGACCCTTTATTTAAAACTGCACAATTATGGAGGGTAGTATAGCATGAGGAAAGTGAAGGACTGAGAATAGGAGGTCACATTCTGAACCCCTCTACTTGGGGCACCAAGAAAGCATGTGCTGCTTTTGAATCCAACCCATCCAACCTTTGTTTTGTTGATGGCAGCCCTCAAGCAACAGTTTGTTAGTCCCCATAGACTTTACTTATGATGTAAGTAAGGCTACTTTCACACTATCGTTACTATTTTCCGGTATACAGATCCGTCATAGGGTTTCAATAGCGGAAAAAAACTATAGCCTGAAAACTTGTTCAAAGTCTCCTGAATCCCTCATACACAATGTTGGCTAAGTGCAGAAAGCTGCTGCCTAAGATAAAAGGATCAGGCATGTTGAACTCCAACGACCCAATTCTTCTCTCTTTGCAAGCAGATATTAACCCCATCAGTAATTTAACCAGAAATTGTCCTTACCAAGGTGATATCAATTACCTTAGAGCAGTTTCCACCTTCTAATATACCGTATTTATGGCCAGAAAAGTTCTCAGAGTATATGACAGTATATTATATCTACGACCTCTTCTTAAGACTGGATAAATAATCTATTTTGTCAGAATACAAACTCTTCGGGAGTAAATTTTGATGTAAAGCATTATATTTTACAAGCTTTTTAACAATGATTGAACACTTTGTATATTTGCCTATTTCAGAAACATTTCTCCAATTTTTGAAAGATGAGGAATAATCTTGTTACAACAGTGTTATTTCAGTAACTTAGAGGTGCAATAGAGGGAGCAGACATTCAAAGTGTCCCTCTACTTTTGATACAACTTAGTGACATATCACAGGTTTTGATCATTGGGGATCCGAGCCCTGAAATCCCCCAGTCGCTGGAAGGAGGAGAGAAAAGTACTCACACTGAGAAGCTCTCGCCTCACTGCGGGAGATGGACTGGAGACAGAATCATGGACTTTCTGTTGAGCTTGTCTTCAGCAGTTAGGAGATACAGTGATCTGTGAGAGCAATGAGTGGGGGTGTCATTGCTCGGACCCCCACTGATCAAAGCCTTTCTTATATCACTAGGACATATCAAAAGTTTGTTTTTTAAAGTACAAGTCCACTTGAAATTACATTTGGAACTCTGCACCTGGGGCACTCAGCTTCATCTAGTAAATTGCAAGAGGAAGCTATTTCCCTATATGGATACTATACAGCTGGACATGCGGGGAGATTCACAACAGCTGGAAAGCAACCAGTTGGAGACTGCTGCTGGATAGTGTGCCATTATAAGGTAGAGTATGTATCAGTAGCAATAAATCTGGACTTTTTTATTTTGTCTTGAGGATGTTTCACTAGTCGTCAGACTGGCTTTCTCAATTACAGTGACTTATACAAGAAATTCCCTGCATTAAATACTGGTGACTCATGCTTCAGTCAGCATAATCTGTAAACAGACTTTACTGACTGAAGCATGAGTCACCAGTAGCTTTGCACCAGGATTCAAAAATACCAAGTTGTCCTTCTAGGTTGCATATCGTGGGGAGATGCATTTAGTGATTAAATATTATATCACATTGATTTATTTATATTGTGTGTGATACAGACTTAGAGCCTTACGAGTCAAAATAATTAGCCTTGTGACTAGAGATGAGCGAACGTGCTCGTTACGAGCACTGTAGCGCTCGGTTCCCCTGCGCAATGCCCGCAGGCATTGCGGATCCGTCCTCAGCTGCGTGTAAGTCAATGGGGACAGATCATTTGGTATGACACTCATACCAAACGGGTCCGTCCTCCTCACCTGACTGAAAGTCAGTGGGGACGGATCCGTTTGGTATGAGTGTCATACCAAACAGATCCGTCCCCATTGACTTACATGCAGCTGAGGACGGATCCGCAACGCCTGCAGGCATTCGTTCGCAGGGGAGCCGAGCGATACAGTGCTCGTTACAAGCACGTTCGCTCATCTCTACTTGTGACCCATTATCAACCTGTCAGAGTTCAGCATTCACTTTTTAGAAACTAGAAAAATGAACTAAGGAATTTCTTTGCTCTGGAAAATACAACTATTTTTTTCTAGATTGCCAGGGCATTTTGGGAGTTGTAGTTTTGAAACAGCTGGAGAGTCGCAGGCCTTCTTCACACAATCGCATCAATTTTTACGGTCCGCAAAATGCGGATAACGACCGCGGGCGTCCTGCATTTTTTTATTCCACAGTATGTTTCAAATGCCTATTTTTGTCTTAAAATGGACAAGAATAGGACACATTAGATTTTTTTTGCGGGACCACGGAACGGACGTGCGGATGCAGACAGTACGCGGTGGGCTGTCCGCATCTTTTGTGGGCCCTTTGGAAAGAATGGGTCCGCATCGATCCACAAAAAATGTGAATCGGAAGTGGATCAAAACTATGGTAGTGTGCACGAGGCCTTATACAGGATGAATGGAAAGGTCCAGGTGTGAAAAGATTTCTTTAGAAACAGATATTTCACAAAATTGCGCAAAAGTGATATGTTGGGATATAATGCCAGGGTGACTAGAAACACAATGTGCCCAGCATCATTGTTCTGTAGTGAAGTATAAATGTAAAAAATAGGAGACTTTGCTTTTTTTTATCCTTCCCAAAAGGGGCACATAACAAAAGAATGGAACAGCAAGGATCAAAGACAAAAGACCATCGGGAGCAAATCTACAAGGAAGCATTTTCTGTAATGTTACCCATTGACACCCATTCATCCCAGTGTAACAATGTGGCAGTGGCTGACTTGTACAGGTTTTTCCCACGACATAGAATCGGTTTCTGTTCTGCTCATACTCATGCTTTTTTACTGAATGTTGCATCATTTCTGAATATGGTGTCACTCGACTATGTGATCTCATTTACCAGAATTCATTTTTTTGGATTTCAGGCTTCTAATTGTGATATCAATTGAATAAATTTCATGACATTCCAAACATAGGTGTCATTATTTTTTTGCACTAAAAAACTACCCTGGTAACACCAGAGGGGGTCTGCTGGGAAAAAAAAAACTCTGTTAGGGAGTGCTGAATCAAGAGACCCTCACTTATTTGCCAAGGGCAGATCGCAACTAATGTACAAAGAGCATCTCTTGCCCTGATGGACTTGTCCCATCCATGAATTACATGTACAGCCAATTTATTTCAGTGAGAAATGTGTAACGCTTAACTTCTTCTGTGGTGGCACTGAAGGAATTTTACATGCTTTATGCCTGGTTTAACTACATATGACTGCTGCTCTCTGGAGGTCCCAGTGGACAATCCTTGGTTGTGTGCAGCTAATTCTCAATTGCATGGACTACTTTATGGTTATAGGAGATAAAGAAATGCACAAAAAGCCAAGTTCTATGAAAAATGGATTTAATGATTTATCAGTAAAGAATAGCAGTAAAAATAATTAACGAAATAAAAAATAATAAGTTACAAGTAAGACAAGTCTCATTCAGCATAACCAAACAAATGACTTAAAGGGGTTCTCCAGGAAGTAAGAATATGAAAATACTTAAATATTACTTTATTATAAATAGATTTCCAAACTTCTTTTCATTATTTATAATGGCTCGTTTTGTCTGGGGAGCAATCATTAGGAGAAATAAAATGGCCGCCGTCCTTTTAGTACACACAACCTGTCCTAATCACACAGGAGGACAAGTTACTTCACAACACTGAGTTAAAGAGCTGCCTCATCCTCCTCTCTGCTCTATTGTCAGGGATTATGAATACAGTTTAATA
Source organism: Rhinella marina (assembly GCA_900303285.1). NCBI lineage: Eukaryota > Metazoa > Chordata > Amphibia > Anura > Bufonidae > Rhinella > Rhinella marina. The sequence continues at coordinate 78,274 of ONZH01025357.1, read as the reverse complement.
TGATCTTCAGCTGAATCTCTGGGGTGTGGCTGATGAGCAGCAGCACTTGTGTGCAGTCTCCATTACCACAGCCTGCCCTGTCCATCCTCTCTGTACTTCACGTCTCCTCATGAATTCCATTCCTACAGAGGTTTGGCTGAAGATCTTATGAGCTGTATTTAGGACATAATCCCTGACAAGCAGAGCAGAGAGGAGGATGAGGCAGCTCTTTACCTCAGTGTTGTGAAGTAACTTGTCCTCCTGTGTTATTAGGACAGGTTTTGTGTGTACTAATAGGATGGTGGCCATTTTATTTCCCCTAATGATTCCTCCCCATACAAAACAAGCCATTATAACTGATGAAAGGTATTTGGTAATGTATTTATAATAAAGTAATATATGAGTATTTTCATTTTCTTAATTCCCAGAGAACCCCTTTAAAGGGGTTGTCTCATCTCAGAAAATGGGGGCATATCGCTAGGATATACCCCCATTGTCTTATAGGTGCGGGTCCCGCCGCTGGGACCCACACTTATATCGGGAATGGAGCCCTGCAAAGTGATTGCTGGAGGACAAATTATCTGTCTACCACTAAGAGCTCACCCCATAGAAGTGAATGGGAGCGCACCACTCATGACCGGCCACTGCTTCCATTCACTTCTATGGGCCTGATGGAAATAGCCGAGCCAGTGCTCCATTCGGTGGCCCGGTAGCATGTGCAGTGCGCCCTCCACAAATTTTGGGGCTCTGCTCTCTATTTAGGTGCGGGTCCCAGCGGTGGAACCCGCACCTATAAGACAAAGGGGGCATATCCTAGCGATATACCCCCATTGTCTGAGATGACACAACCCGTTTTAAGGGTATCTGTCAGCAGAATTGTACCTATGAAACTGGGTTACCTGTTACATGTGCTCTTGGCAGCTGAAGGCATCTGTGTCAGTTCCATGTTCATATGTGCCCGTATTGCTGAGAAAAATTATGCTGTAATATATACAAATGAGCCTCCAGGTGAGATGGAGGTGTTGCCGTTACACCTAGAGGTTCTGTCCTCCCAAGTCAGGTCACCATTGTCCCTACCTATTTGGATGATCCGTCCTAAACAGTGACCCCCCAACTGGGCAATGGTCCCTGTCCTAAGTGTGCAGGACCTATTTAGGGGAGAGACAAAAGGGGAACAGACAGACCGAGTCAAAAACAGTCAATACCGTCTGGACCAAGGAAGAAGCAAATGCAGAGTAATATACCAAGCAGGGTCAAAATCAGCAGGTAACATAAGAATCAGCAGTCAGACAAAGAATTACCAGGCAGGTGAGAAGTCCATGAATCCACATGAAACACAAACTAAGGGCTCGTTCACACGGCCGTAGTTTGGTTCCACAACCATTCACTTCAATGGGGAGGCAAAAGATGCACACTCTGTGTGCTGTCCGCATCCGATGCTCCGTTCCGTGGCCCCGCAAAAATTATAGATCATGTCCTATTCTTGTTCGTTTTGCGGACAAGAATAGGCATTTCTATAATGGGCCTTCCGTTCCGCAAATTGCAGAAGGCACGCGGGCAGCATCCGTGTTTTGTGGATCCGCAATTTGCGGACCGCAAAACACGGCACGTTCATGTGAACAAGCCCTAAGGCTACTTTCTCAGTAGCATTTCTCTTTTCTGGTATTGAGATCTGGCAGAGGATCTCAATATCGGCAAAAAACACTTCCGTAAGGCTAGTTTCACTAGCATTGTGAGATCTGGCAGTGGGTGAAGTGACACAATACTTTGTCACCCCCTTGAAGAATTATCTTCAGCATAAAGAAGAACAAGGAGTCCTGGAAGTGATGACATGGCCCCCACAAAACCCTGATCTCATCATCATCATCGAGTTTGTCTGGGATTACGTGAAGAGACAGAAGTATCTGAGCAAGCCTACATCCACAGAAGATATGTGGTTAGTGTGGAACAACCTTCCCGCAGAGGTCCTTCAAAAACTGTACAAGTGTACCTAGAAGAACTGAGGCTGTTTTGAAGGTAAAGGGCGGTCACACCACATATACTTTTGCACAGTACAGTAGCTCTCTTTTTTTTCCACAGTACTCTGCTGTACCCACCAGTACTGTTTGTACTCTGGGTGACTGCTGATTGTACACATCACATATTTCATGGGCTTCTCAACCTTTAAGTATTTTATCAAACAGCATCAGCTGTGAACAGCGAAAACCCATTACAATTCCCCAAAGTAATCTGTTACTGTACAACACCATCATTTCAGGCATGACTGATGGCAGCAGTGATAGGGCTTGTGCATTACCGGCCCCGGGTTATTACTTTGATTTCACCTAGTTAGATATATAGAATTAAATTTTCCTTATCTGTCTCCCTACAGACAAAATATATAGTGTGGATATACTGTAGTCTGGGTAAAGCTAATCACAATGTGGAATATATAGATGACTTATCTTTCCTAACTTGGAGCATACAGTATATACACTCTTCATTGAAAAAAAAAAATCTGCACCAAGAAGTTGTTAGAACTTTTCATTTCATTGTGTGAATGTAATGCTGATGGTGATTACAATATTACAGCAAATGGCTACGTTTTTGGGGAAAACTGTAAAATTGAAAGGAGGCTCTAGGACCCTGTTGGGCTGCCTCTAGCCTGGATATAAGATGAGATGCGGAGGCGGACCGCCATGATGATATCTTCCAGCCATGTCTCCTGTCTGCATAGTTTGGCACACACACGTATTAGATTCCTCAGTTTTCCATCATCCTCTCCCTCCTGGTACCCCAACATTGTCATCTTGATGCTATCCCCAATACTGTCCCCGCTGTTCTCCCCAATGCCCACAAACATTATACTTTAGAAATACTATAATAGTGCTAAATAGATATTCCCCCCATAGTAATAGTGCTCATAAACTGCCCTCAATAGCAATAGTGCCCCCTACAGTACCCACAGTAGCAACCCCATTAGTTTTAATGCCCATCATATTGTGACCAATAAAAATAATACACCCGTGTGAGAGGTGAAAGTTGCCTATGAAGGTGCACAAGGGTGGACTGACACGCTACAGTGGATCGGCTCGCCACCAAAATGAACCAGCAGGCTACCAGACGTGTCTAAAACAATTCAGCCAAGCAAATGGAGAGTCACTGTGTAGCACCCCAGACCTGGGGGTACTGCAATTTTATAAATAGTTTGGTATTACATTATAATGTTGAGTATTTTATTACATGTTTCTGGTTGCAGTTAACAGCAGGGAATGGATGGATATGGCTGGCAAGGAACATGGCTAACCACCCTATACTTCCCCTCTGGTAGGAGTGGGCTGGTCCTGCTTCCTGCCTGGAGGGGGAGTTCCTGTGTTACCAGTGTGAGAAGAGGAAGCACATTTCTGAGCTCCTGCTCCTAGAAAGATTCTTCAGAGAGAACTATCAACAATTTGACTCATGTCAACCTTTGAGAAGATAGAACGCTGAGTAAATTGCTATATCCAGCATCTACAGACACTGCTGTGAGGTGAAGGGCTGCTTCTACGACACCTATCAGCAGACTGCTATTAGGTCAGTATAACTTATGTGTTAATCTGCAGTCATCCAATCTGCCTCCATATTTTTACTGGTGCCAGAGAGAAGATTGCACTTAAAGTCTGCTGCTACTGAATGTATTTGAAGTTCTACAATTTCTACAAAAGACTTTGTTACGTTTAATTCTGGCCTCAATCTTTAGTACTACATTTCCAGTGCACCGACCCCTAAGGAACAATGGCCTGAGGGAGTACACCGTGACACAACACAGTACCACTCCCATCCACCAGGGATGCTCAACCTGCAGCACTCCAGCTGTTGTAAAACTACAACTCCCATCATGCTCTGCTGTAGGATAGGTGTAGGCTGTCCAGGCATGCTGGGAGTTGTAGTTTTGCAACAGCTGGAGGGCCACAGGTTGGGCATCCCTATTCTACACCAGCTCCTTATGCACCTCTGCTAACAAAGTTGCGTCGGCAGAAAAGGCTTCCATTTTCACGGCAATATCGGAATTGGATCTCTGCTGATTGGCAAAGGGTTGCCTTCTCCAGTGAGTCATGTTTTCTGCTTCATCAAATTAGACAGTGGCGGTCAGAGGAGAAACAACCACGCAACCATTGCTGGAAGAACACAAGCTGGTGGTGGCAGTGTTATGGTCTGGGGAATGTTTTCTTGGCATTCTCTGGGTCTACTTGTCCATGTGGCAGGCACTCTCAATCGATTTGGGTATGAATCCATCCTAGCAGATTATGTACACCTATACATGCTGATTGTGTTGCCTGAGGTGGATAAAATCTTCCAACAAGACAATGTGATGTCACATGGCTAGAAATATCCGATATTGGTTAGAAGACCATGGCAAAGATTTCAAAGTATGACTGAGGCCCCCTAATTCCTAATAAGACGTGAACCCAGTTGAGCATTTGTGGCACCACCTGGATCATCGTGTTCACTCTGTGGATCCTCCCTCCACACTCCCTCCAGCAGCTGTGGGATGTACTGCAGTCAGCATGGCTCCAGATACCTGTGACAACCTACCAGGACCTTACTGAGTCATTTCAGGCCCGTCTCGCTGCTGTCTATGCTGCACACGGCCGCTGCTTTGGATATCAGCTGGTGGACATAATAACGTGACTCAACTGTGTATGTGCCGCTGTGTGTGATGTCCAGGAGGATGAGAAATATTTTCGTCCATATTGTCATATATGGCCTGGTCTTCAAGGGTTACTCTTGATATTAGCTGGTGGTCATAATAATGTGACTCACATTAATACACACCTCAGATGTTGTGAAACTTAATGCACACCGCGGAAGAACATTGTAGGATATATATCCGCTTCTCCAATTCCTCATAATAAAAGGGTTCGTCCTACGAAAAATATTCTACAGTGTTCAACCCAGTACCTGGATCTGAATACTTATGTAATTGAATGTAATTAAAATTTTGCATAGAGTTATTCAATAAAATGTATCTGTATAGCGCCACCTGCAGTTTGTTCTTTTTCTTATTTCTGTGTCCGGCTTACTGAGAAGGCCGCACCAGCTCAGTTTCATCCTTTTACATAAGAAGAGTGGTGTATTATAAGAAAAATGGACCCCTCCTATAAATTATAGACTTACCTTAGATTTTTGTGACCTGTATAAAAGTACGCAGCCTGTCACCTTGTGCTTTTATATAATCACGGAACTCCTTGGTGTCTTCTAATCTCTTATATATATAAAAATGATCTTCACCAAATTTGGCACACAGGTACATCAGGTGTCCGGGAAGGTTTTAGACCGGGTCTCAGCTCTCTAGGACTTACTGTTCCTGAGATATTCCCCAAAAATTACCTGCATTAGCCAATAGTAGCCTGGAAGTCTTTCTCTTCATATCCCAACTGCCATACATATGGCCACATGTCCCTTATCAGCCAATAAAAGCTCACAGGCCCTAAGTCTCCACATCTCCACATACACACAGTTTTACTGCAAGTTTCCATAACAACCCAGCCATTTTTCTTCACTGCTGTAGGTCAGCTTTAAAGGGGCAGGGCGCTGTGAAGGTCACTGTTAAGGGGGAAGGGGACGCTATTAAAGGGGCAGCTGCTGTGGAGGTCACTGTTAAGGCAGCAGGGAGCGGCGTACTGTGGAGATATCTGTTAAGGAAACGGGGTACTATGGCAGTTACTGTTAAAGGGATGGGTGCTGTGGAGGTCTCTGTTAAGGGGGTAGGGAACAGTGGAGGTCACAGATAAGGGGACAGTCCCCTATGGATGTCAGTGTTAAGGGGCAGGGTCCTGAGGAGGTCACTGTCAAGGGAGTGGGATGCTGTGAAACTCACTGTTAAAGGGGCCGGCTGCTGTGGAGGTCCCATTTAAAGGTGGGGCACTGTGGGGGGGGGGGGGGGGTTGTGGAGTTCACTGTTAAGGAGATGGGGTACTTTACAGGTCAATGTTATGGGGGATACTATCAATATATTTTAATGACACACCCAAACATTAAATGAAATAGATGAAATATACCAATATATTGAGTGTATTTATCCCACATAGATCTTCTCCTTTATACACATTAGGTGCTTTAAAGGAATCCAGTCTTTGCCCTTGAAGCTTACAGGGTAGATATGGACGGATACATCCCAGTTTATAGCTGCTGATGGTAAATCTCCCATGTGAGGCTAATGTACAGTTCTTTACCTGCCTGAGAAAGGAATACAATTATCTTTTATCTCTTTTATCTCTTAATTACATGAGTAGACATGAGCCAGAAAACATGTCTGCTCATTAAACCCATCATTTACTTTGTGGCGGGACAAGCAATTACAGACGCGGCAGTACAGAACCGTACAGTATGTGACTGGTAATTACCAACAGTAGTAAAGCAGAAGCATAAAACAACACAGAATGTTCAATGTGGGAAAAAGGAAGATTAGATTATACTACAAAGAGTAGAATATTGTCAGGATTTAACTGAATACAGGACTGAGGGATCATAGTATTTTTGTCTCCATTAGGCGTACCTGGAAATTAGGAACCCTATCCAACGTGGAATCATTTTCTAAGTACAATATCAAACACTGTGGGGGATAAAAAAATTTGCAACATTTGCCTTTTTACACTGCATTCGGCACTTTTATAAAAAAAAATTAAATAAATGTGGGCAAGAATCCCCCCCTTTCCTTCCCCATCAGTGGCGTACATAGAGAAGGGCCCCATAGAAGGGTTTTCTCCTGAACCCTTTTCAATGACCTTTGGACCATTTTTCCACTGCCTTCCTTTAGAGGGTAGAGTCCTGACCAAGTTTTCACCCCCAGTAGAAGAGGAGATAATCCCAACTGGGCCCCTTCTTGTCCTGGGCCTCATAGCAGTCGCATGGTCTGCTGCTATGGTAGTTATGCCCCTGCCCCCATCATGTTTAGGTCCAACATTATGTACTGATTCATTTTGTATCTTTATTAGAGCCACGGCTCAATTTTTCTGAAATTTTCTGATTTTTCCCTATCCCAAGTATAGACATAAATGGGGGAAAAAGTCACAGTTGTTTTCACAAAGAGGGCTTGTGCAAAAATGTTTGAACTTTTGGTGCCACTTTTCTTGAGCACAGGGGTTGCTACATTCCCCATCTATGTATTGCTTTTCCTAAAAAGTGGGCATAAGGGGATGGGGAATATCCGTCCGAAAGATTTAACATTACTTATGCCAGAAAACTGTTCAATTAAATTTATCATATCTGTGGCCACCACTAGGTGGAGCTTACTATATAGTGCTACATAGTGAGTGCAGTAATAAAACAGTATGCAGTAAGCTCCTTAGCTCCCACTAGTGGTGACAGCAAGGAGCCGGAATCATCCTTTAGCTTATTGTCTTTGCAAAGGATTTAGAGCTCTTAATCAGAAAACAGATCTCAGATCATTAAAGAGATATATCGGAAAATTAATCAGCAGAGAATGACTGACCTATTTAAATAAAAAATAACAAAATGAATGTCAAGTGGGACGTTTACTTATAGGGGTTGGCCCATCTAGCACCTTGGTAGCATATCATTAGGATATGCGACCAATCTCCAATAGGCATGGTCCCAACTCTGGGACATGCACCTATCTCTAGAACGGAGTCCGGAAAGTGAAGGAAAGCGGACCACGCAAATGCACCTTCCATTCACTTCTATGAGAGTGCTGAAAATAGCCGAACACCATACTCTCCGTGAGCCCTGAAAATAAACCCATATAAATCCTCCTCCTGGACATCTTCCTGAGTTTGGGCCCCATAGCAGCCGATTCCCCTGCTTCCATGATAGCTATGCCCTTGGTTTTGTCCTTTGGTAAATTTCTGGAACTTAGACTTAGTTTTCTGAGGGGTGAGCACATGTAGCTTCCTCTCACATCCTTCACTAGCACAAGAGTGAGCTAGGGGCAGACCTAAGTCCAACACCCAGGGGTGGATTGGCCATAGACCTTACAGGGAAATTCTCCAGTGGGCTGATGCCCAGGGGGCCGTCTGAGCCCTCCTCACAGCCCGCCAATGGACTTTTTTGGGGATGTATCTTGTGCCGTTGGTGGCAGTATTTTGTGTTCTGTGGTATTTGGCTCTGTTGGGGTGGTATAATGTGCCACAATATGGTATTGCTGGCCCTGCCTACTTATCTTGGCACTGCCTTCTATCAATTTGGACACGCCTACAAAACAGGGCCACTTTTAGTATTTTTTCCAGGGCCACTTAAGTTTCGAGTCCACCCCTGCCAAACACCCAACTTTATACAAGGGCAGATTTAGGATTATTGACCCTCACTAATCCATACATAACTATTCTGGTGCATCCCAATACATTAGAACAGGGATGCCCAACCTGCAGCCCCCCAGCTGTTGTAAAACTACAAATCCCACAATGCCCTGCTGTAGGATGTCCAGACATGCTGGGAGTTGTAGTTTTGCAACAGCTGGAGGGCTGCAGGTTCGGCATCCCTGCTTTAGAACATTACATAATATTAGTCATTAAAACACTATTTGTACAGTCATGGCCCAAAGTTTTGAGAATGACACAAATATTATATTTTCACATGATCTGCTGCCCTCTGGTTTTTATGTGTGTTTGTCAGATGTTTTTATCACATACAGAAATATAATTGCAATCATATTATGAGTAACAAAAGCTTATATTGACAGTTAGAATGAGTTAATGCAGCAAGTCAATATTTGCAGTGTTGACCCTTCTTCTTCAGGACCTCTGCAATTCTCCCTGGCATGCTCTCAATCAACTTCTGGACCAAATCCTGACTGATAGCAGTCCATTCTTGCACAATCAATGCTTGCATTTTGTCAGAATTTGTAGGTTTTTGTTTGTCCACCCGTCTCTTGATGATTGACCACAAGTTCTCAATGGGATTAAGATCTGGGGAGTTTCCAGGCCATGGACCCAAAATCTCTATGTTTTGTTCCCTGAGCCATTTAGTTATCACTTTTGCTTTATGGCAAGGTGCTCCATCATGCTGGAAAAGGCATTGTTGATCGCCAAACTGCTCTTGGACGGTTGGGAGAAGTTGCTCTCGGAGGGCATTCTGGTACCATTCTTTATTCATGGCTGTGTTTTTAGGCAAGACTGTGAGAGAGCCGATTCCCTTGGCTGAGAAGCAATCCCACACATGAATGGTTTCAGGATGCTTTACAGTTGGCATGAGACAAGACTGGTGGTAGCACTCACCTCGTCTTCTCCGAATAAGCTGTTTTCCAGATGTCCCAAACAATCGGAAAGGGGATTCATCAGAGAAAATGACTTTACCCCAGTCCTCAGCAGTCCACTCCCTGTACCTTTTGCAGAATATCAGTCTGTCCCTGATGTTTTTTCTGGAGAGAAGTGGCTTCTTTGCTGCCCTCCTTGAGACCAGGCCTTGCTCAAAGAGTCTCCGCCTCACAGTGCGTGCAGATGTACTCACACCTGCCTGCTGCCATTCCTGAGCAAGCTTTGCACTGCTGGTAGCCCGATCCCGCAGCTGAAACACTTTTAAGAGACGGTTCTGGCGCTTGCTGGTCTTTCTTGGGCGCCCTGGAGCCTTTTTGGCAGCAATGGAACCTCTCTCCTTGAAGTTCTTGATGATGTGATAGATTGTTGACTGAGGTGCAATCTTTCTAGCTGCGATACTCTTCCCTGTTAGGCCATTTTTGTGCAGTGCAATGATGACTGCACGTGTTTCTTTAGAGATAACCATGGTTAACAGAAGAGAAACAATGATGCCAAGCACCAGCCTCCTTTTAAAGTGTCCAGTGGTGTCATTCTTACTTAATCATGACAGATTGATCTCCAGCCCTGTCCTCATCAACACCCACACCTGTGTTAATGGAGCAATCACTGAAACGATGTTAGCTGGTCCTTTTAAGGCAGGGCTGCAATGATGTTGAAATGTGTTTTGGGGGATAAAGTTCATTTTCTAGGCAAATATTGACTTTGCAAGTAATTGCTGTTAAGCTGATCACTCTTTATAACATTCTGGAGTATATGCAAATTGCCATTATAAAAACTGAAGCAGTAGACTTTGTAAAAATTAATATTTGTATCATTCTCAAAACTTTTGGCCATGACTGTATGTACCCTGTTCTGGGGAACTGCACAAGGTGTTGCTGGATTTCCGTGTTTCTTTGCATTTGCACTTCAGGCACAGGAGATTTATTTCAGTTTGTTTTGCCTTCTATCTTAATGAGTCATATCGCATGTACCATGCATTTGTTACATATATGAATTATAAAATTCAGTACTCATCCCCTGATAATTCTCATTTCATAAATATGCAGGAATTGCTCACTCTGCAGCCACAAGTGTGCAACTGACTTATTTTCCGCTGTAAAAATCTTTCAGTATCATCAGTCAGTTTGCATCTGGTTGAGACATTTTTTAATTATAAAGTACTATTAAGAAAATAGAATTATCCTGCAACAGATGAAAAGAAAAAGAGGGAGAGGTAGTTCCTTTACCACTAATGGTCACCAGGTGGCGCTAAGACCTATTTTTTGTCATCTGCTTCTGTGATATTTCTGATCTGCCATAAACAGGAGCCGGCTATTCGAAGGGATTTTACTGTAAATGGTGTATATACTGTAAGCAGGAAGCCAATTGTATCATTGATATGGCACCCAAAGTGTCAGTGAAGCAGATTTACTAATCCTATAGATGGCGTAAACCTAGACAGGGGCCCGGTTTTACTAAGCGTAGACCGGTGCTCTAGACCTGCAGCAGATTTATCACAGGGACTCAGGCTAGATTGCATGTGGTGCAGGGATGGACATTTCCCTCTGACTCTATAACAACTATTGGTTGGCTAACTTCGCAAAATAATTTTACGTCAGAATGGTGGAGCAATTTTGGTTAAGTCCCTTTCCCACAAAGCCACGTGTCCCCTGCTAAGAAACACCCCTTTTGTGTGAGTAAGAAATATTTGGAGAAGCCCTAGCGGACTTTTTCATCTCCCTGTGCCACTTTTTGTGGCGTAAAAAAAGTCACAAATATTGGGGGTTATTTATCATGAAGGGAATATTTGAAGTCAGTTTTTCTTGAGTCTGCGTTGGAATGTATTAAATGCTGCATGTTTGATAATCTTGTCTTATCCTTAGGGCTCATGCACACGACCATTGTTGTTTTGTTGTCTGCCAATTGCGGATCTACAAAACACGGATACCGGTCGTGTGTATTCTGTATTTTGCAGAACAGTCCTATCCTTGTCCGTAATGCGGACATGTTCTATTTTTTTTTGTGGAACGGTCATGCAGACATACAGAAACGGAATGTCCACGTAATTTCCGTTTTTCTGTGGCCCCATTGAAGTGAATGGTTCCACATACAGGCCGGAAACAAACGTGTGTCTACAAGAACCCTTGAACTTAACACTTTTGTCTAAAAAAAGGAGTGAGATTGCAACTTTTTTTAAAAGTCTCAATGATAAATCTGGAGTGATACTCATTAACATAGCTAACCATGCTCACTTTCCCAACCATATTTCAAAACCAGAGTGAGTGGTGTAAAAATACAAAAAGCGAGGCCAAAAAGTCGCAAAAGCCCTATTTTGTGAATTTTTGAAGCCAGAAAATAGAGTGAAGGGACCTAAAATCAACTATCGAGGCAGATTTATTATAGCCTGGCAGTATACAACAGGCTATGATAACCAGGCATGCGCCGGATGCTGCACCTGATTTATGACAAAGCGTAGACCTTGTGACAAATTGGGGTGCAGCATCCAGCAGTATGTGAGCCCCTAGCTGGCGTAGATTTCAGTGTTCTTATGCGCCAGAGAACTGGCGAAGAATGGCCCCCACCTTGCCCTCACCGCACCCCATATTCAAGAAAAAATTCTGTGCCGTTTTGCGACTTTTCAAGCCACAAAAAGGGGCATATTTAAATAATAAATGTGACCCACTATGTTTGTGACTGTTTAAATGCCACTTGTGACAAAAATTCCCTCAAGTGGCATTTCTGCACTGCCCTCGCCACTTTCTATAAAAGTGCAGGGCCAGAGTTCTGCACCTGTTTTTAAGCACAGATGAAGACAGAGTTCTAAGTCAGCTTGGAAAAAATAACACTCCACATAAATTAGGTGCATCTGGCAGTGTCATTTAACCCCTCAGACGCACCTGTAGGGTTAGGCCTTAAGCCTCATTCACACGTCAGTGTTTCACGGACGTGTGCTGTACGTGCTCTCCACGGACAGCACACGTCCCCATTCATTTGAATGTGTTCGTTCAGACATCAGTGTTTCATCACGGTCCGTGGTTCCGTTTTTTAGCACAGATGCATGTACTATCTTGATCCGTGTTCCCGGATCCCTCACGCTCATTACAGTCTATGGGTCCGTGAAAACCACGGATGTCATCCGTGTTGCATCCGTGTTTCACGGATCATTAAGAAGAGATGCTTTGAAAATAATTTTTCAGCTGTTCAGTGTCAGTGAAACACGGATGCAACACGGACAGCAAAAAACGGACCCAACACGGATCCTTCACGGACAGCTTCACGGATGTCTCACTGACCACCTGCTCACGGATTTGAGCACAGACACGGACGTGTGAATGAGGCTTTATTCACACGTCAATGTTTTGGTCAGTGATTTCCATCAGTGATTGTGAGCCAAAACCAGGATTGGAGACTGCACAGAGATAAGATATAATGGAAAGATCAGCACCTCTTGTATATTTAGGCCTCTTTCACACTAGCGCCAGCACGGATCCGGCACCTAAAGGGTGCCGACGGATCCGTACTGCCACTGATACATGTGTGGAGCCGGAGCAGCGCTCCGGCCCCACACATGTTGACACAGACACAGAGAACATACATACACACACAAACACATACATAATTACATACTCCAGCCAGGGACGCCGGCAGCACGTCTTCACGCGCCTCCTGCGCGCAGTGATGACGATTCCCCACAGCGCCCTCTGCTGGGCACAGTAGGGAAACGTCATAGCTGCGCGCAGAAGGCGCGTGAAGACATGCTGCCGGCGTCCCTGCTTGGAGTATGTGAGTATGTATGTGTTTGTGTGTATGTGTGTGTATGTATGTATGTCTGTCTGTATGTATTTCTGTATATGTGTAGCCGGATCCTGAATGACCCCCAATTGCAAGTCAATGGAGGACAGATCCGGATTACTGGTGTGTCACACCAAACGGATCCGTCCCCATTGACTTGCATTGGGGGTCATTCCGGATCCGTCTTGGTGCGGATGCCTGGACCGGTGAGAAAACCGCTGCATGCTGCGGTTTGTTCTCCGGTCTGAAGACGGAACGGAATGCTTTCAGGAGCGCTCCGTTGTCTTCAGTTCAGTTTTGTCCCCATTGGCAATGAATGGGGACAAAACTGAAGCGTTTTTTTCCGGTATTGAGCCCCTATGACGGAACTCAATACCGGAAATTAAAAACGCTAGTGTGAAAGTAGCATTAGAGCCACACCTGGTTTTTGCTCAAAATCACTGATGGAAATCACTGAATGAAACACTGACGTGTGAATAAGGCCTTAGGCAGAGGGAGGGGCTCCCTCTGCCTTCTGATTGAAGCCCCCACGGTGAAATGTAAAGCCATGTGTGAGGCACAGCTCAGAAGGCAGTGTCTCAGCATCCTTGAGACCACAATATTATTCTACTGCGGTCTACTAGACAAGCAATCAGAAGATTACATGTTCAAGTCCCCTAAGGGGACTTTTTTCAAAGGTTTTTACTTAACTACATAAAGTTGATATCACTGTAATTGTTTGACATGCTGAATAAAGACGTCATGTTATTTTTATTTCAATGCACAGTGAATGCTGTGGTAGTAGAACCCAAAAAACTAAAAGACAGTATCCACTATAACAGTGACATCTACAGCACCCTGCCCCCTTAATAGTGACCTCCACAGTCCCCCATCCCTTAACACTGACGGCCCACAGTGCCCTGTCTCCTTAAAATGGGACCTCCACAGCAGCCCACCCCCTTAACGTTAACCTTCACAGCAGCCCGCCCCTTTAACAGTTAGCTTTACAGCACCCCAACCCCTTGACAGTGACCTCCACAGGGGCCTGCCCCCTTAACAGTGACCTCTACAGCACCCGCCCTTTAACATTGACGATAGGTTACAGTCCCCTTAACTGACCTCCACCATTCTCAGCCCTCTTAACACAGACCTCACAGTACCCTACTGCCTTAACAGTGTACCCCGGTGCCCCTTTAATAATGGCCTCCACAGTCTCCTCCTCCCTTAATAGTGACCTCCACAGCAGCCTGCGCCCTTAACAGTAACATCCACAGCGCCCTCCCCTTTAACAGTGACCTCCACAGCGGCCGCCTCTTTATTAGTGACTGCCACAGTACCCCGTCTCATTAACATTGTTTTCCACAATAACCCACCCCTTAACAGTGACCTCCACAACAACCGCCCCTTTATTAGTGACTTCCACAGTACCCCATCTCCTTAACCGTGATTTCCACAACACCCCGCATGCTTAACAGTGACCTCTACAGCAATCTGTCCCTTAACACTGACCTCCATAGTGGACTATCCCCTTAACTGTGACCTCCACAGCAGCCTGCCCCTAGTGGCCAGAGGTTTTAGGCCGGACAGTCCGGTTTTCAGACTCCCTGTCCTCCGTCCGGTGTAGGGCCTGGACAGACACAGGGATGTCCTTTGGAACAGCTTACTCTCAGACAGCAGCACTGTGCTATCTGAGCATGAGCTGCAGGAGAAATTCACCCTCCCTCCCACCCCTGCAGCTGACGGAAGTTGATTTTTACCTTCATTTTTTCAATCCCTGACGGCTACAGAGTGGGAGGGTGTGTGGCCTAACCAGGTCAGGGAAGTGGCTCCGCTCCCTTAAAGGGAACCTGTCACCTCCTTTTTACAAAATGAGCTGTTAACAGTACCTTAGAGTAGACCCCAGTGTGATCCTATTGCTGTAGTTGAAACAGAGAACTGCTGGATGAAAAGGCTGGAAACAGAACTTTTAATCTTGCTGCGCTGTCTTTCCGGTGTGGGCTTGAAGTCAAGGGGGCAGCGGCCTCCTTGCTTCAAGTCAAGAAAGCCACTCCCCACTTGCTCTTGACTGACAGTTAGCCGGGGTGCCGGGGATCACAGAAATCTCGCGCATGCGCGTTGCGCGAGTGAGTACTGCGCGATCCCGGCACCCGGCTCTTCATGTTGCCGGCGCTTTAGTAGTCATTGCGCATGCGCCGCCTTACTATGCGAGCGCGCTTGGGAGAGCGCGCCCGCCGTCCACGGGGTCACTGATGCGGCGTACCGCCCGGCGTACTCTGGGTGAACGTGACCTCTGGCTGCCTACGTGCATTCCTGAGCAGGCGAGCCCGCGGTCACGTTCACCCTGGTCTCCATCCTTGTCATTACAGGTATATAAGTATAAGTATACGCCGCATCAGTGACCCCGTGGACGGCGGGCACGCTCTCCCAAGCGCGCTCGCATAGTAAGGCGGCGCATGCGCAATGACTACTAAAGCGCCGGCAACATGAAGAGCCAGGTGCCGGGATCGCGCAGTACTCACTCGCGCAACGCGCATGCGCGAGATTTCTGTGATCCCCGGCACCCCGGCTAACTGTCAGTCAAGAGCAAGTGGGGAGTGGCTTTCTTGACTTGAAGCAAGGAGGCCGCTGCCCCCTTGACTTCAAGCCCACACCGGAAAGACAGCGCAGCAAGATTAAAAGTTCTGTTTCCAGCCTTTTCATCCAGCAGTTCTCTGTTTCAACTACAGCAATAGGATCACACTGGGGTCTACTCTAAGGTACTGTTAACAGCTCATTTTGTAAAAAGGAGGTGACAGGTTCCCTTTAATAGTGTCATCCACAGTGCCCTGCACCTACAGCAGTGAAGAAAAATGGGTGGGTTGTTATGGAAACCTGCAGTAAAACTGTGTGAATGTGGAGACTAAGGACCTGCAAGCTTCTATTGGCTAATAAGGGACATGTGACTGTGTGTATGACAGTTGGGATATGAAGAGAAAGACCTGCAGGCTTCTATTGGTTAATGTAGGTCATGTGATGTGCTATATTTGCATTTTTTGGGAATATCTCAGGAACGGTACGTCCTAGAGACCCAGTCTAAAACCTTCCCAGACACCTGATGTACCTGTGTGCCAAATTTCGTGATTATAAATGTGATGGTGCAGATTCCTTTAGCGGACATACACACATACATACATATACTCAGCTTTATATATTCAATATCATTAAAGATGTTTTTCCCAACATTCATAAATTCAGAACTGCCTACACTGACATGTAACAGCATAAGAAACAGCTACCTCGCTTCACAGCTCACCTTAGCATGCATGGGGAAGCCCTGGTGCCTGTGGGTACTCCAGCTGTACCGTCCATAGCTTCCAAAGCTGTGCAGGTACTGAAAACATTCAGCCCAGGCACAGACACAAGACAACCAGTTTAATGCAGCACCCTATACTCCTGCATTATTCGCAACACCAGAACAGTGGCGGAGATTTATCAAACTGGTAAACATTGGAACATTTGCTTAGTTGCCCATAGCAACCAATAAGATTCCACCTTTCATTTACCAAAGGAGCTCTGAAAAATGAAAGGTGGAATCTGACTGGTTGCTATGGGCAACTAAGCCAGTTTTCCTTTACATACAGTTTCGATAATCTCCCCCACTGTGTGTGAAAAATCATTTGTCCATCAGTAGTTGAGAGGGTTGGGAAGGAACAAATTGAATAATTGTTCGTGGAAAATTGGATTGGAAGTGCAGTGAGAGTCTTTGCTAAAAAAAAACCTATTCTCCTTCAGCAGGTGAAGCAGTAATGTATATGTCAGTATTATGTGGACATTTTCAATGGCAGTGTTAGTCGGGCACAGTGTGTTGGTAACATTTGGACATTATGACAGCATTACGTGAGTGCTGCATAGCTGTTTTATTTATGCACTGTATGGCATCCTTTACTAGTTATGGTATTGTTTGGGCACTTTATTTCATTATTGATGAAGTGGGCCCAGAAAAGTGTCTCACTGTAGTTTCAGAAATCCTAAGGGTACAGCCACACGGTCAGGTTTCTGCAGAATCCTGACCATGTGGCCATACTCTAAGACACTTGACAGAACTGTGATGTGTAGGGGTGACATAGGTGACCATGAGTCCTCTTTCGTCTTGTCCACTGGTGCTTCATGCAACCAATTATTTCTCATCCTGCCAGAATGGTTTTGTTTTTTTGTCTCAATTTGGTACCTTTCTCCCCCCCACATCTATCTAATATCTATCTACTAGTATCTATCTATAATATATATATATATATATATATATATATATATATATATATATATAAAGTAGAAAGCGAGGCAGCACTCCAATGCATGTGATAAAAAACGGAGCTTTATTCCCAAAAATGCAACGTTTCAGCCTTCTCTATGAGGCCTTTCTCAACATATGCTTGAGAAAGGCCTCATAGAGAAGGCTGAAACGTTGCATTTTTGGGAATAAAGCTCCGTTTTTTATCACATGCATTGGAGTGCTGCCTCGCTTTCTACTTTATACATCAGTGGCGTATTTTCCTACACCGGAGGGATTGCACCCGCTATTTTCTGCATTGACTTGTGCTGCTGCTTATACAGACTTTGCTATATATATATATATATATATATATATACACACACACAATCACCATTTCGAAGCCTTTCTGCTCCAGTGCCACCGATCCTCCAGCCAGGCTGTGTTTGCATAACTGCATATCTGTCCACGGTTGCAAATTTGCCAGAATTGTGCAATGCGTGCTCCAGGATAGGTCATTAAAGGGGTTCTCCAGGAATTAAGAAAATGAAAATACGAAAATATTACTTCATTATATATATATTCCCAAATACCTTTCATTACACTGAGTTAAAGAGCTGCCTCATCCTGCTCTCTGCTCTGCTTGTCAGGGATTATGGTCCAGAATACAGTTTAATATGATATTTAGCTGAATCTTTGTGGGAATGGAGTTCATGAGGAGACATGAAGTACAGACAGGACAGACTGTGGTAATGGAGACTACATACAAGAGCTGCTGCTCGTTAGCCACATCTGCTCATGAACTCAATTCCAACAGAGATTCAACTGAAGATCTTATCAGCTGTAGTCAGGATCATAATCCCTAACAAGCAGAGAGTAGGATGAAGGCAGCTCTTTACCTCAGTGTTGTTAAGTAACTTGTCCTCCTGTGTGAGTAGGACAGGTTTTGTGTGTCCTAATGGACAGCGGCCATTTTGTTTCTCCTAATGATTGCTCCCCAGACAAAACAAGCCCTTATAACTAATGAAAGATATTTGGGAATATATTTATAATGAAGTAATATTTAAGTATTTTCATTTTCTTCATTCCCAGAGAAAGCCTTTAATATCAGACCGGTGGGGGTCTGACACCCGGCACCCCTACCAATCGCCTGTATGAAGCAATGTGTGCACAGTGCGCACGTGCCGTCTCCCTTCTCTCTTCCTGCTGCTGCTATGCCTATGGTGAGCAGGAAGAAAGAAGGGAGACTGCTCGCGCCTTCCCTTCATACAGCTGATTGATGGGGGTGCCGGATGTTGGACACCCCCTGATCTGATGTTGATGACCTATCCTGAGGATAGTCATCAATAGGGATGATCGAATCGACTTCGGATGAAACATCCGAAGTTGATTCGCATGATACTTTGTTCTAGTACTGTACGGAGCGGGAGCTGAGAATGTATCGGCTCAGATGAGCCAAAGTTATTACTTTGCGAAGTCTCGCGAGACTTTGTGTAATAACGTCATAAATTATTTTTTGCTGTAAAAAAAAAACATTTTCCGAACACGGGTTTGGTTCCAAGTGGTACCTTGGTTATTGACTCCATTATCCGTCCGCTGGCTCTGCATATGCTGTTCTGCACCCTGCCAACTGTCCACTATCAAGGGCACCCCAGCTACCACCAGGCAGAGCGGCAATACCAGGTTGTGCTCCAAGGGAAGAAAGGGTGCACCCTTTCTTCACTGCATGGTCCCAGGGAGCCTTGGAGTGAGGACAACCATTGTGAATCACTACACTACAGCACTCCCCCACAGGTCACTGCAATTATATGGAATTTTCAGATCACGGCAATTTTGGTTTAGCCAAATTTGGGCATTCCTAGATGGGTTTAGGGCATGCCTGAGGTGGGCCTTAAATACCCCAAATTTACAAACAAAAAATGTATAACTTTTCTTTTGTTTTAAGAACTTCCATTTCTTGAAAACAACTACCATTTACTAGGTTACTGAATCTAGAGACTTCTCTTGAAATCTACATGCCATAAAATTGGGGATTTGACAATAGGTTACCTACTGTATAGTAGATAATCCCTAATTAACACCTACAGAAGGGGACAATTTTGGTTGTTTTTCCAACATCCTTGGACATTTTAATTTCAGCCCTATTCAGCCATGGGGCAAAACTGCAATACCATAAACAGCCTATCGACAAGAGTGGCACTGTTTCTAAAATAAAAAAAATAGATCCTTCTTTCTAATCTTGGACAAGTCCTTTAAAGGAAACACAGTAGAGCAGATTTAATGTAATAACATTTGGTGGGAAGAATTTATTGTAATGGAAAACACATGAAATTCAAATGTTCAGTTTCTCTTTAATCCAAACATTGCCAGTTTTTTATTTCTAAAGGCAGAACTTTTACATTTTTCTCTTTGCTTCCTCCAGCAGACTAAACATTTCTCCTGTGTTTAAATCTCATGCGAATATGTGTGCACATCACAGCCAAGTAATCAATCATAGAGAAGTGAATGCTCAGGTCGGGAAGATCAGGGTGCACACCACTCTGGTTAGGAGGCCAAGGATAGGTGCATATGTAGGTTTGACATTGACCTAATTTCCTTCTGCTGGTGGTGGTGGTGGATCTAGGAGCATGGTGACAGGGCACAGCACACCTTGAGGTTGTAAATGTGGAAAGAAAGTCTAACAGATTTCCATGTAGACAATACTACTTGACTCCTTCCATGACCTTTGTCATGTCCATTAGCCCTGATAAGATTTCACAAGAATCCACATGAGGAGCACTGTGATCAGGACAATCATGAAGTTGAGGAACAGCTCCTGAGTTGAACGCTCCATTTTCACAAAGTATTGAGGCTTGGACTGTGGATTTGGGCAATTTTACCCTTGGGATGACAACAGCTATCAATGCTGTCAATTCCTCTTGTCCTACAAATGTAAGAAGAGATATTCAACATTAAGTCCATCATTCAAAATGGCTACAAGTTAAATCATTATTACATTGTGAAGTAACATTAGGTATTTGGCCACCATGCATCATCCAATACACTACCAACTGTACTGATACTAAAAGACAACTAATAAAACTGAGGTTACAAAAACTATTCATTTTATAGGTAGGAGGTTGAAAGGAGAATGAATGTGGTGAACGTACAGTGTTCTACAAACAGCTATGTCCCAACATAAAATGTGCAACAACTCCAACTTTACACAAAATTCATATGATCCTCATGTGGCAGAGCAATGGTTGGGTGTCACATCAGACACCTGATTCCAGTTGCAACTGCATTCACCTCTGCATGCCCATAGTAATGTCACTGCCCAGGAACAATTCTTACAGTGATGTCACAAAATCTGGTTAATAAACACAGTGATGTCATAGTACAGAGATAATAAACACAGTGATGTCACAGTACAGACATAATAAACACAGTGATGTCACAGTACAGGGATAATAACCAGGAACAATTCTTACAGTGATGTCACAAAATCTGGCTAATAAACACGGTGATGTCACAGTACAGTGATAATAACCACAGTGATGTCACAGTACAGAGATAATAACCACAGTGATGTCACAGTACAGGGAGAATAAACACAGTGATGTCACAGTACAGGGATAATAAACACAGTGATGTCACAGTACAGAGATAATAATAACAGTGATGTCACAGTACAGAGATAATAAACACAGTGATGCCAGAGTACTAGGATACTAAACACTGTGATGTCACAGCAAAGGATTAATAAACACAGTGATGTCACAGTACAGAGATAATAAACACAACGATGTCACAGTACAGGGATAATAAACACAGTGATGTCACAGTACAAGGATAATAAACACTGTGATGTCACAGTACAGGGATAATAAACACAGTGATGTCACAGTACAGCGATAATAAACACAGTGATGTCACAGTACAGCGGTAATAAACACAGTGATGTCACAGTACAGGGATAATAAACACAGTGATGTCACAGTACAGGGATAATAAACACAGTGATGTCACAGTACAGGGATAATAAACACAGTGATGTCACAGTACAGGGATAATAAACACAGTGAGGTCATATTACATAAAATAAAATACACAGTGATGTCGCAGTACAGGGATAATTAAAACTTACATCATAGAATAGGGATAATACTGTAAATACTGTAAAATAATTGTAGGTTTTGTAGGGATAATAAAGAGTTATGCCCTTATCTACTAGATGAGAGGAAGAAATAAAATGTGTATGGGCGCCGTTCAACCTCTCACAAGCACAACCCTTCCATATTAAGGTGTATGGATGTCATTGAGAGGACACAAGCACGGCAATACAGTTGAATTCAGGAGGGCATCTGTGGCCACTGGCCTGATGCTCCTACATTAATTAATGCTGAGAGCATCAGATCTTTATGTACCTGGCTGGTGGCTAAGAGGAGGGCTTGGCAGGCCCTCTGGGCATAAGCCCTCCGGGAAATTTTCCTAAAGGGTCTATGGCCAGTCCACCCCTGATCCAATGTATAGTCTAGTCATAAGCGAATGGCTCCTCCAAATGGGGTTGTCTTCTGCTGGACCTTTGGGTCCCATTATAGTATCAAAGAATGAACTCACCAGGGGTTCTCCTCTAGAACCCTAGAACCGAGGTGGGCCTCTCTGATCCTAACTCACAATAACTAATTACAGACCATTGATGTGAGTCTTAAACATAACCAGGACTTGACTGAATGTTACCATTAAACACGTCTAATTAATAAAAAGTTGAATTGTGTTGACTACTTGTTGTGTTATGTACCCGGCTCATGAAAGCTTGATTGAAACACTCATAAAGATGGAAAGTGATGGGACGTTCCAGCCCTTTACTCAGCACCAAGACAGAATTTCCTTTCTGACACGTTGTGGACAGTGTTTCTTCTGATATGTAGCAGCTGCTCAACACATCATCATGACGACCATGAAAAAATTCCATAAGATCTGGTTACTTAGTATCAAGTGTCAAAATGTCCCACATCTACTCAGGAAAATCAGTATTAATGCTTAGGAGCCGGGCAGAGGACTTTAGCTTTACATAACCTTTGGCAACTACGTATGTAAAGATTGTTGTAAGACCAAAGTTTGGGGGTCTGCGGACATTAGCACAGATCAATTACTTTGAAAATCGTGGCTGTTCAAGGAACCTGAGGAAGACATTACTAATGGTGTAAGATGTCTCAAAGATTGGAGATTATCAGCAGGAAAAGTTGTTAAGCTGGCAATAAAATAGCTGTCAGTCAGAAGCCACCTCCCTGACCAACCCAGCAGTATGGGCATGTCATTTCTATGGAGGGGGATAATTGGCTGCCAGATCCCACTGCCTCCCCTGTGTGGTCATGCTACTTGTATGGGGGTTGAAAAGGTCTACCAGACCCTGACCAGGCTTAACAGGAGATAAAAGCAGCTGTCAGATGGACTCTTACCCATCCAGATGGGAATATGGTGCTGTTTAATGGTTTACTTTAAGGGGTACTCTCATCTCAGATATTTAAAGCTGATATCAGTATATCCGTGTTATGGGGGTCAAGGGCGGGCAAAGTTAAGAAAACAGCCGAGTGAAGTGAATGGGAGCTTCTTACTGGTACATTAGAAGCAGCATAGCACAGTCCACTTTCCTGTTTCCATGACTTGCGCCACCCTGGTAAGACGGATATTTCGAACTCAGCCATTAAAGGGGTTGTCTCATCTGAGACTTTGATGGCATATGGGACACGCATCTGTCTCAAGAACAAGCACCTGAAAGTGAAGGAGAGTGGACCGCGCGTGTACGGCATGCTCTCCATTTATTTCTATGGGAGATCGGAAAACAGCAAAGTGAGCTTTCCACACATCGGCCACTGATCCATTCACTTCTATGAGACTGATGGAGATTGCAGAGACAGCGCTCAGCTATTTTCAGCAGTCTCATAGAAATGGAGTGCAGCCATTCATGTGCGCTAACGTCAGGGGGACCCGTTCAGGAGACAGGTGTGGGTCTCAGAGGTGGGACCTGCATGTATCTGACATTGTCTCAGATGATACAACCCTTTTAATGGCTATGTTGAAAATACCCCTATAATCAGGTTTACCATTCATTACCTATCCATAATATAATTAAATGTCTCTGCAATAAATGAATTCTCTTTACACCTTCCTACATATACTGTACTTCCATGAAAGGCATTGTGTCACGTCAGCAAATAGCATTTATCATGTAGATAAAGTTAATACAAGGCACTTACTAATGTATTGTTATTATCCATATTGCTTCCTTCGCTGGCTGGGTTAATTTTTCCATCTCATTATACACTGCTCGTTTCCATGGTTACCACCATCCTGCAACCCATCAGTGGTGGTCGTGCTTGCACAATATAGGAAAAACCACTAGTCTATGTGCGCTCACACGGTCCTGGCCACCAGAGAGGCCGGCGCTTTCTCCTATAGTGTGTAAGCATGTCCACTACTGATGGATTTCAGGGTGGTCGTAACCATGGAAACGAGCAGTGTGTAATGTGATGGAAAAATGAATCCAGCCAGCAAAGGAAGCAATATGAACAATCACAATACATTAGTAAGTGCCTTGTATTAACTTTCTTTACATGATAAATGCTATTTGCTGAAGTGAGACGACCCCTTTAACCCTTCTATTTCACCCCTCTCCCCAAACCTGTACCTTACTAAGCTCTTGGATTGGATCTGTGTGCAGATGTATAAGTGCATTGTCCTGCGTTCTAGATGTACTCAACATATTGGGAACTATTACTTTTTCTCAATGCCCTGTTCTAATCGCAGCTGACTAGTCTTCTGTATACATGGGATGGTCACACATGCACAAGGTTTCTGCCTTGATATGATTTAAAGATGATTTCCTGGACCAACATTCTGATAAGAGATCTTGGGAACTTGACACTCAGCATCCCCCCTCCCCAAAGCCACAGGTTGCAGAAGCAAACATTGTACTGTACAAAGCCGCAGCACCACAGCTCCCTACGCTTTCTAGTGGCCATTCTCAGGTACTGCAGCTCATGCTATTATTTAATGCAGGGATTCCCAACCTGCGGCCCTCCAGCTGTTGCCAAACTATAACTCCCAGCATGCCTGGACAGCCTACAGCTATTAGAGCATGCTGGGAGTTGTAGTTTTGCAAAAGCTGGAGGGCCGCAGGTTGAGCGTCACCTGATTTAATGGAATGGGAGCTGAGCTGCAGTACCTCAGAATGTCCACTACACAGTATAAGGTGCTGTGCTGTTCTGGCTCTGTACATGTTTTCCAGCTGATCGGAGGGGGTGGCAGGAGTCCGGCCCCCACTCTTCTCATATTGATGACCTATCTTATGCATAGATCGTCAATATGTTAGTCCTGGGAAAACCCCTTTAAGGTGCCCATTCACCTTTAGTAGCTGTTGGCCAAATGCTAGTTGTTCTTCCTGACTCTCCTAAACTCATGCATGCTCGGTTTGGCAGGGCATGCGTGTGTTTCAATCGGATGAGGGGAGCAAGCCGCCACCAGATACCTCTGATCTTCCTTGAGAACAAAAGGACCAATCTGCAACAATGTACAGTAGTAGCAAATTGCTGCAATCTGCCTATTACCTGACCTGCGGTGGAGCTTTTTATGATGCACATTTCACCCTTTGCAATGCAGAGGGCAAAATCTGCATCATATATCCACAGTCAAAAGACAGAAGAAATATGGGAAGCCGAGGAGGAAGATCAATGAACGGGAAACATCACAGCACTGCATGCATGTAAGCTAGAGCCTCCCCTTACCGGAAGATCGAGAGACTGCGGGTGCACAGTGTCATCGTGCTATATACAACAGTATACAACTGCAGACGGAGCTCTAAATGTTTACATGCGAAGCGTAACTGTTAATTTTCATTTAGTCTGAAGCCACAAGCTGTATATACTGATCCTCAGACACACTTCTACCACTTACTCTAATCCTGAGTGTATGGCTGGGCTCGCACATAGTTCAAGGGCTTCTCCAGCAAAAAAAAAACATTGCTTACAAAATGTAAACTAATTTAACAACCTAATATACTTTATTGTAAAAATCCTTCTTTTTCAGCCCCCCTCTCTCGAGCCTGGTGCCTCCTCTTCTATGTTCGTTCTAACATAGCCTGTGTCGGTGAAGTGAGCGGAGATGGAGAAGAGGGCTGGCATAGCTATTGACCAGGAGAAGGTCTGAAATAGGAGGACTCATGCAGAATGGAACATTTTCTTTAAATTTTATAAGCAATAAGACATTTTTTGTACCACTGGACAACCCCATTAAAATGGTGCTGTTGATCCGGCATAAACAAACTGCAATGAAATCTACATTTGTTATATGTGCAGTGTACTGGTCTGCAGGGGGAGGCATGCAGGGCTGGAGAGGAGGGTGGTCGCAATCCTCATAGTGGCTAATTCTTGCTCCTGCACCTCCTCTTCTGGTCTGTGTGTGCAGTGAATGGAGATAGGCGCAACCCTTTTCCCCCACGGGGCACACCCTGGACTTTGAGGTCTTTTGTCTGGTGGTGGCTGGGGTGCCCATGATGTTTGGTGAATGGGTAGAAGGGTGTAATGCAGGAGAGAGAATGCAATTTAGGTAGCGAGACCAATGACCAGGCTGTCTTGATTATAGCAAAAAAAAGCCCCTTTTTTCTAAAGAGATGATCGGGGTCACAGTGCAAATACAAGTAGTAGACTCTGTTGGCAGTGATTCAACAATTGCAGGTTCAAGTCCCCTAAGGGGATGTAAACAAATATAAAAGAACAGTTGAATAAAGTAAAAATATATATATATATAAATAAATAAATGCTAGGGGGCCCAGTCTTAGTTGGGATCATCCCCTCTTCTACTGGAGGTGAAAACTTGGTCAGGAGTCTACCCTCTAAAGCAGCGGTCCCCAACCACCGACGGCGGTGGCAGGGGACAAGGAGATGAGCGCTTCCATTGTGGAAGCGCTCATCTCCATTGTCATCTGTATCGTCGTCCTCAGGACAGCAATACAGATGCCTGTGCTGTGCTGGGGTAGGGGAGGGAGAGGCGTCTCCCCTGCCTGTTCCTCTGATAGGCTGCAGGCCTAGTGCCTGTGGCCTATCAGAGGCTATGACGGCTCCTGACGTCATCACGCCGCCTGAGCCGTACAGCGCAAGCCACAGGCCGGAAGAGGCCTGCATCGCATCGCTGCCAGATGGAGGTAAGTATAAGTGTTTTTTTTTTTTGGTACAATACCAGAGGAGAGGAGCACTGGGTGGCACTTCTTATATTATTGGGGGAATTTATGGGGGCACTTATTGGCATATTATTGGGGGGCATCTGTGGGGCACTTCTTGGCATATTATTGGAGGGGCATCTATGGGGGCATTTTCTATTGGCATATTATTGGGGGCACTGTGGGGGCATCTATGGGGGCACTTCTTACTAGCACAATATTGGGGGGGCATCTATGGGGCACTTTTTACTGGCACATTATTGGGGGCAGTGTGGGGGCATCTATGGGGGCACTTCTTACTGGTACATTATTGGGGGATACTGTGGGGGCATCTATGGGGCACTTCTTACTGGTACATTATTGGGGGGGTACTATGGGGGCACTTCTTACTGGCACATTATTGGGTGCAATGTGGGGGCATCTACTGAGGCCACAAAGAAGGGGTACTTTATATGGGGGGCTCTGTATAGGGGCATTTTATGTTATATTTATGTTTTAATATGCACTTTGTGTGAATTAGCACCAACAGAACCCGCCATGACCAAATACTTTCGTGTGCATGAGCTATTAGTCTGATCTCACCTCTCATTATCAGCTTTCTAATCTCCCTAGAAGAAAAAAATGGAAGTCAATGCATACAGTTCTGGCAGATTCCACAGAAGGGAGAAGCCCCTGCTTGTGAGAGAAATGCATCAAGCCATGCAAGTAAAACATGGAATAATATGGCTGAAGAAGACATAAGGGAAGCCCAAAAAAGACCTGCTGCTTCATAGTTATGATTTTACAAGGAAGCACAGCCATTATGCAAACTTTTTTTGAAAACTCAGGTACACTTTAAAGAGTTAAAATGAATGATGCTGAAATCGAATACCGCACACAAGCAGTGAGCAGATACGGCATTCTTTCTGGATAATAAAAAAAAGACCCTTTTATTAGATCGTTGACCATCTTTTTAAAAACCACATGGGGAAAAAAAAACCACACAAGTTACAACACATTATGGGTTTTAGTAAGAAGAGCTCTGATAAGGTGCTGAGAGGGTACATAAGCACAAGAATAAAGAAAAGCATGATAGTGCCATGGATCGTGCAAGAAAGCAAAAGGAGCCACCAGGTTGTATGATGTGAGAACAAACTGGGGCAGATGTACTAATTCTATAAATGGCGTAACCTTAGGCAGGTTGTCTACACCTACACGAGATTTATCACATGGCACAGGCTGGATGATAATTGTGGTGCTGGGATATACACTTTTCTCTGACTGTATACCAACTATGGTACTAGTGATATCCGCCTCTAAAACCGACCAGAACAGCGCTATACACCGCCCATTTGTGCCAGTGAAGTCACCAGGCTCCATGTTAGGTGTACGTTTCCACCTAGCATACTGATGTGAGGCCCGGTACGTCACAGCTCACAACAAACAGCTGCAGCACATGGCAAGGGGAGCATCGGAGCAAGGAAATGCTCTGATGCTCCACTCATACATGGTAAAAGAGTGAAGGGGAGCTCATATCAGTCCTGAACCCGGACACCTCCTTTAAGTAAGAATTTTATGACACAATTGTGGTGAAATTTGGTGCAAAAAGGTTGCTCGAAAAGGGTGGAGGTTCACTAGAAACTGAGTCACATTAGTAAATCTAGGCCACTGTCCTCAGGATGTGTGAGAAAAGGATGCCTGCATCAGGAAGGGGAGCCAATGTGTTGTATATGGAAGCTCATTAGTATACCAACCGATATTGGCCCAACTAAGGCCAAAAGAGCACTCTTGGCTTCCTATTGATAAGATTGACATAAATGCTGGGGACATTCCTGGAGCTTGCGCCAAACATGCACTGGAAACGGTTTGAAAATAAACTAATCTATGTATATTATCCATTGCTGAAGAAGACAGCTGAAGAGCTAGTAGCAGAGACACCAGATACAGGCAGAGAAGAAATCCCTGTCTTCTTAGGCAACACGCCTATATAAATAGTGAATAGCAATTCGTGTGCTAATCCTTTACAGATAGTGAAAAGGTCACCAGTAATTATACACCATATTATTTGGCCTAATCACATGTAACCAGAGCCTTACAAAGCCTAAGAAGGCATCTATGGCTTTGGGGTGCTGAAACACTCACAAGCAGCTAGGCATTGTTCAGCTGTGATTGAGAGTACATGGTGGACATTCCAGGACGTCTAGGTCCATGAGGAAATATTGAATGCCAAGAGACCTAAAACTAGTTTGTGTAAGCATGGACAGGTAGCAGTGCCTTTGTAAGCCCAGTAAGTCTTTTGATGTCAGTAACCATCACATTCAATAGTATCTGTGACCTCCACATCCTCCAGAGCCCCAGGCATTTACCGATGTAGCAAGCCCATGAGAAGCTGATGCAGAGGACAGGAGTGGTAGTGGCCCTGATTAGATGCGTCACTGTGTATTCCCTTGGGCCGTTGTGTATTCCCTTGGGCCGTTGCTCCCTGGGGTTCTGTGTGGTAAAAATGTAGTTTAAAGAATCAGAAGTAAATGTCTAACAATCTCTCTTTACTTAATGCACAATATACCTTGTGGCACATCCAGCAATATTAGATACAAAGTGCAGATTCTGGCACCAGTTTAGGAGGTATGGTGGCAGGTTGGATGGCAATAGGTTGGCACTAGCAAACACTTGTGGATATAGATGTCCACTGTAGTACAGGTGTAATGTTAGTCTGGCCTGGTGATGGTTTAGGTGGGTGGTGGTGTCTAAACTGTAGTCCCTCACCTTGCAGCAGTGTCTGTAAAGCTGTATTTCGCTGATCACTCTGCTGTTGCACTGATGCTTTCTTGAAGCTGTGCTCTTGAATTTTGCTGATCTCTCTGGAGTGTTGGTCTCACAGGAGAATGAGATCAGGTTCCTGAGTTTTGCTCTAGATTGTTGGTGTCATGGGGGAATAAGATTCGGTTCCTAGAAGCTCTGACATGTGCTTTCTCATTCCCCTACTATCTGAACAGGAACTCTCTTTCCTCTCTTCCTAACTAGACTGGATCTCCCCCTCCTCACAGGAAGTAGGACCAGCTCACTCCTACCAAGAGGGGAGGAACAGGGTGGTTAGCTCTGTTCTGGGGCGGACTGGCCATAGACCCTACAGGTAAATTTTCCCGGTGGGCTGATGCACATGGGGCCGCTTGAGCCCTCCTTATGGCCGTCAGCCAGGTAGATAACAGTCTGATGATCTCAGCATTAATTAATGCTAGGAAAACTAGGTACATATGCAACTGTCATGTGGCCACAGTTGCCCTCCTTAATTCAAATGTATCGCCATCTTCAGGAAGATCATATAGTTGAATACTGCGACAGGTGGCAGTATTTTGTGCTGCACTGTGGTATTTGGTTCCGCTGGCGTGGTATTTTGTGCTGCACTAAGATATTGCTGGTCCCACCTATTGTTGGCCCTACCTACTTGTGTTGGCACCACCTTCTGTCAGTTTGTGTTTGCATAAAACATAGGGCCACTGTTAGTTTTTTTTTCTATGGCCACTTTAAGTTCCCAGTCCACCCCTGACTCTATTCCTGCCAACCATGCCTTCCTCTGGCTGGAATAAATGGCCAATACATTAAGATAAATAACAACACATGCAAAACATAATAATTGCAAATACCCTCTCTGAGGCAGTACACTGTATAGGACATATGATTTCCCAGGATAACACCCGTAACACCAGCCCTCAGCATGTTGCAACGACAGGGTTACATAACTCAAGTGTTCATTTTATCACTGAACACAGGCATAAAACGTTTATTGGATTAAAACAACGGGTTTTGGGATCTTTCCAGCACATATTCACATTTTTCAACTGCTGAGCAAGTTAGCAGAGGGACGAGAAGTCCTACAACATCCCTCTTCCATAATATATATATATATATATATATATATATATACAGTTTAGTTTGTATGGCTATTACATAAAAAGTAAAATAATACTGTAATGTGTGATACCATATATAGTGTAGAAGGCAATCCGACCTCAGATTAGTATTGAGCAGCTGTGCCCATAATTGGGGATGTGAAATACATTTTATGTAATTACTCAGCCACATACGGAATTTGCCAAGAATGACTGCAGCCACAATAAACAGGTTAATACTCTAGAAGGACTTTCTTAAATTAGTTAAGGCATAATAACCATCTTTCTAACATAAATATCTTCCTTGTCATCACCAGAACATTCAGTGCCTTCTTAAAGGGAATGTGTCATTAGAAAACAATTTATTATTTAAAGCACATTTTTATGTTAAACACATTTTTAAAGAATTTTTGATGTTATTTTTATTTTTTGTCTCAATATCTATGTTTAAACAAAAAACATAAAATCCTGCAGTTGTCACACTGACCACTAAGCCTAATAATATGAGCCACTTTTTGGTATTTGCAGATCACTTTACTACAATTATCTGCTTATCATTACAGGCAGGATTAGGATGGTAGATACCACCTCTGTGTATAGATACCACAAGATCCTCCATTCACAATAAATGATTGCCAAAGCTTATGTATTCTTTCCTTGTACAATGACCTCTGCACAGGTCACAGAACATGCCTAGAAAACTCTCCGATAAGAGTCATTGAGGTCCCCTCCTGACCATTGTGTCTATAGGTAGATTTGGACACACCAATAATTGTCCAGATTATTGGGAATGACAGTTCCTGCAAACGCTCGTTCCCAAATAATCTGGCCAGCTAAATATGCTGCCAATCACCCGATGAACGGGCAGAACCGGGTGATCCTGTCGTTCGCGCAAGCACCACTGATCATGGCTTCTGGGCAGTAGATCCGGCTCTCTAAATAGTAATCTGTGAAGGAGATCGCTGCATGTATATACCGCTTTCTCCTTCACTGAGCGAGCAGCCACTGCCTGGAACGAATGCTTCCTTGCCGACAACTCAAGGGGACTCTTTTCTGCTGCAGCTAAGGGGGCGTGTGAATAGCCAAAAAGAGTTTCATTGGTGCTAAAAATGGCCGTCATACGCTCATTTTTAACTGTTGTGTGCATGTAGCCTAATCAGAATGTTATATTATATCCCAGCAATAAGGTGGCCAGACTTCCAACCTTCCCGGTTTTCAAGGACCGCCAGACTGGCGGTCCTATTCTACCAGATGTTTCTGAGACTCAAAACTTCCCGGTTTTCAGTCCTTTGTCCAACACAAGACCTGGACGGCCACCTGGGAGTCCTCCTTTTCTATGGAGTTGCACGCTCAGAAAGCTGCATTGCACTGTCTGAGGGTGCCCTGCAGCCACAGAAGTTCTGCTCTGGGGGACTGGACTTGGTGGCACATTGGGAGAAAAATGACATTTGGGGCACAGTGGTAGCACACTAGGATCAAGAGTGGTGGCTTGTTAGGGAGCAAAGTGATGCTTCATCGGCAGCAGAATGGTGGCCTGTTGGAGACAGTGTATTGGCATACCGGGGATAGAGTGATGATGGCATACCAACACATGGGAACCTGGCCAATAGCAAACTCTTGGAGGCAGCTTGGAAAGAAGTTAAATATTGCAAATAAGCGCCACGTTTGGTGAGTAAAGCAACAATTTATATTATTGATTTCTAGTTTAATTTGGCTGATGCTGATGTTGTAGTATTGGCCCCTCTGTCCAGGTTATGATGTCTGACTTTTGTGGGTTTGATGTCCTCCTTTTCGGGTTATGGCAGTGGCCACCCTACTAGCACTATACCATAACCTTCTACATATTAAGGGAATACCCTTTATATCCTGATGTACAAGCAATGCAGACCCAAAGAATTACTGGTATAAGGACAACTTCAGCTCTGCTACATCTGTCTATATTTTGTGTGTATATACATATTCCTAGAACATATCATCAGGAACACTGCTTTAACCACAGGAATTCTTGCTACATCACAATCTCACAATGAACAATGCAAGTTTTATGTTCTACCCATATTGGCGGGTGGTCACTACACAGCCCTAAAACAACATTAGCATGCTAATTGGCATCATACAAGGTCAGATGTGTGGCTGTGGTAGGTAAATTAAATTGTCAAGCAATGTGCAGTGACCCAGCGGTTCACTGCAAAAAGGTTAAAATCATCTCGGATCACTGCTGAGTTGTGATTTATTGTCTAAGCAAAACATGTATTGTTTTTACTTGTGCATTATGAATACCACCTGATTATGTATGGAAATCACTGAAAAATAAAGATAAAAAACATCCTGCATGGTATTATAAGTAGATATGCGGATGTGCATGGCTATATTTATGGAAAACAAAATCACAAAAAATAAATGCACTAACACAATATAACATTACATATAGACTAAGCACTCATTCTGATATGATAAAATCTAAACCTCAGCCAATATATTTTGATAAAAACACATCTGTGTCCACCTACCATTTCTAAGGTGGTCTCAGTCAGGCAGGTCCTACTCTAAACCTACCTATTCCGTTGGGCATTTACATTCAGGAGAGAAGAGCCTGCACATATACACTACTCACAAAAAGTTAGGGATGTTTGGTTTGTGAGATAAAATGATCTCTAACCTTTACAGGTGAACTTAATGTGACCTTCTCTAAACTTTTTAATGCAACTGTTCACTGTTTCTGTACTTTTTGTACAACTTGCTATTCTCTAACAAGGAGGTGTTTGGTCCATGAATCATCTGATAAATTTCCTGTTTCAATTAGAATTGGTGTTTAAACAGTCCTCCTCATCATGCTGTTCACATTTTAACATCATGAGACCAAGACGACACCTAACAATTGATCAACAGTACCTCGCCATTGCAGGATGTTCTCGGATGGAAGTGGCCATTGAGCTTAGAGTGTCACAGAGTGTCATCAGCAGGTTGTAAGAGACTGGAAGAGTCACAGAAAGACATAGAAGTGGACGTCCTTTGGCCACATCCCACACTGATGACCGCTTCATTGTGAACAATGCCCTGCGGAACCGGATGATGAATGCCACACAACTCCAGGAACATTTAAGGCCAAGTCTCACATCAGACCATTCAAAACAATTTACATCAGCATGGTCTGTGTGCTAGATGGCCTGCAAGGGTACCTGACCACAGGCGTCATCGTCTTGCATGGGCCAGGAAGCACCTCCGCTGGAGGAAGGAGCAGTGGGCCTCAGTGCTGTTCACTGATGAAAGTCGATTCACGCTGAGCAGAAATGATGGCCGCCAACTATGAAGAGCTATGCATCAGCCAGTGTTGTCACCAGACGAGCCTTTGGTGGCGGTGTTACAGTGTGTGCAGGTGTGTCTAGTCAACACAGAACTGCCCTACACTTTGTGAATGGTACAATGACAAGCCCATACTACTTGAATAACATCAGTAATCCAGTCATTGTGCCTCTGCATGAACAACACAGGACTAATTTCATCTTCATGGACGACAATGCGACAGCTCATCGAGATCGAATTATTAGGGAATGGCTGCTGGAGACTTTGGTACCTCAAATAGAGTGGCCTGCACTTTTTCCACACCTGAATCCCATTGAAAACCTATGGGATCAGCTGAGTCGCTGTGTAGAAGCTCGTAACAATGACAATAGGTCATCAATACGTATGGCCTGCACAACCCCTTTAATACAATGCACCTAGCGTTTCTTTCTTCCGCTTTCCTAATACAGTCCTACGTCCTGTTGCTAGGAAGTAAAAAGGAGCGAGTAAAACTTTACGTTTCAGTGCAGCTGCGCCAAAAATACAAAATATAACAGCCTTGCATTTTCTAAAACTACAACTTTGAACAGTTGTAACTGCACTGTGTGAGTGAGACACTGCGCAACATGTGTGACCCCTGCGGCTGTAGACCACAGCGCCCAAAAGGCCACAATTTTTAACAATGTATTTCTAAATTCACTGCATGCCTCATATGATCACTGTAAAAAAAAAATTTTTAAATACAGTAGTGCAAACCTGATTGTAAACCCCGCAGTCTGGGTATAGCCATATAATGTTCATTCTAGTCTGAGACTTGAAGTAATACCAAATACATGATTCATTTTATGGAAACTTCGAGCTCCTAAATATACAACGTGCTACTTGGCTCTTGTGACCATGTCCAGTTCCCATGAGAAACCTAATCTGTGTGAAGCTCTGGCCATAATAATTCCACTGTCAATGTGAGAATTGTGTTTTATAAAAAAAAATACATTACATTATGACGTTTTCCAACTAAGGGTCCGGCCACATGGTCAGATTTGGGATGCCGAGGAGAAGTCCTATCTGATCTGTACACTTCTTTAAATTCTCCTTTTATGATCCACTCCTGATTTTGGCTTCCAAAACTGCATCAGGAAACCTGAGCGTTTGGCCGTACCCTTAGCCCTGTATATAAATTCACTGGCCAAGGCAGAGTGGTTTGTTGGCGACCGATTGTTTGTCGGGTGACTGTTGGCATGTAACCCCTGGGGACAGTCCCCTTTAACAAAACAGACTTTTAGAATTCAGTTAAAGGGAATATCAATTTAGTTTAAAGGTTTTATTACATAGTAACAGCCTGTGAATATTCTATGTCATTTTTAACATGTATTCTACTTCCTGCCCGGCTCTTTACATTACTCTTTTATTTGGGACTTTTAGCACCAAACAGCCAGGCTTGACTTTCTCAATCAGACCATTCCCTCCAACTAGAGAGGGAAAGGGACATCACACATTACACTGATAAATGCAATGCTCTTCTCTGGGCAGCTTTATCTAGGCTATACTGTTATTCTAATTCTACAATCTACTATCATACTAGCAGATAGCATCCTTTCCTCACAGCAGCAGTAAACCGACAATAGATTACCTATCTGTATATGAGTTCTATCTCTCCATGCTGACTGCTACACAAGGACAATATTTTGTACTGACAAAATAGAAAAAAAGTCAAAAAATTCTAAAAACAATATTAAATATGAATATTGAGTTTTTATTTTTTAAATACCCCATTCTGACAGAAATGTCTGTTTAATGGGATAACGTAAGACTATAGCAATAACGGGAGAGCATCCTTCCGGTTGTTACTGGGACCAAGAGCTCTTTCAATGTGGTATGGCCAACTCACATTGGTTTGGGACACTGGCTCAGTTTTTCTGAGGGACTCAAGCTGCTCACCACAGAGACCTCCGTTATCTGTCCAATTCCTCTCTCTACCCTTTTAAACCAGGCATGTCTGGTGGGGTCGATCCTGCTGATTGAAAATGATATATTTCTTTTGTTTGTAGCCAGAACAGCTGTGCTTTTCCACTGTCTGTGAAGTCACCGGCTACATCATTCCAGCTGGAAGGGGAGGTACTCCACTTCCAGGAGATTCGCAGGCAGTGGAGGAGCGCAGCTGCTGAAAGGATCTCAAGGTAAGTATTGCCTTGCCCCTGTACAACGCTCTCCTACTTCTGTACAGGCTCCACTGCCACCAATCAGTTCCGGCAACCATATATATGCTATAGAGCCTAAGCAAAATTATGCATTTCTAGTGGACAATGGTGCCTATAAGGAGGAATCATATTGATGGCAAAGCGGCAGGCACGAGAAGACACCACTATCTCATCTAGCCTTGTCAGTCAAAGGGGAGGGGAAGGTGTAACGAGCACCAAGGAACAGAGATGTAGCGGTGCTCCAAGTGCCACTGCCAGCCCCCTGGTGCTCAAACTGTCTAATCTGCATAAATCAAGATATCTCCACAGCCGTTAAAGCCACAAACAAAAGACATACCGTATTTTTCGCTTTATAAGACGCACCCGAAGATAAGACGCACCCCAGATTTTAGAGTAGGAAAATAAGAAAAAAATATTTTTCATCAGACCTCATATCTGACCCCCCATAAATTTCAGGACATCACATCAGGCCCCCATCATACCTCAGAACAGCCCAGCGTTCCCCCATCAGACCTCAGATCAGCCCAGCGTTCCCCCATCAGACCTCAGATCAGCCCACAGTGCCCCCATGAGACCACTCTGTGCCCCATCAGACCTCAGACCAGCCCACAGTGCCCCCATGAGACCACTCTGTGCCCCCATCAGACCTCAGAACAGCCCACAGTGCCCCCATGAGACCACTCTGTGCCCCCATCAGACCTCAGACCAGCTCACAGTGCCCCCATTAGACCACTCTGTGCCCCCATCAGACCAGCTAACAGTGCCCCCATTAGACCACTCTGTGCCTCCATCAGACCTCAGACCAGCTCACAGTGCCCCCATGAGACCACTCCGTGCCCCCATCAGACCTCAGACCAGCTCACAGTGCCCCCATTAGACCACTCTGTGCCCCCATCAGACCAGCTAACAGTGCCCCCATTAGACCACTCTGTGCCCCCATCAGACCTCAGACCAGCTCACAGTGCCCCCATGAGACCACTCTGTGCCTCCATCAGACCTCAGACCAGCTCACAGTGCCCCCATTAGACCACTCTGTGCCCCCATCAGACCAGCTAACAGTGCCCCCATTAGACCACTCTGTTCCCCCATCAGACCTCAGATCAGCCCAGCGTGCCGCATAACAATAAAAAAAAAACTTCACTTACCTGTCCAGAGCCGTGGCTCCGCTCCGGGTCCGGCGCTTCTTAGGCTTCCCGACCCGGCGCTGCACTGTCACCTGACTGCGTGCAGCGTCAGGTCATAGTGCGCGCACTACGTCCTGACGCTGTACGCGTTCAGGACAGTGCAGCGCCGGGCCGGGAAGCCTAAGAAGCGCCGGACCCGGAGCGGAGCCGCGGCTCTGGACAGGTAAGTGAAGTTTTTTTTTTATTGTTATGGGGCACGCTGGGCTGATCTGAGGACTGATGGGGGGGTCCCGGCCCCCCAGCAGCTAAAACATACAAGTGAGCGCTTCCATAATGGAAGCGTTCACTTGTATTCGTTTTATAAGACGCACTGCAATTTTCCCCCTACTTTTGGGGGGAAAAAAAGTGCGTCTTATAAAGCGAAAAATACGGTATATCGTTTTAGTCAGCACGATCAACCCTACCAGGAAATATGCCTGGTTTAATAGGGTTGATCATGCTGACCGAGGTTCTGGTTAATTATACAACTGTGAAAGCAAGACAAGTGGGAAAGGATTACTGCATTTAGAAATGTGATTGTGTGGATGAGTGTTTATTGAGTTTGCAAGGACTACAGAGTAGGAATAGCACAAACATACAGCTTCCTGGGATCAGTTTTTTCAAGAACATGGTGAGAACTGGGATTCCTGCTGCTGTGAAGCTCCTGGGAGTAGTTGTTCAGCATTACTACCCCCCATTTGTTACTTTTCCCCACATTCTCAAGTCATAATGATGTGCAAGCAGAACAGAGCCTCAGATATCATATCAGGGAACTCCATTATGCCCTAATATAACTTTATCAGAATCGTGCTTACATCAAGAGCTTAAGCATTTTAACAGTTGTCCCACTGAAAGTCATTTTAATAGTAGCTAAAAGAACCAAAAATCAACCAAATTGGAAAATTCTTGTCCGACTATAGTCAAAACTGTACTACCTGTAATACTTACAGCCAATCAAACCTATGAGACCGATCTTAATTGGCGTTTTAGCGGAAGGCGTATTTCCTATTATAAATCCACATTTTCCAACGTAAGACAGTAAAGGTGTATTTCAACCTCCATCCTCTTATTGCAGGGATGGCCAACCTGCGGCTCTCCAGCTGTTGCAAAACTACAACTCCCAGCATGCCCAGACTCCCCATAGCTATCAGCCTACAGCAGGGCATAGTGGGAGTTGTAGTTTTACAACAGCTGGAGAGCCGCAGGTTGGTCATCCCTGTCTTATTGGCAGGACACAGAGCTTCACAATGAGGAATAATCTTTTGCAATTCTGAAAGAATTTTTTTTACCAATTCATCCATCTAGTTATACACAACAGAACAGATTTCAGTGATTTGTTTCCACCAGACAACCTTATTAAGGGCTCATGCACACAAACATATTTGCTTTCCGTGTCAGTTCCGTTTTTTTTGTGGACCATATGCGGAACCATTTATTTCAATGGGTTCGCAAAAAAAAAAAAAAGAAGTTACTCGTGTGCATTCCATTTCCGTATGTCTGTATGTCCGTTCCGCAAAAAAAATAGAACATGTCCTATTATTGTCTGCATTACAAGGATAGGACTGTTCTATTAGGGGCCAGCTGTTCAGTTCCACAAAATATGGAATGCACACGGACATCATCCGTATTTTTTGCTGATCCATTTTTGGCAGACCGCAAAATACCTACGGTCGCATGGATGAGCCCTTACTATGTCACTATGGGAAGATTTAATATAACGTGAATTTTTCAAATCAGTTTTGCATTGCTGTTATTTGTGCCAGAATTTGCAAACCTTCCACATGCTTTGATAAATTTGGTACAAATTTTGGCAATGCTGACTCAAGTTAAACCGCCAAGAGATGTTACCAAAGTATAATTTGGATACTTTTCTACCACTTTTAAAAAACGGTTCAAATTCTTAAATCTGGAATTTACCTTCTCGCCTTGATAACCATCCCCACTTTCAAAAGTTGTGACAGCGGCAGAAAATTTGGAGATTTGGGGGTTCATGTATACGTGTACATACAAGTATGAAACCTCTTTCAGACACCCACCCAAAATTGACATAATACATGGTCTTCCAGGAGAGTGGCCTTCTCAAAGAAGGTGATATAGGTAGAAGATAAGAGAATTGAGAATCTACCACAGAAACATTTGGTGTAGATTCAGTCTTTTCATAGCGTATGTGAAGCCATCAATGCAAAATGGTAGATATTGGTCTATACATTAAAGGCTATGGACACCCTTGAATGCATGTTTAATTATTGCGTGGTAGTTCTTGCATTGTACAATGCAGGCTGCTGCAGTCAAACCTGTCAGAAGAGCTGCTCTGACAGCTTGTGCTGTATCCCTTACCTCTCTTCTCCTGAGAGCTCATAAACACTCATTAAAGCTAAATTCTTATCAATTTGATAAGGATTCAGCTTAGGCTACTTTCACACTTGCGTTTGCAGGATCCGTTTGTCAGATCCGTCACAGGCTCTCACAAACGGTCCTGAACTGATCAGTTTTGTCCTAATGCATTCTGAATGGAAAAGGATCGGTTTAGAATGCATCAGTTTTGCTTCAGTTCAGTCTCCATTCCGCTTTGGAGGCGGACACTAAAACGCTGCTTGTTGCATTTTGGTGTCCGCATGAAGAAACTGATGCAAACGGATCCGTCATGACTCACAATGTAAGTCAATGGGGACGGATCCATTTGTCTGACACAATAGAAAACGGATCCGTCCCCCATTGACTTTCAATGGAGTTCATGACGGATCCGTCTTTGCTATGTAAAAGATAATACAAACGGATCCGTTCAGAATGGATGCAGACGGTTGTATTATCATGACGGATCCGTTTGTGAGAGCCTGAACGGATCTCACAAACGGATCCTGCAAACGCAAGTGTGAAAGTAGCCTACAATGAGCGTTCATGAGCTTTCAGATAAGGGCTGCAGACGAGCCGTCATAGAGCTCCCCTGCATTTCACCATAAGGGGACAGAGCAGCCTGCAATATATGTGAAACTATGAGGCTGCAGAGGAGAAACAGTCGAAAATCCATTCTAAAGATCTACAGGAAACATGATTTTAGTCCAAAATAGTACAATGCACTATAAAAAAAATGCATTCAAGGTCCATAACCTTTAAGCATTCTTCAATAATTATATGTTATATTCAATCTCTAGTATGCCACCTCACCAAGATTAAATTGGGACAGCCGCAACCAACTCCAAAAATTGGCGCAATGTACCCCAGTACCCTGATTCCTACAGTACCTCAAGGTGATCCATCCCTTGAGAAGAAATCTTCCTCATAGGTTGTTTTTGTACATCATTTCTACATTCTTCATGGACCAATCTTATTATACAAGAAAGTTTCACCTTTTTACTGAGTTTGCTATTTCATCGACAATAAATTGTAAATTGTAACATGAACTAAGTTTACAGCAACTCTGGAACCCAAAAACACGCAGAGGAAAAAGAAGACTTGTACATTACCTGCAGCCAAGCTCCTGGAGATCTATGCTTAGTGTTCCTCCCAGGGATTCTGCTCTCTGTCCTCTGGAATTCGAATCCCTGTGTTAGGACTGAAATAGTAGGAGGGAGGAGTCCGCAGATAATTGGAGCTGACGTCACAATGCTAATATGACTAGAAGGTGTATGGGCACACTGCTGTACTGGAGACCATTTTCAACTCATCTCTTTATCATTCTGTGAAGCTGAACTTGTCTTCAAATACTATTTTTAAGTTTTAGCTATGCAGCTGTCATTCCTACACTCATCACTATATTTCATCAGGCCCTTTGTTTTGTTAATAAAGTTGTATTACTGATGTACAATACAGAAGGGGTTGTTCAACGGCAACCATTTTTTCTACTTTTATGCCCAATCAGACATATCATAAAATTAAAGGGGCTTTCTAATTTTTTTCCTTTTTTAATTAAAAAAGGCATTGAAACAGGCCAAATCCCCTCCATTCCAGAAAAAAAGCTCTTTACAATCCTTTTAAAGGGGTATCCCCATCTCAGACAATGCGGGTATATCGGTATGGTCTATCCCCATTGTCTGATAAGTGCGGGTCCACCACTGGGACCTGCACCTACATCAAGAACAGATCTCTAAAGATTGTGGAGAACACACTGTGCATGCACAGCTGCCCGCCATTAATTTTTATGGGGCCGCCAAAAATAGCCGAGCACTGGCCTGGCTATTTCTGTCGGACCCATAGAAATGGATGGAAGAGGTGCCCGAGCAAGCTCAATGCGCTGCCATTAACTTCTATGGGGCGAGCGCTTGGCAGTGGCCAGACTCCAAAAACCCGGGGTCCTCCGGCCACCGCCTTTCTCGCACCTATCAGACAATGGGGGCATATCCTAGCGTGCCAGCTTCAGTGCATAGAGGGAAACACATCATCATGTAGCAGTTGAATGGCCCCGAAGGTCTCCCGATCTGACCCCCTTAGACTTTTATCTTTGGGGTCATCTGAAGGCAATTGTCTATGCTGTGAAGATACGAGATGTGCAGCACCTGAAACTACGGATACTGGAAGCCTGTGCTAGCATTTCTTCTGCGGTGTTGCTATCAGTGTGTGAAGAGTAGGAGAAGAGGGTTGCATCGATAATCCAACACAATGGGCAGCACTTTGAACACATTTTATAAGTGGTCAGAAACTTGTAAATAACTCATGAAACAATAAAGTTACGTTAAAACCAAGCAAACCATTGTTTTTCTTGTGAAATTCTCAATAAGTTTGATGTGTCACATGACCCTCTTCCCATTGAAAAAACTAAAGTTGGATCCAAAATGGCCGACTTCAAAATGGCCACCATGGTCACCACCCATCTTGAAAAGTTTCCCCCCTCACATATACTAATGTGCCACAAACAGGAAGTTAATATCACCAACATTCCCATTTTATTTAGGTGTATCCATATAAATGGCCCACACTGTATTTCTTTTATCTTTCTTGCTATTATCTCCCGTTCTGGGCTGTGGTCACATGACCATGTCAATGCAGCTGTTTCTTATTTCCTGTGATGTTATGTCTATGGGCGGGGCAGAGATAGGGGAGTGTCTATGTAACTAGCTGGGTGGGAGGAGCTATAAACTAGATGGGCGTTGTCTATTCACACAAAATACTATTTCTCCTATGCTGCTTTAACAGCCTCCAAAGGCTTTGGGTCACATTCTGGATATGACTGTGAGGTTTTGAATGCAATCAGGTGCCTTGGTTGAGTTGGACACTGATGTTGAGTTGGGTCTTTCTCTTCCACTCCTCCCCATGGACATTCTTCACATTCTACATATTGTGAGTCATCACATTCACGTTTTTATCTTTGGCTCACCGTGGCCATGATGACCCTTGCTCGACAGCCAGGGACTTTAGTTCAGATATAATTTGGACAACCACAGCTGTGGAATGCATGCAGTATTCACTGGGGATTATATTAGTTCCCTGGTGGCAGGGGCAGACTCTTAGTTCACCTTCTGTAGTGACGGCTGCAGCAGGTCTTCCTTAGCTCTCACCCCCAGCAGGCGGCGAAAGCACATCACAAGGCTCACAC
Organism: Rhinella marina; assembly: GCA_900303285.1. Classification (NCBI taxonomy): domain Eukaryota; kingdom Metazoa; phylum Chordata; class Amphibia; order Anura; family Bufonidae; genus Rhinella; species Rhinella marina. Next base: position 35,828 of record ONZH01025357.1, on the reverse strand, counting down.
TGCACTAAATAAGGTTATTGGAGTCCCACCTACTATTCGCCAAGAGTGAGTGAAGCACTAGCTTCCTGCACCTTCCTTTTCTTCTTTGCCTCTGCAACAGTCCAACTTCAAGGCACCTGAATTTTCCTGTGAAAGCATGGACATCGCTTTTGTCTTCAAGGGGGCTCCTCCCACCCTTACATGATCACAGATCCCACTACTCTGCTTATCATTATTCATTCTCAGATGAGTGTATCAGGGACATAAGACAGTTTTGTGTATGCAGCTCATCCCTGGCCGGTCCATGATGATTTTTAAAGATGTCTTGGAGAGCAAACAGCCCTAAGTGACTGCAATGTTTAGTGAAACTGATACAGCTGCCATTAACCTTTGTGGTAGGTGGCAGGCCAGTCATATATATAGCTTGGCTAGATAACCATTTTAAATTTATATTTATTACTATATTTCACCATCTGCTTCTGAGCACAGGGAACAGCACATGGACTACACGGGACTTCAGGTGCAGACAGCAGCTGCCGGCCGCAGTATACCAGCATCACCTCTCCCTCCTGAATATGTATACCGAGCTCAGTGCCATAATATCATATACAACATTGTCGCTTATTATATGTAGTGCTATCCTATATTATTAGAAAGTGTCCTCTCTTGTTTTTACACCTCAGCCTCAGTCCTTCACCTCAGCCAACCCTTCAACTATCCAGTACCACCTGCTCCTCCACCATTTTGCATTTGGTGCCAGGTGAGGCTAGCCGCATGACCAGGCAGACTGCCCAACACTGAGAAGATTTAGCACGGTGAACAGCAGCACCTGCCAACCTCAGGAGCAGGTAGCAGCCACCAGCCACATCTGAAATGCGTGGGAAGGGCTAGGCCCTCTCCATCCATAAGGACTTTGGATGTTATGGAATAAGACAAGCTGAGGCGCATACATTTTTTGAGCAAACAAAAACTTAACTACACATATTTACATGTTGGTCATTCTGCTTGTACAGAACTTAAGTTTGGCAGGTGAAGATCACTCACTCTGAGGGTACTATTCTTGTGGTGCGCTGTGATGTGCTCAATGGGGTCATAGGTACTATATGGCTATTCAAATGGTGGCAAGTTCTATATCAATGGATGCAGCAGAAATTTTGTGCAGCCCGATATGTGCCCCAATTATCGGAACCTCCCTGATATCCCTTCTTGAAAGCTGGCAAGTACTGTATGGTTATGTGCCATATCCCCCCCCCCCCATTAAAGCATGTGGCGGTTTGGAAATAAAAGCTAACGATTAAATCACTTGTGTGACATTTATTTGAACATGAAGCCAGCATTATACATGACATTACACCCATTGCTGGTCACAGTCTCAGGGACCTGTTACAGATTTTGCTTCTGGGCCCAAGAGCAAACATTTCTACAAGACTGAGGTCAGGACAAGGTCCTTCACACCACTTGGCAAACTTCTTTTTATGGATCTTAATTTGTACAAGAGGGAAATGTCCTGATTTACCTTCACCAGACCGTTCTAATTTCTAAAGGAAAATGTACAGTTGCCCCTGTGCAGTCACGCATGAAATATGCTCCTGGCATCCATGAAACCCAAATTTATTTCACAGACTGCCAACTGGTGAAATGTGAATCACTCCAGATTACGCCTCTGCAGGTGAATAGCCAGCGTCACAGAGGTCCAGAGCTTTCTAAGGAGTCTGTCACAATTTTTTTTTGGAGTGCCATTTTTTTGGCCACGCAATGGGGTTCATTTATTAAGGGCTTTCTGGCGTAAAAAAAAGTTGCAAATTTGCATCACGCTCGCCACTTGGGAGTGACGGGGATGGGACGTGGGCAGGGCCAGAGCCGGTACATCGGGTCCCACACATTCAACATCTTTTATGCCTAGAAAGCAGAGTGAAAACTACTTTAGACATGGGTTTTTACTCTGAGCATACAGGACTGCCAGCGGTGTGCCTAATTTATGATGAGGCCTGAGCTTGTAGACCAGAGCAGGGGTAAAACAAAGACCAGCGTAAAACACTGTTCTTTGAAAATTAACCCCAATATTTTTCATTACTTCCCACGGGAAAACACGGGAAAAAATGCATCCAAATTCTTGCTACAAAATAAAAAAATGGGAGATTTGTCTTAAAGAGTCACTTAAAAAAAACCAAGCGGATATTTATTAACACCAATAACTGTTGTGGAAAATGATATAAGGCCCTGCCCACTTCCCCACTCCATTTACCCTTTGGGAAAAGTGGCGTGAGTGGGGAAAAGTCTCATATTTTCTCATAAAAATATCAACAAAAAGTGGTGATTTTTGGCGTAAAAAAAGTTGCAATATTTTGTTGAATGGGCAAATTTGCATCATGCTCGATAAATGACAACCACAGTGTTGTACAGCATATTTATTGATTGATTGGCTCACGTCTACATCTTGCCATGTTGTATTTTGCTAAAACAAAAAAAAACAAAAAAAAAGAACTGCAAAAAAATGCACCACCATTTTAATGAGCTACCCTCTTTATGGACACATCCAATAATCTGAATAATCTGAGTACATTAGGCCTCGTAAAACCCATGGAACATCATTAAAATGCCACGTCCTGAGTATTCTGGGTACATTGGACCCGAGGAAACACATTGGGGGACATTTATCATAACTAGTAACATAGTTGATAAGGCTGAAGAAAGACATCTGTCCATCCAGTTCAGCAAGTTGATCCAGAGCAGGGCTGCCAACCGTCCAGAAATTTCTGGACAGTCCGTAAAAATAGGCAACTTTCCTGTGTCCAGGAAAAAGAAAGATGTGTCCGTATTTTTTTTTAGGCTGTTAGTTCACGACTAGATTTTGTTAGTAATTATCATCATTTTATAGCTCACAGTAAATGCTAGTAATGAGTTCTTATCAGTAGATTGTGCTATAGACCTATATCAGTTTTATAATATTTATCATTCATTATGGTTTTCCACATTGTCCATAAAAAATATCTTATGTCTGTGATTTTAGGATAAGTTGTCCAGAAAAAAAGAAAAATTTTGGTTGTCAACCCTGATCCAGAGGAAGGCAAAAAAAAAAACCCTGTGAGATAGAAGCCAATTTCCGTCACTTTAGGGGAAAAGCTGTAAGGAAAAACTGGCTTAGTTGCCCATAGCAACCAATCAGATTCCACCTTTTATTTTCAAAAGGAGGTCTTAAAAGTGAAATGTGGAATCTGATTGGTTGCTATGGGCAACTAAGCCAGTTCTACTTTACACCAATTTTGATAAATCTCACCCTATTGTGTTTCAAGATTTCTTTACTAAACATGTTTTCAGGCTGCAGGGACTCCTGGATCTACTTGTTGCTGATGGCAGGCTGTTTCTGATCCTCTAATGCAGAGGTCCCCAACCAGTGGCTCAGAGTCACATGTGGCTTGCGACCCCCTGCTGTGTGGCTTGCCATGGGAGCCCTGAGTTATGACCTTATGTACTGTAAACCAGTCCTAGGTTTACCACCAAACAGCGCCAGTTTGGATGGCATAATACTAGTGCTGTGGTTCACACTAAAATATTCATCAACGAATGTTTGCAATTTCATACTTTTCCACATTCAAAATGTTTTTTTTCTATTTTTGAATTGCATGCTACTCCCGACCATCGCTGAAAGTTGAATGTGGCTCACAAAATACAAAAGGTTGGGGACCTCTGCTCTAATGTATCCAGTATCTCCCTCTGACTGCTCTGGTGAATGCCCTCTCCTCTCACACATGCATTACTAGATTGTTGAACCACTGCTGCGCTAGTCTTTTTTATCAGTCTGCTTCCTTCGGGCCTACCATCTATTCCCAAATCTCACAGGTCTACCAGACACTCCATAGGATTCAGGCCACACACTGAAACACTTCCTGTTTCGCAGCTATTTTTATAATCCTTGGCCCTAAAATCGCATCTAGTGGTCAGAAGTAAAATTGCAGGTATGGCGCAGAACTACTTGAATAAACAGTACAGCATAAAACATACTATGGAGATGGGAACAGACAAAGCACAGGAAGGAGAGACATATGAGCGGCACCCTGAAAGTCTTAACAGGACAGTACAAGCCCCCTGCAAAGCTGAACTTGAATTTTTAGACACCTTACTACATACCTCCCAAGTGTCCCTTTTGGAGGGACAGTCCCTCTTTTTGACCCAAGTCCTCTGTCCCTCTTTGATCCTTAAATGTCCCTCTTTTTGACCTGAAGAATTAATGCATAAATGTGCATTAATACATTTACTAAATTGCTTCTTACTAAAGTGTTTGTATGGTTTCTACCTGTATATTAGACCAGAACTTCATTATTTGGTGCAATTTGTACCTTAAAATATCTATAATCTGATGATTTGTGTGGTCATGTTTATATGGACATTGAAACGCAAGAAAAAATTTGCCACAGGGGCTCCAGTAATTATGCTTTGGGTAGAGTTAGAGGGGTGGCCTAGTATGAAAAAAACTGCCGTGATGTGCACCGCACACATTGTCCCTGGGAGGTATGCAATAATGTGCCAGTAAGAAATGCCCTAATAGATGTCCCCACAGTACCCCCCAATAATGTGCCAGTAAGAAATGCCCTAATAGATGTCCCCACAGTACCCCCCAATAATGTGCCAGTAAGAAATGCCCTAATAGATGCCCCCACAGTGCCCCCTAATAATGTGCCAGTAAGTGCCCCCATAGATGTCCCCACAGTGCCCCCCAATAATGTGCGAGTAAGAAGTGCCCCCATAGATGTCCCCACAGTGCCCCCCAATAATGTGCCAGTAAGAAGTGCCCCCATAGATCCCCCCACAGTGCCCCTAATAATGTGCCAGTAAGAAGTGCCCCCATAGATGTCCCCACAGTGCCCCCCAATAATGTGCCAGTAAGAAGTGCCCCGCCGTAGATGCCCCCAAAGTGCCCCAATAATAACCCTGAAAAAAATGCCCTCCAATAATATGCCAGTCAGAAGTGCCCCCATAGATGCCCCCCAATCATGTGCTTATGTGCCAGTAAGAAGTGTCCCCCAGTGCCCCCATAGCGCTCCTCTCCTGTATTGTGCAAAAAAAACAAAACAAAAAAAACTACTTATACTTACCTCCATCAGGCTGGCAGCGATGCAATGCAGGCCTCTTCTGGCCTGTGTCCTGCGCTGTATGGCTCAGGCTGCATGATGAATCGCGCCACCTGAGCCGGCCTCTGATAGGTTACAGGCACTAGGCCTGCAACCAATGAGAGAACCGGGGAAGGGAGTTTCCTCTCGCTCCTCTGCCACGCCGCAGCACAGGCGCTTTTTTCCACAATGAAAGCGCTCATCTCCCTGTGACCTGCCTCCGCTGCCCTCCATTTGCAACCAGGGCCCTGATTGCCGAGGCCCGGCAAACAATCATCCAGTGTCCAGTCCTGGGCCGCGGACCGGTGGTTGGGGACCACTGCTGTATATTACACTGCACCCCATGTACAGTCCTGTATATTACACAATAATACATTGTAAAGTATCAGAAATATCTTTAAAATGTTGTTTTATTGTGACAATGTTATATAGTAGATAAATATCTGTAAGCACTCCAATCATCTCACACACAATGTATCACCCCCATCCTCTCACACACAATCTATTACTCCAATTATCTCAGACACATTGTATGATTCCCATCATTCCCCCATCTCACTGTATCACTCCTATCATCTCTTTCTCATACACAATGTATCACTCCCATAATCTCACAATATATCACTCCCATCATCTCACACATTGGGTCAGATTAACAGTAGAACAGTCCTTGTTGCCCCTAGCAACCAATCACAGTGCAGCTTTTATTTTTGAAGAGCCAAATTCGAAATGAAAGCTGCGCTGTGATTGGCTGCTACAGGGACCAAATTCCTCTGGGGTCAGATATCCCACCCCTCATCCCAAATTCTATGTGAAGAGAATCAAGAAACATGAAGAAAAGTTTAGGCAAGAACAGGTATGTACATGATGTGATATTAAAAAAGTGTGAGTCCAGTATATTCAATATAGCCGCTCTCATGCTAAGACACTTCTTGTGATGTCATCATTAGATGATTGTCCCCCCCGGCCCCCCCTTTACTATGCCTCTGGCATGACTTTTTTACTTGTGATGTCATAATGGGCATGACTCACTTACTTATGACATAATAATCAGGGGGTGTGGTCTAATCCTATAAATGGGGGTCACGCCCTGACACCAGTGTCAGTATCTCTAGCTGGCTGTCACTATGGCGAAGTCTTTGAAGAAGAGGAGGAGGATGTCAAAGACTGTTCTTGTGACTGCAATAGAGAAAATGGATGTCGGCCCTCGTCAGTATGCGGACGAACGTTGATATGAAGTCCAATCACAGCGAGGACGACAAAATGGAAGTAGGCCCCCGACAGTATCCAGAGGATGTGGAGATGGCGGACCTTCCGGGGAGCACCACCACCACCACCAACATCAGGGCCTCAAACCCCCGGAAGAGAAAGAGGCCATCTTGCATCCTCTGCCGGCTATAACATCTGCCGATAGGCCCTTACTATACCATCTGCCCCTTGGCCACCATAACATCTGCTGCTTGGCCCCACTTACCATCTGCCGCCCGGGCCCAATTACCATCTGCGGCTTGGGGCCATTACCATCTGCAGCTTGTGGCCCACTTACCATCTACCCCTTTGGGCCCACTTACCATCTACCCCTTGGGGCCCACTTACCATCTATAGATGGTTTTTACCATCCAAACCATCTGAAATTCCAGTCAAGACGCGCAGAGCTCCACCAGGTCCGGTAAGTTTGGCCTCTTCCCTCCGCCTTCCCCTTGTGTTTTGGTAAACCGTTTTTTTATTTGGGTATTTTCTCTTCTAGGATCCGACTACAAGACAACATGAGGAACCTCTGGTGACAATATTCTGTCCCTGAAAACCTGCCAGAGGTGGGACCCCCGACCTCCTCCTCTACAAGTTAGCGGACCTGAATCCAACCCATCCTGAAGACGGAGCCAGAGCTGCAAAAATTCCACTTAAACTCTAAAACCTTTTTATAAATAAACATAGTGTTTTTTTAAAGAAAAAATGGTGTTTTATTTCACTTAATTATCAAATTGCACACATTTTACTCAGCCCCTATTTTCTTCAGGTATCATAAGGGTATAGTAAGTAAGCTCAGAGCTGGAGCCTGAGGTGTGAGTTACCCATTTTTAAAATCATAATATTTAAATTCACACATTTTTCCATAAAATCTGCATGTGCCAAAGTTTGTAACTTTTATTATAGCCAGAAAACTAGTGCAAGTCTCAAAATAAATGATTCCACCCACTAGTGATATCTCCATTAAGGGTAGGTTAATAAAGTACATTCAAGATGGCCGCCCTGATGCTAAGCCACTCTTTGTGATGTCATCATTAGAATCCTAGCATGGTCACATGTTTTGTGATGTCGTCATTAGAATCCTGGCATGATAACCAGGGGCGGACTGGGAACTTAAATTGGCCCTGGAAAAAAATACTTAAAGTGGCCCCTTTTTGTAGTTGGGTCCACACTGATGGAAAGCAGGGCCAGCAATACCATATTGTGGCACATTATACCACCTCAACAGAGCCAAATACCACAGTCCATCACAAAATACATCCCCAAAAACTTCCACTGGCCGGCCATGAGAAGGACTCAGAGGCCCCCTGGGCTTCAGCCCACCGGGAAATTTCCCTGTAAGGTCTATGGCCGATCCGCCCCTGACGATAACGCTTCTTGTTTCCCTAGCAACACTATCTGTGATGTCATCGGCTAGAGAGTCTGAGTGTCATAATCAGTGGCATGACTCCGGGGCATAGATAGGGTGTCAGCATCCGTCACCTGAGTGGGCCCCCAATTCAGATAATGCCGCACCATGACTACATGTAATAAAGCTAAATAGTGACTGAATATTACCACCGTACTGTTACTAACAGATCAGTATTACCCCCATACATTAATAACATAGTAATATAGTGTGTACGGCTATGGCTACACTGCTTTATAGCGCGACCACTGGCGTAACTATAGGGGTCGCAGCGGTCGCAGTTGCGACCGGGCCCCCAAGCCAGGGGGGCCCGGAGGGCCCCCCATGCCAGTGGTGCTCTACTTTTCCCTTTATAAGATGCAGTGCATCTTATAAAGGGAATACTAGTGAGCGCTTCCATAATGGAAGCGCTTGCTAGTATGCAGGAGGAGGGGGAGTTAAGCTCTGGTAGCGCCCACTTTCTACTAACCTCATGGAGGTGGGTGTTGTGGAGGACTTTGGTTCAGTCTCCGTAGTGGGTAGAATGTAGTGGCCAGAAGGAGGTCTGTGACGTCACTGGTCACATGCTTCTTCATGGTCACGTGACAAAAGCCAACTGCAGGAGCTTGTGGAAGGAGGAGGGGCTGTGTGTGTTGGCCAGCAGCCCAGTGAGGAAGGATGTCAGACCTGGACTACACAGAGCTTCATGGTGAGCAGGTAAGGGGCAGGTAGGAGCTTGTAGGTGGTGCACTCAGGGGCAGTAGGGTTCAAGTGGAATCTGGGGCAATTACAGGGGTTTATAGTACAGATCTGGGTGTATTCTTGAGGCCATGGGGGGGCGGGCTTTATGGGGTGTAATTCTGTGAGGGGGCATGTGGTGTATTCTGGGGGACATGGGGGGGCTTTATGGGGTGTAAATCTGTGAGGGGGGCATGTGGTGTATTCTGGGGGACATGGGGGGGCTTTATGGGGTGTATATCTGTGGAGGGGCTGAAGGGAGGGGAGTGATGATATTTAGCCTATATATATAGAGCCTATTTTCAAGTTTGGCGTACAAGGTTCGGGTTATCTAAGAATTCCGTTATGGATTCCGTTACGACGGACTATACTGTATGGTCCTTGGTAGAGGAATCCATAATGGAATTCTTAGATAACCCGAACCTTGTACGCCGAACTTGAAAACAGAAGTTCGCTCAGCATTACCTATATGCACATGGGCGCAAAAAATGGCGGTGTGAGGGCAGTTTAAGTAACAGTCGTCAGACAGCCATTTTTATAACCAATTAAAGTCTGAGGCTGGTCACATGGCTGTTTCTTTAACGGCCAAAGAGTAGCGGCTGTTAGAAAGTAGGATATGTCGTGGGATTAGGTGTTTTGTTATTTTTGGGCGGAGTTAGAGGCGTGGCCTAGTACAAAAAAATTTGCCAAGCGCACATAGTGTCCCTCTTTCCTCTTTTCAAAAGTTGGGAGGTATGTTACTATGATATGGTATTAGAACCTGGATCCATCATATGGTCTAGTCTAGTGGCACCCTGGCTCTCCCTGGGCCATGCAGCGAATGGATGGCGCACCCTGGACCTTTCTGGGGCTCTTGCCTGGTGGTGGTTGTGGTACCCTTGATGGTGGATGGATGGCAAGGTGCAAGGCTGGATGTCAGGTACAGCATGATCCAACGAATGGTGGGAACAAAGACCAGGCCCAGTTTAGTGATAAGAAAGAACAGTCTCTTTCTGGAGGATAATTAGAGTTGCAGTACAGATAACAGTTCTGAAGCATAAAACAGAGCTTACAGTACTTTTTACAATGGCTGGGTATAGGCCAAAGCAATGATGGTAGTAGTAGTCCCTGAGTCTTTTTCTATAGGTGCAGCTATCATGGACATCTACCAAATGTTTCCTTGTCTCCAACACAATGTTGTATCCTTTTCTTCTGAGGGTAAATGGCATCCTAACCTCAGAACGCTACCTATTGTACATTGTTCTGAAGAGGTGGTCCAAAATTATGCCTTAACAAATGCAAATAAGCCCCTGTGCTGGCGGTAGATCGCTGAAGTTATGTAGAGGAGCAGGCCACTACATAACTTTGGCGCTGGCTAAATGTAAGACAGCTTCCTAGCCATTTAGATCATTTTCTACGCCTAAACCAGGCATAGAAAATGACGAATGACATAGGCCTGCTGGCCGCCCTCTTCCCCACCTGTGCCCCTTTTTTTTTTAGACCTGGCATGAACAGGGAAGAAGTTGCATATTCTGCCACAACATGGCATGCAACAGAATCTGCACCAGATATATGCCACAAAATTGGTGTATAATTGTTTGGAAATGGCCCCCTTAAGTCTCTGATTATTTTACTTTTGATTACATTTTCCTCTTCAAATCAATGTCTCCTGTTCTTGGTTTTAGATAAGACAGAAAATGGACACACAAAGAGGGGACACTGAGGGTACAAGTACAAATGCAGAATAAATGAAGCCTAAGGGCTCATACAGGGGGGCCTCTTCTGTACTTCTGTATGCCTGTAAAGTGCAGGGAGGCGCACTTTTAAGTTATTTGGATAAAATGAACATATACTGATACAATGTATCTACATTCTACTTATTTTTCTCCACAGGAGGACATGGTACATCCAACATATTCATTGGTACAGTTGCAAGAAAAAATAAGCAAATCCTTTGCAGCACTAACTTTCATCGGCTGACCACTGCATCTACAATCCTCCAAATTTATTCTGCAGCAGGACAATGACCCCAAACATACAGCCAATGTCATTAAGAATAACATGAGTCCTGGAAGTGATGATATGGAGCCCAACCCATAGATCTCAACATCACCCAGTCTGGGATTACAATAAGAGACAGAAGGATTTGAGTAAGCCTACAGAAGATCTGTGATTAGTTCTTCAGGAGATTTAGGACAACCTCCATGCTGAGCTCCTTCAAAAAATGTGTGCAAGTGTACCTAGAAAAATTCATGCTGTTATAAAGGCAAAGGCTGGTCACACCAAATATGGATTAGATTTAGATTCCTCTTTTGTTCTTTAACTTTGTGATTTATTAATTTATAAAAGTAAATTATTAACACTTCTATTTTTAAATAGATGATGGGAGAGATCTCTGTACTGACCTCTGATATATTTATACATAGTTATTAGATCTCCCCTCAGTCGTCTTTTTTCTAAAGTGAATAAGTCTAATTTTGATAATCTTTCTGGGTACTGTAGTCCACCCATTCCAGTTATTACTTTAGTTGCCCTCCTCTGAACCCTCTCCAGCTCTGCTATGTCTGCCTTGTTCACAGGAGCCCAGAACTGTACACAGTACTCCATGTGTGGTCTGACTAGTGATTTGTAAAGTGGCAGGACTATGTTCTTATCACGGGCATCTATGCCCCTTTTGATGCAACCCATTATCTTATTGGCCTTGGCAGCAGCTGCCTGACACTTGTTTCTACAGCTGAGTTTGCTGTTCACCAAAGTTCCTAAGTTCTTTCCCATGTCAGTGTTACCCAGTGTTTTACCATTTAGTATGTACTGGTGACTTGCATTATTCCTTCCCATATGCATAACCTTACATTTGTCAGTGTTAAACCTCATCTGCCACTTCTCTGCCCAAGCCTCCAGTCTATCCAGATCCTGCTGTAGCAGTGTACTGTCCTCTTCTGTGTTAATTACTTTACACAGTTTAGTGTCATCTGCAAAAATTGATATTTTACTGTGCAAGCCTTCTACAAGATCATTAATAAATATATTGAAGAGAATAGGGCCCAATACAGACCCCTGTGGTACCCCACTAGTTACAGTGACCCAATCTGAGTATGTGCCGTTAATAACCACCCTCTGTTTTCTATCACTGAGCCAGTTACTTACCCACATACAGACATTTTCTCCCAGGCCAAGCATTCTCATTTTATATACTAACCTTTTATGTGGTACAGTGTCAAATGCTTTGGAGAAGTCCAGATATACGACATCCATTGATTCTCTGCGGGCAAGTCTAGAACTTACCTCCTCATAGAAACTGATTAAATTGGTTTGACATGACCGATCCCTTATGAAGGGATCCAGCTTATCGTTTCTGGGCTCTGTTTTTGGACCATTTTTGAATATTGGCACCACATTTGCTATGCACCAATCCTGTGGAACATTCCCTGTCAGTATAGAGTCCTTAAATATCCATGATCCAACTTAAAATACTGGGTTGTTGTTAAATCCATCTGACAGGGTTCTGGAAGGTTTTAATTGGTGATAACCAAACTGGGTTCGTCCTGCTTTGACAAACCTGGTTTGTTCATCTACATAACTTCTGATCCCTAGCTCCATACATGCTTAAAATGCATTGCCTCTGATGAGGCTCTTTCAATATGGAGGTGGGTAACACGAGACTTCATTAGTTTCGTGCATGCAGTGTTACTGTAAGTAGTGGCACATGCATTAACGTATTACTGCGAACCCAGGTTCATCGATGACTGTGGAGCATGCCACGAACCCAGGTTCGGATTTGTAATGCCTCATCGGAGGCAATACGTTTTAAGCCATGTATGTAGCGTCAGATCGGTATGATAAGCAGTTATGTAGATGAACGAACCAAGTTTGTCAAAGCAGGATGAACCTGATTTGCTCATCGCTAGCTCTAATAAATGTGTTTTTGATGCAGTATGCATTAAAATGTATACACGAATTTAAAAATGTAACTGCTGAGGCACTGCTTCTCACGCGACCTCTCATCTCCCCTGTATTTCAGTCTACCTTTCATCTCCCTGCATGTGCTGTCTTAAAAGACAACCAATCAAAACACAGCTTTTATTTTACTACAAAGCTTTCCAATGTGCTTCTCCCTGCATGTTGCCAGAAAATAAGGTTCTTTGTCAGTTAGAGTGGTAATTTCCCTACATGTACTGTCTAAAAGACAAACCTTTTCCCATAGCAACTAAAGATGCAGCATGCATTTTATACACTAATGTAACTAGTTCAGGCACTGCTTTTGTCTCTCACATCTCCTGCTTTTCAGTCTGCCTCTCATCTCCCTGTATGTGCTGTGTAAAAGACAAACTGTTTGTTTCCCATAGCAACCAATAATGTAGAATGCATTTTATACACTAATGTAACTGTAGCTGCTGAGGTACTGCTTCTCACTCTGCCACTCATCTCTGTTGCATTTTAGTTTTTCTCGTCTAGCTTTGTGGCACTAAACTTACTGCTTCCTTTCTCAGGGACCCAGATTTCTCACTTAGAACTTTGTACCCATCCATGTTCATTCTCTGTTGCTCTCTCATATGCTGGATTGTTGCATCCAGTGGCATAACTAGAAATGACTGGGCCACACAGAAAGTTTTCGAACAGGGCCATCCCCCAGGAACTTCTTCGCAACACCACTCCTCGTCCCGTGCAACCACCAATCCTGTGGCTAGTCAAAATCGGTCTCTCGGACGAGGCCCAACAGCCGTTGTCTGTCCGTTCTCTACTGTGTCTCTACTGTGTATATAATGTCATTTTATAATACTGTTGAGGGGGCCCTGACAATAAAATCTTCCTCCTGGGTGGGTCCCTTCTGAGTTTAGGTCAATGGGGATAAAACTGAATTGAAGGGAACGGAGTGCACCAGAATGCATTGCGTTCCCATGAAAGCACACAAAAGAGCTGCAAGCAGTGTTTCTGAGTGCGTCTTAGGATACTGATCAAGACAGATCCGTCATGGCTCACAATGTAAGTCAATGGAGACAGATCAGTTTTCTCTGACACAAAAGAAAAAGGATCCATCCCCCATTGACTAGGGCTACTTTCACACTAGCGTTTTTGCTGGATCCGGCAGGGCTCAGCAAAAACGCTTTCGTTACTGATAATACAACCATCTGCGTCTTTTATGAAGGGATCCGGTTGTATTATCTTTAACATAGACATGACGGATCCGTAATGAACTCCATTGAAAGTCAATGGCGGACGGATCCGTTTTCTATTGTGTCAGATTGTGTCAGAGAAATCCGTACCCATTGACTTGCATTGTGGGTAATGACGGATCCGTCTTTCTCCGTATCCCATGACAGAAAGAAAACCGCAGCTTGCTCTCCAGTATGAGAACGCAACCAAATGGAACGGAATGCATTTTGGAGCACTCCGTTCTGTTCAGATACATTTTGTCCCCATTGACAATGAATGGGGACAAAACGGAAGCGTTTTACTCCAGTATTGAGACGCTATGACGGATCTCAATACCGGAAAATAGAAACACTAGTGTGAAAGTAGCCTTACAATGGTTTTAGAGACAGATTCGTCTTGGCTATTTCAGAGATAATACAACCGGATCCGTTCATAATGGATGCAGACGGTTGTATTATCATGACATATGTGTTTTTGCTGATCCATGACGGATCCAGCAAAAATGCAGATGTGAAAGTAGTCGTATTTGGGTTTTGCTTTTACAGTGGTCACCATGTGGTCAATTTTATTCTGGGGTCAAAACGATTATGATGATACCAAATTTATATTGTTTTTATTTAATTTTTTTTACTACTTTCACAAAATCATTTGTGCTATTTTATTGTCAAATTCTCAGAGCCATAACGTTTCTTACATTTCTGTTTCCATCTGTGTGAGGGCTTGTTTTTTGATGGAATGAATGAATTTTTTATTGTTAAATTTGGGGTACATGCAACTTTTTGATCACATATCCTTTTCACGAGGCGGGATGAACAGAAAACTCTGATTTTTTACAGCAGTCACCATGTTGGATAAACAACTTGGTAATTATAGAGTATAGGTGGTAACAGATGTGGCTATACCAATTTTACCGACATATATTCTTTTCATTTTACATTTTTTATAATAATCAGAGGAAAAACAGTCATTTTTTTTGATTTTTTAAATTTTCTAACACTTTTTTTTTTGTAACTTTATTGACTTTTATTAACTTTTTTAGTCCAGTAGGAAACTTGAACATACAATCCTCCAAAGGTCCCCAGCTGACAAGGAAACCCATCAGCATCCACCATCTCAACAGGGAGGGTGCCGATGGGGTGACAGAAGGCCATTGACTGGGGCATATAAGGGTTAAATGGCTGGGATCAGAGTTATCTCAGCCACTTAAATCAACTTCTTATCCCCTGCCATAAGTCCCTTGATATGATTTTTAGGGCGTGTATTGAGCCTCATATTCCACAAATATTCTTAGTATTAGAATTAGGACATCCTGGAAGTTACTGGTAGGAGATTCTGAATCTTGAAGGTGTCGTCATGAATTAAAGAAAAGGGTCTCCTAGTGTTGCATCTCATCCTCTTTCAAATTAATGTGGCTGAACTTTAATATTAAAGGGGTTGTCCCATCTGGGACATTGATGGCATATCTCCAATGTCAGATAGGTGCTTGTTCCACCTCTGGGACATGCTCCTCTCTTCACAACAGGGCCCCCCATAGTAAAGTAGGGCACACCACACTTTTTCACATCATTCACTGCTATGGAAGTTCCAAAAACAGCCAAGCAAGCATACTCAACTGTTTTTGGAAGTCCTATAGAAGTGAATGGAAAGCAGGCCATGCAAGCATGGCCACCTCTCCGTTTGCCGCTATGGAACTACCATCAATGGCCAAGCCAGCTCTTGGCTATTTTCTAAACTCCCATAGCAGAGAAAGGAGGGTGACTGTACATGCATGGCTGCTCTCTCCGCACCTTGGGGGCCCCGTTCTGGACATAAGAGCAGCGGAATCCACACCTATCCTAGCAATATGCCGTCAATGTCCCAGATAGAAATACCCCTTTGAGTACAGCCCATAGATGAGTGTGGCCCTGTTTCTGGGAGAAAAAGATTATGGCGTATCTAAATTTCACTAAAGAGACAGGTAAAAAAAGAGAGGGGGGGCACACAATAGGGTAGTATGCTGTATGCAATGTGTATGATCAGTAGAGATGAGAATGTGATGAGGTTGTGTTAGAGATAGGCACAACCCCATTGTAGACTTTTAGGTTAGAAGAGCTTTCGTCGCCAGGTATGCCGCAGAAGTAGTATCTTTAAGATAAGATGCCCAATCCCAAAAAGCGATGCATAGGAAAGAGGAAGTTCTGCTCCGGCGCAAAAACACTAGCATAGGCAGTTAGTGAAGTCTCAAGAATTCTTTATTTCCAAATCAGCGCATGAACATATGAAACAATGCGTTTCAAGGGGTCTGAGGTCCCCTTCATCAGGTTACAAGGTCAATCAACCTGATGAAGGGGACCTTAGACTCCCTGAAACGCGTTGTTTCATATGTTCTTGCACTGATTTGGAAATAAAGAAGAATTTTTGAGACTTCACTAATTGCCTATGCCAGTGTTTTTGAGCCGGAGCCGAAACTTCCTCTTACCTCTGGGAGGACAAGGAGATGGACTTTAACATTTTAATTTTTTTTTTTAGAAAAGCACATAAATTGAATATTTTGATGTTCTAAAAATAATTAGCCTTCATACATCTAGCCATTGGCACCTTCGTAAATGCTCAACATCCTTTCCGTGCATTTAGGGCAAATAGTGAAACATATTTCATACAGAAAAGGTCACCAATTACTCACCACAGATTCCCTTCCGCTGCCAATGTCATGTCTGGAAGCTGGTTTCGAGTTACCTACCAGCTGTCCGTGTTCACTAAGGATTTTGGTTATGTTAATTAACAAAGGCAAACTCACAAAGACGCACAAAGTGCTGAGTTTACAAGGGAATGTCAAGTGTATTTTTGCTGAAGTGATAATTCCCCCTGTGTACTTATTTTTATCTAAGTGTTACACACTAAGTGCTCTTCAGACATCTTAAAACAAGTCAGTGAACCTGTGCCAAGTGCCCAAGAACAACCAAAAATTCCATGGAAGGGCCATAGCGTTCCATTATCTTAAGGTGAACTTTGACACTACTTATGTCTAATGATGTCTAATGAAGATATCTATAGGCTTCTTGTATATATGTTCAGAAGAATGATGACTGTATACATTAAGGGTCATTTGACATGTATAGATAATCTGCCAGATTATCAGTAATGAAGCAGAAACTTCCAAAATTGGTCATATCCTCAGCGAAGATGAGAGCCGCATTTACATGCAGCAATTATCTCCACTGCATAGGAACAAGTGATCGATGTAGCGTGTGTTTGATCGGGTGATTGCCGGCACCTTTCACCAGGCAGATCATCGGGAGCGAGCATTTATACAAACACTCATCCCCTAATAATTTGCCTGATAATAATTAGACTGTGTAAAAGGACTTTAAAGCAGGGATAGGCAACCTTATAAGTGTTTTCCGAGATTTCTTAACTGGATAGGTATTCAGTATCTAATCGATGGGGTCCAACACCTGGGACCCCCGCCATCAGCTGTTTGAGAAGGCACCGGCACTCAAATTAGCATCACAACTTTCTTTCAGATCACCAAGCACAGCGCCGTACATTGTATAGTGGCTGTGCTTGGTATTGCAGCTCAGCCCCATTCACGTCAACGGGGCTGAGCTGAGCCTAGATCAAGTGACTGATGAATGTGACGTCACATGGCCTAGGCAAAGCTGCGAGAAGGCTCCGGTGCTACTGAGACTTCTCAGACACCTGTTCAGCAGGGGTCCTGGGTGTCAATCCACACCGGTCAGATACTGATTATCTATCCAGAGGATAGATTGTCAGTGACAAAAATCTCGAAAACCTTTAACTGCTTACCGAGTGCCCATTGACTATATATGTCCAGGTGGTCATTTCTGAATGTTCCTGCACAGATTGCAGCTGTACGCTAATTGTACGCAGCTGTAGTAGTGGGGAGCCTGCTGTCAGTGACAGCAGAGCTCCCCATAGAGAAGACAAGGACAGTTTTTCCCGTTCCTGCCTTCCCCATCACAGTATACACAGTGCTCAGTTAGCTGTGTATACAGATCAGGAAGTGGCAATGCAGCTTCCTGCTCCTGTCCTCACGATCATGTGATTATGGGGGGGCTGGTTATCTGCATGAGCTGCTGGGTCTTATGCCCCTTTCACACGAGCGGGAGACTCGCATGTCTCCCGCAACGCATCTACAGGGCTGGACTCGGCACTGACAGGGATCGCATAGCATTATATGCGATCCCAGTCAGTGCCGGAGTCCAGCCCTGTAGATGCGTTGCGGGAGACATGCGAGTCTCCCGCTCGTGTGAAAAGGGCATTAGGAGACCCAGATCAGCTCTGCAGTAAGACTGTACAGCATTGTAAATCTTCTCTCAGGGGTGTACCCCCCGGTAACTTGGCTAATATGTCTCCCCCGTTCATAGGAGAAATCAGAGAGTAATAGGAGAGTAATGACAAAATATAATGTTAATCGCAGTCCAAAGGTCTTATAAAGGCATTTTTTCATTTTTTTTTTAAACATTTTCTTTTGTACAAAAAATAAAATGACTAAAGTAAAAGCGACATAAAAATTAAGTTCCATATATCTCCGAAAAAGGGTGCAAAAGTTACCTACAATGTCTTGCGAAAGTATTCGGCCCCCTGGAACTTTTTAACCTTTTGCCACATTTCAGGCTTCAAACAAAAAGATAGAACATTTTAAATTTTTGGTGAAGAATCAACAACAAGTGGGTCACAATTATGAAGTGGAACGAAATTTATTGGATCATTTAAACTTTTTTTGTAATAATAAAACTGAAAAGTTGGGCGTGCAAAATTATTCGGCCCATTTACTTTCAGTTCAGAAAACTCACTCCAGAAGTTCATTGAGGATCTCTGAATGATCCAATGTTGTCCTAAATGACTGATGAAGATAAATAGAATCCACCTGTGTGTAATCAAGTCTCCGTATAAATGCACCTGCTCTGTGATAGTCTCAGGGTTCTGCATCATGAAGACCAAGGAACACACCAGGCAGGTCCGTGATACTGTTGTGGAGAAGTTTAAAGCCGGATTTGGATACCAAAAGATTTCCCAAGCTTTAAACATCCCAAGGAGCACTGTGCAAGCGTCATATTGAAATGGAAGGAGTATCAGACCACTGCAAATCTACCAAGACCCGGCCGTCCCTCTAAACTTTCATCTCAAACAAGAGACTGATCAGAGATGCAGCCAAGAGGCCCATGATCACTCTGGATGAACTGCAGCGATCTACAGCTGAGGTGTGAGAGTCTGTCCATAGGACAACAATCAGTCCAACACTTCACAAATGAGGCCTTTATGGAAGAGTGGCAAGAAGAAAGCCATTTCTCAAAGATATCCATAAAAAGTTTGGTTTATACTTTGCCACAAGCCCCTGGGAGACACACCAAACATATGGAAGAAGGTGCTCTGGTCAGATGAAACCAAAATCCAACTTTTTGGAAACAATGCAAAACGATATGTATGGCATAAAAGCAACACAGCTCATCACCCTGAACACACCATCCCCACTGTCAAACATGGTGGTGGCAGCATCATGGTTTGGGCCTGCTTTTCATCAGCAGGGACAGGGAAGATGGTTAAAATTGATGGGAAGATGGATGGAGCCAAATACAGGACCATTCTGGATGAAAACCTGTTGGAGTCTGCAAAAGACCTGAGACTAGGATGGAGATTTATCTTCCAACAAGACAATGATCCCAAACATAAAGCAAAATCTACAATGGAATGGTTCAAAAATAAACGTATCCAGGTCTTAGAATGGCCAAGTGAAAGTCCAGACCTGAATCCAATTGAGAATATGTGGAAAGAGCTGAAAACCGCTGTTCACAAACGCTCTCCATCCAACCTCAAAGAGCTCGAGCTGTTTTGCAAGGAAGAATGGGCAAGAATTTCAGTCTCTAGATGTGCAAAACTGATAGAGACATCCCCCAAGAGACCGCAGCTGTAATCGCAGCAAAAGGTGGCGCAACAAAGTATTAATGCAAGGGGCCGAATAATTTTGCATGCCCCACTTTTCAATATTACAAAAAAGTTTAAATGATCCAATAAATTTCGTTCCACTTCACAATTGTGACCCACTTGTTTTGATTCTTCACCAAAAATTTAAAAATGTTCTATCTTTTTGTTTGAAGCCTGAAATGTGTCAAAAGGTTGAAAAGTTCCAGGGGCCCGAATACTTTCACAAGGCACTGTATATAACCAAACGTAAAAAATAGTTATGTTTTTCAAAGAGACATGTACTAAAAAAAAGGAAAAATCAATCTGGTCAGGAAGGTGGATAAATGGCCTGATCTTGAACTGAACTGGTTAAAAATTTGGGAATCTAATGGATTAGGCCTCCTGCAAACATCCTTATCCGTTTTGCAGTCTGCAAAATTGCAGATCCACAAAATACGGATGCATCCAGCAATTTTTGTGGAACCCACTGTAAAAAAAAAAAGCCTATTCTCTGTAAAATGGACAAGAATAGGACAGGTTCTAAAATTTGCGACCACGTTGCAAGAACGCGCACAGTACATGGATGACATCTGTGTGCTGTCCATTTTGTTTTATCCATAGAAAAGAATGGGTTTGTGTGCAATCCATGTGTGGTCATGTGCCTGAGGTACATGGGTAACTGGGTTTTTCATAGAAACAAACCCAGAGTAGCTTAATATCATAAAGGAAGCAATCCTCACCTCCACAGATCTTCCACCGCTGCTGTTATGAGGCTTTCCAGGTCCATACTGCACTCTGCATCTTGCTCCCCTCTCAGTACACAGGAAATGCATCAAAATGTCTTCTCAGCAAAACACTGGCTGAGGCAGATGCAGTGAGTGATTGACTTGGTGGGCATTTCAAGGCATCTCCTACATGTAGAGATGGGAGGCAGAAGTGCAAGGGGTAACCCAGCAGCCTCAGAACAACCGCAGAGGGGATCATGGAGAGGAGTATTGCCTCTATTATGTTTGTAAGCCTCTTAGACCCCCTATGCCTTCATATGAAATCTGAGGCATACGGAGATCCACTCAAGGATCCTCATGGACCACTAGAGAATACGAGTGGGCAAATTTCCTAATTTGGGAATTAATCAATAGTACTTTTAATGGCTGGGAAATCAGAGAGGTTCTTCTTTTCGAGAGTGCCTAGTAGGTGTTAGGCGTCTTATAGGACAGGCAATGCTCCTTTGGGAATAGATATGCAAATGAGCTTTCCTCCAAGGAAAAGTCAATGCTTGTCCTTTTAAACAGGCATTGAAGCATAACTTGGATCTCATTTGCAGATGACTGTTTTGAAGTGATTGTCCCTCATCAGTGCAGAGCAACAGTCTTATGGAAGAGGCCTTGGACACCTTTTTCTAATTTTTGGTGAGACGTACTGGCTTTTTCCATAAAAGTAAATGGCATATTTGTAAAAAGTCAAATTTTTAGTGTTCCTTGCTTGAATCAAAATTAAATTATTGATATGTGCATATATATTACATGAAAACTAAATGTGAAGCATCCAAACTTTTTCACATTACTCATGGTATGTCACACAGCTACTGTATGTAATATCAAGACTCAAATAATTTGCTCGAAAAATTACCAAAACTTCTAATCAACACACAACTCCTGGCCTTAGTTTTCACTTTTGTTTTATTCAGATGAAGATGTTTTGTGTCCCGGTATCAGTTATTTTCATCTTGGCTCATGGGGAAGACAACATTATGTTGTACAGTAGATATTAGTGGTGGTACCAGCACTGTATAGCTGATCTTCACAATCATTCTACATAGTCATGATAAGAGGTTGACAGTAGTTTCTTTTGTGTTTTGATAAAACAACATGTTCTAAGTGAAGACATTTTCTTGGTTCCTATGAATTATTGCAGCTAATTACAGAAGATAAGCATGGATGAGCATGGATGTTATGTACAAAGTGCCATAGACTTATTCATGGAGCCCCTTCAGTGTTGAGAAGACATCTCCATCACTGAAGGGGCTGAAAATATTCACTTAGATATATATGAGGAGCATCATATAGTCCTTTTATTCTAGGTAAGACTTGACCAGAAGCCACATCAACAGCACGGTGATCAACACGATCATGAAGTTGAGGAAGAGCTCTTGTGTGGATCGTTCCATCGTCACGTGCAGAAGGGCGAGTCGTGTACCACAAAGAAGTCAGGAAACACCACCAAGGTATTCACCGTAGTTCAGTCTAATGTGGAAAAAGTAGAGAGTAAAGAACTTTATAGATGACTCTTTAACCAAAGTGACAATGACATAACCAACAAAAACAGCTCATCATCGTCTAACTCAGCTGATGGAGGTGTACTGATACAGGTACGACTTTGCTTAGGACTTATTGGCACCACATTGGAAAGTTTGATCAGCAGGTCTAGAGAGCATCTTGGCATACAGGTAATGCACAAAAGAGAAAAAGATCTTGACCAGACCAGATCTTGAAGCCACCGTTATCAATCCGCAAAACACTTGTAGAACCACCCACCATAAAGGAGCATCATTATTTAAGTATTTTTTTGAATTGGTAGCAGTGCCTACAAGATGTTTTTTTTTATACTTTTGTCAATTATCTTGATTAATAACAACCTGCTATTGCAGAGCCATTGACCAACTAGCTCACTAGAGGAAATTATTCTGAAGGCCTAACCTCCACCTATATTCCACACACATTTCAGGATATTCTCCACATCAAAATCCGCGTGAAAACCACATCAAATCCGTGTTCTATTATTTCCAATGTGACTGTAGATTTTTTTCCACACAGATTTGAAATCTGGGTCAAGAAGTGACATGTCCAAACTCAATGTAGTAAGGCTGGCTAGGCAAACTTGGATTAGATTCGTTGAATGGGGTTAATCTGTGTGTGGACGTCGGCATGACAAACTGCAACCCCGTGGCAGAAATCTGAGAATCAGCCTCAGATTCCATGGCCAACACACACAAGAGATTTTTCCAAAGTGTATTTTTCATCGTGTGAATATAACTTTAAAGGGATTACACACTTTGAACACGCCCTACTTATTAGAATCACCCCTTGAAAATAAATTGATGACAAAGAGTCCCCTTTATGTGACTCCCCTGATAATCAGAAGTTAAATGTGAGGAAACACACCAGTAAGTGTTTAAATTGTCTGCAGCATCACCACAGGAGAAAGTAAGTATTACACAGAACCCAATTACATCAATGTGCTGGCTGTGTATTGCAGGACAGGACAGGTCCTCCAGTAGATGAGACACTCTTTATACTTTACATAAGGATCCGAAAAAGAAGTTCTATTAACACAGATTTCCCAAATATGAAAATGGGTTTTTCTTAACAGGACAACACTTTTACTAACATTGGAAACGTTAGTATCATTAATCACACAGAACATATCATCAATAAGATCTAACGGGTCTAATCCCATAAGAAATAGACCCTAGTGGTGAGTGATGAGCTTCAAAGTCACCTCCAAATGTAGTCTTCTGCTAGACCTTTGGAGCCCTGATGAAATAAAGGCCTGTCATGGTGTCAGAATCATGAAAAACATAAGTGTTTCCTTGTTTTTTTCTCTTCAAGGTAATTATCGTGAAAAACACAATTCATGTTTCAGGTAATATTTTATGGTATTGCATGGTCATTAGTCTGTGTACAGTATTTTTCCCTTTGAAGGTATCAGTAGACCACAACCTGCCAAGAATCTGATTGCTCTGACGCCAAGTGTCCAGATGCAAGAGGCTACAAATTCCATGTGGTTCTGTGACTGTACATTACTTTCAGGGTCTGACAGATGAGGTCCTCCCTTATTACAGAGTCAAACCGACATAGTCTTCACTTATTACATATCATAGTTATGAACACCCTGGAACCATGGCAGAAACATGACAGGAGAGGTGAGGACAACAATAGAAGCCGAATAATTACAACAGATTCAGTCTCAAATCGGGGTTCCTTGGATGTGGCAGAGGAAATATTCTGAGGGTCAAACCCCCACCTTTACAGAACATGTGCACATTTTTAAAAAAGGGTTCTCAACTAAGATTTTATGGTATCACGTAGTCATTAGTATGTGTATTTCTCCTTCTGGAGATATCAGTAGACCATAACCTGCCAAGAATCTGATTGCTCTGATGCCAAGTGTCCCTGATGTAAGAGGCTATCAATTACAAGGGGCTGTGTCACTGAGTATGACTTTCAGGGGCTAACAGGCCAAGAACTCCCTTAATACATATCATACTGAACACTTTGGCACCATAACATAAAAACATGCCAGCACCGGTGAGTACAACAGAAGGTTTATTGCAAGGGGGTATATGAGATTGAAAAAGTTGGAAAAAGTATGCTTTTATCCCCAAACCGCACCTCTCATGTCCACGTCTCTTTCTGGTATTAAAGAACAGCCACATTCAGATGAATAGGGCACAGCTGAAATACACTAGTATGCATGGATAAGAGAGTTGGTGTTTCTGGAAATAAAATAGGGGCTTTTTGGCCTAGGAGCTGACCCAATGGTCCTAACCAGTCCCCATCAAAAAACAGAAACCTGTCAATGGTCCTGTCATGCCCATGCCACTGTCCCTTTACGGACATCTCAGGTATTTGCAGGACCAGAAAGTGGCTTGTTCCCGTAACTGCCACGGCTAGTCAAAGGCCTTAGTGGTCACATGTGCCTGAATGACACTACACTGCTGTTATTTTTAGTTTCCAACTGTTCCAAATTTGCAGGGACTGTCCAGTTGTGTATGTCTGAAGACTTTTTAATGTCTGGCAAACTGCTTATTCATTCCCATAGACTTGAATTGAAGCTCTATACAAGTTTATGATAGACAGAAATTGTAACAATGTTTCTGCTGAGGCAGTGCTTCTCCAATCCACCCTCACCACTAGAAGAGTGACCAGAAAAAGACGCTGAGAAGGGGATACACTGCCACAGACCCTGGGCCACCAGCCTTTGGCCAGGGAGTCAGTTTTCAGAGAGAGAGAGAGAGACAACAAGCTCAGGCCTTTCCTCAGCATTTTTCTGCCAGGGAGGAGACCAGAGAAGCCAGTTCTGTGCCTTGCCTGTGTTGACTTGTACTTGAGTTCCTCCAGTAAAGAAGCACACTGGTTTACTGCAAACACTGACTCTCTGGACTTTCATATTGGGGTGCACCACACTTTACCACCCCTTCCAGAGAGCAGCAACACGTGGTGCCACCTTGAAGGTGTCCAGGGGACCCAGTGTTGCTGTTAAAAACTAGAGGAGCTGCTCTCTCTGCAACTGTCGCGCCCTCTCTACTTCAATTGACAGGGCTAGGCAGTGAAAACGTCTGGTGGTGAACGGACCTCTGGTTTCGTGTTTGATGTGGGCCCCAGCAGTCGGAGCCCTGCCAATCAGACATTTATCCTCAATGGCTAGGGGAGAAATTGCCTTAATGGGGCAGCTCCTTTCACAACATCTTGTCTAAATTATATAACCTTTAAAAAAATGATATTCATGTGTTGTATGTATGTAGAGTATATAGTGTTTGTACAGATGTTTTCATACTTTGGGATTAGTACATAAGAATACCAAATTAAAATGTACAGAATGTGAATATGAAAATCTTGCTAAAGAATAATCAACTAATGAAGCACTGCCAGAAAAAATTGTATTCTATGAACTGTTAGAAAGATGCATGATGTAAACTATAGTGAAGGTAATCTTCTTACCAGTGACTGTATTTGTGAGTTATATCCTCCCTTCTCATCCTCAGCTGTGTCATGTGACCAGCACTCTGATCTCCAACTGACACAGCACAGGAAGTCAGTTACTTCTCAATTCATTCCTATGAGACTAACATAGAGAAACTGACTTCCTGTCCACACATAAGATGCTGTGATGTGGAAAGTCAGAATGTTGGACACATGACAAAGCTGAGAATCTAAAGGGAGGTTATTACTCACAAATACAGTCACTGGTAAGAAGATTACCTTCATTACAGCTTACATCATGTACCTTCCTAACAGGTCAGAGAATAACATTTTTTGTCGGAGTGCTTCTTTAAGATCTGTCATTTACAGAACCATATATATGTATAATGCACTCAGTCACAGAGTCGCAGATTATCAGATTATCACCCCTGTCCTCACCAGCAGCGACAGCTACATATCCAGGACGGATCTCATGTGGAAATGAATACCGCAACATCGTTGATGACTGATTAACCCTTTACAAGCTCAGAAGGCAGAATTTCTAACCTTCGTTCTAATGGTCGTTGCGATTGTTGTCGGTGCTCATATACCTAATCCTGGCTCTTAATCTCCGATCACTAATATATGACGCACTGTACAACCTATGGTGGTGCTGCAGCTGATTCCTGGCCGTCACTCGCTTTTTACACTTGTTATCTGATCCCCAGGACCTCAAGCATTAGCTGGCAGACATGTAAGACAGTAACTCCTGATCAGCCTCAGACACAGAGGAGTCACGGGGGGGTGTGAGTCTGCAGCTCTTTGTATGGAAACCAAGGAAATATATTACAGTGTTCAGATACTAAAAGAGGACCTGTCACCTCTCCAGACATGTCTGTTATAGTAAATTATTGTATTCTGCATCTATTTTCATCATTTTATGTTGTGCAACTCCTCTATTATTCCCACTTAGAAGTTTATAAATGATTTACCAACTGGGTGCTAACAGTTGGGAGTACGTCCCTGCATAGTCCCCTCACTTTTTATATAAGCTTCTACTAGGAATAATAGAGGAACGCGACCACTTAGAGTTCTAAGAATAGATGCAGAGTAGAACCAGTTGCCCCGTTTG
This sequence comes from Rhinella marina, assembly GCA_900303285.1. NCBI lineage: Eukaryota > Metazoa > Chordata > Amphibia > Anura > Bufonidae > Rhinella > Rhinella marina. The sequence continues at coordinate 9,518 of ONZH01025357.1, read as the reverse complement.
GTTTGATCAAAGTGAATCAAGGTTTTAACGCTGGTTTTCATCCTGTGTCTCTGATACAGAGCTCCAGATCCCCTGAATAGTTAAAAGCCAGAAGGTTATCATGTTAATGGCTGCATGGTTTAGAGGGTAAACCTGTTGTGTCACCTGCAAAACTGGACAACTGTGTCCACTGCATGTGGACGTGGGTTTTTTATTAGCTGCATGTGGTCACTGCTAACTAAAGGAAAGGATAAAGCCCCAAAATAACATCCAAATGTCAAAGAGCTGAGTTGTGATTCTGCATAACTCATCATGTTACTGATTTATCGGTGGTGTAACTTATCTACTGTATTGTCTAATGTTACTACTGTGCGTACAGATACAGATTCAAAGAGATTTATCCTAAACTCAGCTCTGCTACATCTGTGTATGTAAGCTCTGGGTGCATGAATGGAGAAGTACTGAGTTTGTCATTGATGATGGCTCACAATCAGTGTTACCTAGGATGTTTAAGAAGACAGTCCCAAACTGGTAAAAGGAAAATTCAGCTCTGCTACATCAGTGCATTAAAGATATTTGCTACCACAATCCACTTGGCACAATTGGTTCAACCTTCGAGTACAGGTCAACATACTTTATTTACTCAAGTTTTCGGGATCCTATCAAAAATATAGTGGGGTCATTTTTTATGGACCAACATTTTAGACGCCGGACTTAATAACCCCATATAGCTAGTTGTGGATCTGCCAAAGTTAGGAATAGGCGCCGTCCTCGACATAACTTTGTCGTATCCAATGCCAGTTCTAAATCTACGCCAGCTTCAATTGCTGTCTTACATTTAGACCATTTTCTATGCCTATAACAGAGGTAGAAAATGATGAATGAGATGGGCCTTATGGCCCGCCCCCTTCCCATGTCACGCCCCCTTTTTTTTGGACCTGGCATGAGCGGGGAAAAGTTGCAGATTGCAGCGCAAATAACGTTTGAGACGCTATCTACAACAGAAATACGCCTAATATATGAAGAGTTCAGTTCAGCTTTGACACTTTCTGAGTATCCGCTGGAACAAAAATTCCAGATTGTAGTGGACAGATAACAGTGTGATTGGTTTTTATCGGGATTTCCTTTGTCAGTGGTGGTAGTGGTCTGCCTAAGGCTGCCTGCACACGATGCGGACTATGCACAGTTTTTCCATGTTGACTTTCGTGCAGAAAATCCGCAACGTAATACAGTACCAACAAAGCGTATGAGATCAGACAAATGTCATGTGAAATCTGGTGCACGGATTTTAAAATCTATAGCATGTCAATCGGTGTTGCCTTTTTCTTGTGCGGATTTCATCCTTTTCAGTGGAAGAGTGAGATCTGCTGAAAATCCGCATCAAATCCGCACCAAAAACTGAATTAAAAATGCTCCAAAAACGCAATAAATAGTGTGGATTTATGTGCTTTTTTTTTATGTTTTTGGGGCAGGATTTTCTGCACATAAAATTGCCCCATGTGCAGCCACCCTAGGGCTACTTTCACATTCACAGTGAAAAAAAAGTCTACTAAAAATGACAAAACGGTCCCCTTTCAATGTATGGGGGCTGTCGCTTCTTGAAAATGGCCATCAAAAATTGGTTGTGTGAATAACCTCATAGACAACCATTATCCTTAAAACGGCCATTAAAAAACATCTATCACACGGGCTAATGATATCTGCAGGGATGGGAGACTTCAAGAACTTGTGAAATTTCAAAGTTCTCAAGGAACTTGTCATTTCAGATGACTTTACCTAACACATAAAAGTCTAAATGTATAAATGTATAAATAAATAAACAAACATAAATACTGTATATATATATATATATATATATATATATATATATATACACAGACTAAGCCATGTAAACCAACTAGGGCGATTACTGTATCCACAGGAGATGCCAAGAATGCTTTATCCCATCTTAAATCTAGGAATACAGGACAGCTGCACAGAGCATGGCAGGTGCCATTGTCTAGAACACGCCAACCTTTTAAATGCCAGTCTTAAATTAGACTGCAAAGTATAATAGAGAGCGCACGTTAAGCCGGTGGAAAGACAGTCGCTCTAATAAACTATTATAACGGGAAAGCTGCTTAGAAGATGATTACCTGGACTAATGGGAACGCTGGCTTCCTCCTGGGGCAGTGGATGCTCTCAATCCCCTCTTGGCTATGTCCCCTCGCTGGGCAATGTGATTTGCAACTGTCTGTGTTGGAACTAAAGTAGCAGGAGGGTGGAGAGCATCAGATGAACTGGCAGAACTTCTGATGAGGTCATGTTTTTCTGGATATATATGGCATGGGCTGCATATATATAGGCGGGCTGACTGTATGCTTTAGGACGAAATCACAGAATTCATAGATTGTATGGACTCATTTATTCGCCATTTTGGTTCAGCGCATTGCTAGCTGTTTATAGACCAGGCGGCGTCCTCGCTCAACGCCTACCATCTCCCTGGAGATGCACGGTAATAACTCGTTAAGAGCTTGTCAAGCACCTTATAAACGTGCAGCTATTTCCATCCCACCCACAAATGTCACTTTTGATATAGTACATCCTCTATTCTTTAGAGACACAATTAGGACGCTGCCCTTGAGATGGCCAATAATGATATCACACAACCATTTAAAATCCACCCCACCCCCCTTCCCCTGTGCACATTTGTCCTGCTAATTCAGAGCAGGATGACGTGACCTCCATATATTGTGTATGGAATATACTAGAAGTGATCACGGCTCTTTGGTTTTGCTTAACGTAAATTGTATCATTGTGTAAGCTCGGAAATTCACTACTTTTTCGAAAAATATCCACCATTTGCAGAGAAAATGAAGTCTGATGCAAGATGCAAATGACTCGGGAAGTGTCCAGTGGGCGGTCCCAAACATGGCAAGGGCTCAGCCACCCTTGCCTAAATCCTTCTGCTGGACCATGATGGAAATCTCCATTGCTGTCCTGTGTTACACAGTCCAGCATTAAAAATCTTGCACATGCGCAGTGAAAACCCCGCACTGCTCAAGTGCACTACCTTCCCTTTTATGAACATCAGTAACTGTACTGCACATGTGCCAAGAGTATGTGCAGTACAACCAGTAAAACGCGGCCGAATGAGCTGGACTAGCGCTGGGAGGACCAAAGTCTACTAGTCTCCTGCCAAAGTAGGTAGACACTCACATGTAGGACGATCTGATCATCCCAGCTCCAGTCATGGGTGGACCCTACCACCATGCAAACCAAGCAAACGCTTGTGGCCCCAGAGAGCGAGGGCCCCCTGATGGCCACAAGCAGTTGGCTGAAGAAAAAGGCTAAAGTGGGGGAAATACAGTCCATGCAGCAGTTTGGCTGCACAGGGGCCCAGAAGGGACCTTACCAGTTGTAGAACAGTAGCAGAAGTACTCAAGACGCAGTACTAAGCTGAAAGTTGGGCGACTCAATGGGGGTAAGCTTAGTGGACTAAGGGAGGAAGAGCTTAGTGGTACAACAGTTGCAACTGTGGCAAAGCCTATCTGTGTGATTGGAGCCCCAAGACATAACTTTGCATGGGGGCTCCACAAATGCCAATTTCACCCCTGGCTCCAGCTCAGCTCTTGCAACCACTAGTCAGTGTCCTATCTATGGAGATTTCAGTCAGGTGCCTGAGGGAGGGGCGGGCAAAAGTTTAGTGAGGAGTACCTGAGAACATTCTTGGGACCGCCCACGCAAGCCATTTACATATTGCATCGAACTTCATCTTCTCCAAAAATCCATCCATGGAAAAAAGGTATATCTGCAAAAACTATTTACCATATTTTTCGCCCTATAAGACACACCTGCCCATAAGACGCACCTAGGTTTTAAAGAAGGACAATAAGAAAAAAATATTTTTCATTACACCTCAGATGAGACTCCCAATGTTAATCAGACCTCAGTTCACAGCCCCAATCAGACTCCCAATGTTAATAAGACCCTTAATCAAACCTCCGATCAGACCCCCAATCAGACCTCAGATCAGACCCCATGTCTCAGATCAGACCCCCAGAGCAAATAAAATTAAAAAAATCAGGATGTCAGAGATGTGATCCAGTCGCTTTTATCATCTCCAGTTGTCTTGGACCCAAAAACATACTTGCTTAATCTCCCTCCCCGGGGGATGCGTAGCCAGGCTTCCAGGCTGTTTCTGCTCCTAAGTACGGCAGCTAGTCCCTGATAGCTAAATGTTGGAAACAAACCTCACCCCCATCTGTGCCGATGTTCTTGGCCAGGATTAGAGATGTTCGATCCTTAGACTATCTTACGGCTTCCCTTAACAATTCACTAGATAAGTTTAATGCGGTATGGCGACCATGGGATGAACACCCTTCATACCCTTGAATCCTTTATTCCTTTTCCCCTTTCCCATTTTGTCTTATCTTCTTCCTTCCCTCCTTGTTCGTTTTTGTGATGTCATTTCGTTTCTTGTTAATTCTAATAGGTACGCTGTAATGAGGCACAAAGAGATGAGATCAGTTGGTACTAAGAGCTTTATTGATACACTTCTTGGAATGTTGTTCTGACGGGTCCACCTCTGTATACTGTTCTTTATATACATGTTTTGATTTTGTAATCCTGTTTTTTGATCTATCTTATGTACTTTACGGTACCTTTTGTATTTGTATATGTCTTTAAAATGTTTGAAAAATCGAGCACCTTCTTCGGTGCTTATAAAATAAACAGTTTAAAAAAAAAAAAAAAAAATTAAAAAAATCAACTTACCTCTAGAGATGAGCGAGTAGTGAAATATTCGAAATTTCGAAATTCGATTCGAATAGACCGCGAAATTCGACTATTCGACCGAATATCGAATCCCATTAAAGTCTATGGGGAAAAAATGCTCGCCACTTGGAAATCTCAATTCGACCACTTTGGAGGTCACCAAGTCCACCCTGGAACCTCAGAAAAGGATGCCAACACTGCTGGAATGCAACTAGGACAGCAGGGGAAGCATGTCTGGGTGCATATAACGCGCCCAAGTCGCACTATTACGCCACTATCACAGCCTCTCAACAATACACTCCAAACACAATATAACCTCTCTGTAAAGTGAGACCATACAAGGAACCTTCTTTCCTCAACATTGCCATGGACCCCAAGCCAAACTAGACAAAAAAGAAGATAAAATTCTGCACCCCTTAAAATCACGTTGCCTATGACAACCACAGATGGCATAGGCAAGGGGGAAAGCAAATAGACCCCACCCCTAATTGTCATTGTGTGTGTGTGTGAGATGTGGTCAGACATGTCTTCTTTAAAATGTAAAAACAACTCAAAAACACATGCAGAAGCCTTAAAATGCCCAAATTGTTGGCGCTTGAGATGTCAGTGACCCGACCTGGCCCAGTGTCATGTCTAGCAGGTAAAGCAGTGGGGATGTTGAGGGATGCATAGGACCGCAAAAGGCAGGAAGAGGCCGTGGGCTGGCCAGAGGCTCATGGAAAATTTTGTGGAGGCCCAAGAGGTGAGACCGCTTAAACATTTTGTGGAGGCCCAAGAGGTGAGACCTCTTAAACATTTTGTACAGGCCCAAGAGGTGAGACCTCTTAAAAATTATGTGGAGGCCCAAGAGGTGACACCTCTTAAACATTATGTGGAGGCCCAAGAGGTGAGACCTCTTAAAAATTATGTGGAGGCCCAAGAGGTGAGACCGCTTAAACATTTTGTGGAGGCCCAAGAGGTGAGACCTCTTAAACATTTTGTACAGGCCCAAGAGGTGAGACCTCTTAAAAATTATGTGGAGGCCAAGAGGTGACACCTCTTAAACATTATGTGGAGGCCCAAGAGGTGAGACCTGTTAAAAATTATGTGGAGGCCCCAAGAGGTGACACCTCTTAAACATTTTTGTGTAGGCCCAAGAGGTGAGACCTCTTAAAAATTATGTGGAGGCCCAAGAGGTGAGACGTATTAAAAATTATGTGGAGGCCCAAGAGGAGAGACGTGTTAAAAATTATGTGGAGGCCCAAGAGGTGAGACCTGTTAAAAATTATGTGGAGGCCCAAGAGGTGAGACCTCTTAAACCTTTTGTGGAGGCCCAAGAGGTGAGACCTGTTAAAAAGTTATGTGGAGGCCCAAGAGGTGAGCAATAAATATATACATTTTTCTTATTTACGGAGCAATTCTACGGCGGTTAAGGAGGAGGAGGAGGAGGTGGAGGAGGAAATGGCACTTCATACAGATGGCACTTCACTTTTGGCTGCTTTCCACTGTTAACCTCTTAAACCTTTTGTGGAGGCCCAAGAGGTGAGACCTGTTAAAAATTATGTGGAGGCCCAAGAGGTGAGCCATAAATATATACATTTTTCTTATTTACGGAGCAATTCTACGGCGGTTAAGGAGGAGGAGGAGGTGGAGGAGGAAATGGCACTTCATACAGATGGCACTTCACTTTTGGCTGCTTTCCACTGTTAACCTCTTAAACCTTTTGTGGAGGCCCAAAAGGTGAGACCTGTTAAAAATAATGTGGAGGCTCAAGAGGTGAGACCTGTTAAACATTTTGTGGAGCCCCAAGAGGTGAGACCTCTTAAAAATTATGTGGAGGCCCAAGAGGTGAGACCTCTTAAAAATTATGTGGAGGCCCAAGAGGTGAGACCGCTTAAACATTTTGTGGAGGCCCAAGAGGTGAGACCTCTTAAACATTTTGTACAGGCCCAAGAGGTGAGACCTCTTAAAAATTATGTGGAGGCCCCAAGAGGTGAGACCTCTAAAAAATTATGTGGAGGGCCCAAGAGGTGAGACGTAATTAAAAATTATGTGGAGGCCCAAGAGGAGAGACGTGTTAAAAATTATGTGGAGGCCCAAGAGGTGAGCCATAAATATATACATTTTTCTTATTTACGGAGCAATTCTACGGCGGTTAAGGAGGAGGAGGAGGAGGAGGAGGTGGAGGAGGAAATGGCACTTCATACAGATGGCACTTCACTTTTGGCTGCTTTCCACTGTTAACCTCTTAAACCTTTTGTGGAGGCCCAAAAGGTGAGACCTGTTAAAAATTATGTGGAGGCCCAAGAGGTGAGACCTGTTAAAAATTATGTGGAGGCCGCCAAGAGGTGAGCCATAAATATATACATTTTTCTTATTTACGGAGCAATTCTACGGCGGTTAAGGAGGAGGAGGAGGAGGAGGAGGTGGAGGAGGAAATGGCACTTCATACAGATGGCACTTCACTTTTGGCTGCTTTCCACTGTTAACCTCTTAAACCTTTTGTGGAGGCCCAAAAGGTGAGACCTGTTAAAAATTATGTGGAGGCCCAAGAGGTGAGACCTGTTAAACATTTTTGTGGAGGCCCAAGAGGTGAGACCTGTTAAACATTTTGTGGAGGCCCTAAGAGGTGAGACCTGTTAAACATTTTGTGGAGGCCCAAGAGGTGAGACCTGTTAAACATTTTGTGGAGGCCCAAGAGGTGAGACCCGTTTAAAAATTATGTGGAGGCCCAATAGGTGAGACCTCTTAAACATTTTGTGCAGGCCCAAGAGGTGAGACGTGTTAAAATTATGTGGAGGCGCCAAGAGGTGAGACCTGTTAAACATTTTGTGGAGGCCCAAGAGGTGAGACCTGTTAAAAATTATGTGGAGGCCAAGAGGTGAGACCTCTTAAACATTTTGTGGAGGCCCAAGAGGTGAGACCTGTTAAAAATTATGTGGAGGCCCAAGAGGTGAGCCATAAATATATACATTTTCTTATTTACGGAGCAATTCTACGGCGGTTAAGGAGGAGGAGGAGGAGGTGGAGGAGGAAATGGCACTTCATACAGATGGCACTTCACTTTTGGCTGCTTTCCACTGTTAACCTCTTAAACCTTTTGTGGAGGCCCAAAAGGTGAGACCTGTTAAAAATTATGTGGAGGCCCAAGAGGTGAGACCTGTTAAACATTTTGTGGAGGCCAGAGGTGACCTTAACATTTGTGGAGGCCAAGAGGTGAGACCTGTTTAAACATTTTGTGGAGGCCCAAGAGGTGAGACCCCGTTAAAAATTATGTGGAGGCCCAATAGGTGAGACCTGTTAAACATTTTGTGGAGGCCCAAGAGGTGAGACCTGTTAAAAATTTTGTGGAGGCCCAAGAGGTGAGACCTGTTAAACATTTTGTGGAGGCCCAAGAGGTGAGACCTGTTAAAAATTATGTGGAGGCCCAAGAGGTGAGACCTGTTAAACATTTTGTGGAGGCCCAAGAGGTGAGACCTGTTTAAAAATTATGTGGAGGCCCAAGAGGTGAGACCTAAATATATACATTTTCTTATTTACGGAGCAATTCTTTGTGAGGAGGGAGAAAACCTCTTAAATTTTGTGGAGGCCCCAAGAGGTGAGACCTGTTAAAAATTATGTGGAGGCCCAAGAGGTGAGACCTCTTAAACATTTTGTGTGTGGAGGCCCAAGAGGTGAGACCTTAAAAATTAGAGGACCTCTTAAACATTTTGTGGAGGCCCAAGAGGTGGAGCCATAAACATATAAATTTTTCTTATTTACGGAGCAATTCTACGGCGGTTAAGGAGGAGGAGGAGGTGGAGGAGGAAATGGCACTTCATACAGATGGCACTTCACTTTTGGCTGCTTTCCACGGTTGGAGAAGCAAAGTCCGGGTCAATCCACTTGCTGTTCATTTTGATTAGCGTCAGCCTGTCGGCACTGTCGGTTGACAGGCGGCTGCGCTTATCGGTTATAATGCCCCCGGCTGCGCTGAACACCCTTTCTGATAGCACGCTGGCTGGCGGCAGGGCAGGCAAGCACCTCCAAGGCGTACAGGGACAGTTCCAGCCACGTGTCCAACTTGGAGACCCAGTAAGTGTAGGACGCCGAGGGATCGGGGAGGACAGGGGTTACGGTCTGCCAGGTACTCCCGCAACATCCGCCGATACTTGTCCCTCCTGCTGATAGCGGGCCCCGCAGTGATGGAAGTTGCACGAGGGGGTGCCATGAACGTGTCCCACACCTTGGAGAGTGTTCCCCTGGTGGCTGTGGGCCTGATGGATGTTGTGGGACTCTGGGAGACCCTCTCCTCTCTGCCGCCAGCGATGGTGGGTGGGAAAATCTCCATCATGTTCTGCACGAGTTCCCTCTGGTATTCCAGCAATCGATTCGTCCTCTCCTCTACCGGAATAAAAGAGGAGACGTTATCTTTATACCGGGGGTCCAGGAGTGCGAAGACCCAGTACAGTTTTGTTCTCCACTATCCGGACAACACGTGTGTCCCGGGAAAAGCAGCCCAGCATGAAGTCAGCCATGTGTGCCAGACTCTGAATAGGCATGACCTCACTGCCCCCACCAGAAGGATCACTTGCCATTTCCTCCTCTTCCTCTTCCGCCTCCTCTCCGCCCCATCCGCGCTGAACCAATGGGACGCACACAGCCTGACTGCTACCCTCGCCGCCAGCATCCTCCTCCTCTTCCACAGCCACCTCCACGTCGTCCTCCTCCTCATCCTCCTCCTCCTGCAACTGCCACCGTGAAGCAGACAAAAGTGTGGTCTGACTGTGTAGCTCCGTTGCGTCTCCTCCTACCCCCGTCTCCTC
>ONZH01025356.1:0-40803 GCA_900303285.1 Rhinella marina | reverse complement strand
GCCAGCACTCAACGAATCCCTAAACAAGCCTTCTACGGTACTTCCAAGATCTCCCAAATGTCCTCCGGACACACCAACCCGACCGCCTCCGCCTCTGGAGGCAATTGCCGGAACCTCTCCCACTGTAAACGAGAAAGCGAGTCCGCAATACCGTTTAGCGACACCTGGAATGTGCACCGCAATTATCCACGCATTCAATGACAAACACAACAACACGAAATGCTGAAGTAACTTAACCACAGGAGGGGAAGACGCTGTTAACCCGTTAATCGCCTGCACCACTCCCAAGTTGTCGCAATGAAACCTAATCTTCCTATCCCTGAACTTATCACCCCACAGGACCAGCGCCAAAACAATCGGAAACAGTTCCAGCAACGCCAAATTCCGTACCCAACCCTTCGTAACCCACAAATCTGGCCACGTGCCAGCGCACCACTGACCGTGACAGTATACCCCAAAACCAACCCCCCCCGCTGCGTCGGAAAACAACTCAAAGTCAACATTATCAACACAATCCATCATCACCATCGCCCTTCCGTTAAATTGCTCTAAGAACTGGTTCCAAACCTCCAAATCGCCCTTCAATTCCAGACCCAATTTAATGAAATGATGCGGGGCGGAGACACCTGCCGTAGCCGCTGCTAATCTGCGGCAAAATATTCTCCCCATCGGCATAATCCGACACGCAAAATTCAATTTGCCCAAAAGGGATTGCAAGTCCCTCAGCCGAATCTTCACCGACCTCCGCGCCATGCCCACAATTCTTTTTAGATCCGCCAATTTGTCCTCCGGTAACCTACACTCCATCCTCACTGAATCAATAACTATGATTAAAAAAACGAATTTCCGTTACCGGACCCACCGTTTTACCTTCCGCCAACGGTACCCCAAACGGATCAAACACTGACTGCAAAGCCGGCCCCAAGCACAAAAAAATCGGCCAAATAGTGAATAATGGACTTACACCTCGAAACCTCGACCACTACCCATTCCAGGAACGAACTGAATGCCTCAAAATACGCGCAAGATAATGAGCAACCCATCGGCAAGCACCGATCCACAAAGTAACCACAATCCCAAAAACACCCTAACAAATGCAAACTTTCGGGGTGAACTGGCAATAGCCGAAACGCCGCCTCTATGTCCGTTTTTGCCATCAACGTTCCCGGGCCCAACTTCCTAACCCACTCAACAGCCGCATCAAATGAGGTATAAACCACCGAACAAAGTCCCGGGTCAATAACATTATTGACCGATGCCCCCTTCGGAAATGACAGATGATGAATGAGCCGAAACTTGTTCGGCTCCTTCTTCGGTACCACCCCCAAAGGTGACACCATCAAGTTCACCAATGGTGGCTCCCGTAACGGACCCACCATCCTCCCCAACGCAACTTCCTTTCACAACTTTTCTGAAACAACCCCAGGGTGCTCTAACGCTGAACGCAAGTTTTTTCTAACCTCAACCACCTGAACTGTCGTGGAGGGGATTTTAAAACCCCATGTAAAACCGTCCCTCATCAATGTCAACGCACCTTGATCAGGATACCTACTTAGGTATGGCTCCATCCTTCCCACCCGCACTGGAGTCAGACCCTTTTGCACCAGAATCCCCTCCTCCCTTCTGCTTCCCTCCCTTGAAGCACCAACTTGCCCCATGATTGCCCCCACAAGAGGAGCATTCATGTTTGAATTTACATTTTGCCCCAAACCTACAACTTCCTTCGTTAAAGAGGAAATATAAGCCCTTTGTGGAGGCCACAGCGAAGCTAGACTGGCTCGACCCCCCTGCCTCTCCCCGAAAGGACTGCCCTGTCCGTACCGGCTCCATCACCCGCATCCACAGCCCGATGTCCTTATAGTCCCACCTGATATTGGGGCGGACCGCTTTCCTCTGCCGGAACTGCTCATCGTACCTGAGCCACCCCACTCCCCCATACACCCTATAGGCCTCACCTATTGCATCCATATAGCAGAAAAGCGGCGAACAACATTCCGGCGTCTTTTCCCCTATCACACTTGCCAAAATGGCAAACGCCTGGAGCCAGTTGGAAAAAGTGCGCGGTATCAAATGATACCGGCGCTTTTCCTCGTCATCTTTTTTCCCCTCCTCCTTCTTATTCCTATCCAAATTAAACCTTTCCAACGGGAGGAAGAGGAGTGAAAAAATTTCAATATACTCCCCTTTCCAAATTTTTTCACACGTCTCTTGTTTCAAGTGTGCCCCCAAAGGACCTTCAAAGCACACGTACACCTCCCCTCTTGCCGCATCATCCACCTTGGGCCTATCATCCTCCCCGCCAGCCTGCGTCTGCACAGATACAGAACCCGACGCCCTCGGGGTCACACTCCCGACAATGCTGCTAACCCCTGACCCTACCCCACATACCTGCAAAGGGGTTGCCCCACATACGCCCGCACCCAAACCTAAACCCACACTATCACCAACCCCTACGCCGGAACCTACTCCCACGCCGGTACCAACCTCCGCCAATGAACACAACAACCGCCCCAGCCCCGCAATAAACTCTTTTTGTCCACCCCCAGCCCCGCCATCCCCTGGGCAGTTAGCTAGTACATTCAGGGACCCCAACGCTATCTCACCAGGCTGCCTGGGCGCTGTGAACCCAGCAGCGGGCCGTCTGGAACTCCTGACGCACGTCACTGGTCTCCCCTTCTTCTGGACGCCTGGTATCACTTTGCCTGGCGATGATCTGCATCCCAACCTCCATGTTGGACGCATGCTGGGCATCACCCGACTCTTCTTCCTCCTGCTGCTGTAGGCCAGCACCCTGCTGCCCGATCCCTGCTGTGACCACGTGTCTTCCTTCTCCCCTGCTTCCTGACCTGCTCCCACGCCGAGCGGGCCTCTCCCCCACAGCCGACACTGTGGCACCCGCAGCTCCTGGTCCTGCTCCCGCGCTGCACGCTGCAGAGGATGGGGGAAGGACAGCCCCCTCCTCCTCCTCTGGGTCCCGCCGTCTACATGGATCCCTCCCGCACCTGGAGGGCCGCGCTGAGGCCTGTCTCACCTCTCTCCGGTGTGGAGGGTCCCCAGAGGGGCTCCTGACACGACGCCGAACCCTGGGGGTATCCTCAGGGCTAAGGCGCGCCGGCGGTTGTAACCGCCGCGGCCGTCTGCCACATGGCTGTGGGCTGTCTGCGCCCGCCGTCTTCCCCCTGAAGTAAGCCAGCCACCTGGTCCTGTAGCCAAGAAGGACCCCGCGCCTCCGCTGCTGCCCTCAGCTGCTGCAAAACTGCTTCCACAGACTCCATACTGGTGAGTAAAACAACGCTTGCCAAGCACTCCCCAGATCCTGATTTTAAAATCAAAATGGCCCCGAGCCCACTCCTCAGAGCCCTTATAAAGCCCCCCAACTCTCCCCCTAAATTAGCATACCCCTCTAATTCCATTAACCCCTTGGCTGCCGCCCCTCCCTAACCAAAACTCCTCATGCTGGCCTCCCTTCAAGGCTAAAGCCCCCATTACGGCCCTATACTTAGTTGAAGCCCCTTTGGCAGTGATTACAGCCTCCAGTCTTCTTAGGTATGATGCCACAAGGTTTGCGCATCTGGGTTTGGGGATTTTGTGCCTTTCTTCTCTGCAGATCCTCTCAAGCTCTCTCAGATTGGTGGATGGACATTTTCTGGTCTCCCCAGAGAAGTTTGATTGGGTTCAAGGCAGAGCTCTGGCTGGACCACTAAAGGAGTTGTCCCTAAGCCACTCCTGTATTGTCTTGGCTGTGTGCTTAGGATCATTGCCTTGTTGGAAGTTGAACCTTTGGCCCAGTCTGAGGTACAGAGCACCCTGGAAAAACACCCACACACAATGCTGCCGCTACCATGCTTCACAGTAAAGATGGTACTGGGCAGGTGATGAGCAGTGGCTGGTTTCCTCCAAACATGACGCTTAGAATTGAGGCTAGAAAGTTCAATCTTGGTTTCATTAGACCAGAAAATCTTCTCATAGTCTTCAGGGTCATTTTTGCAAATGTGGTGGCGGGCTCTAAGAAGAGTCCTGGCTGTTCCAAACTTCTTCCATTTAAGAATTATCGGAGGCCACTGTGCTCTTGGGAACTTTCAGTGCAGCAGAAACGTTTTTGCCCTCTTCTCCAGTCTGTGCCTTCACCCAATCCTGTTACTGAGCTCTACAGGCAGTTCTTTCCTTCTCATGGCTTGTTTTTTTCTCCTACATGCATTGTTATCTGTGAGACCTTATATAGACAGAGCTGTGTCTCTCCAAATCATGTACAATCAACTGAATTTGACCAGAAGTAGACTCCAATTAACAGAAATGGGAGCTAAGTATCAAGTGTCATAAAAAAGGATCTGAATACTTATGTCCATGCAAAATTTTAGTGTTTCCTCTCTTATAAACTTACAAACATTTCTAAAATTATGTTTTCACATTCTCATTAAGGGTGATTGAGTGCAGAATGATGGGGAAAACTTTTTTTTTGGTTTTTTGTTCTTTTGTTTTGTTTTTTTTTAGCACAAGGCTGCAACATAACAAAACGTGAAGAAAGTGAAAGGGTCTGAAGACTTTTCAAATGCACTATATATTTAAAAAAATCCTAAAATCCTGTTGTCGTCGCAATCAGAGGATTGACTTATCACAATAGGTGAGATCACAGCTGATCGACTCCCTCCGGACCTCTGCACAAGTCATAGAGCATGCCTACAAAATACCATAGAGGTCAGTAAGGTCAGCTCCTGTCCATTGTGTCTATGTCCCATGGTGGCTCCTGTAAAGCATATCTATAAATGCTAACAACAGCTGAGGAAAGATGGCTGCCTCCATAATCATGTTCAGGAAACGGAATAAAAAAGCTCTACAATCTTGAAAAAAAAGGAAATCTTTCTTAACTGGCAGAAAAAATATAGGTGAGACAATCTCTTTAAAAGATATTCTAGTGCAAAAAAAGTATTTCTAGGGTCAAAAAATGTTTTAAAAAATAAACTAGATTATACTCACCTCACTGATACCCCGCTGCCATTTCAATGGTGCCCAGTTCCCCACTGTGCTTTGCTTTTTGCTCCTGTCTCAACACGGTGATAAATGACTGGGAATGCCAATGAACCAATGACCGGCTGCAGCAATGTCCCGCCTCAACCAGTGATTGGCAAAGCGGCATTCCCAAGAGACAGGAAATGGAGATCCAGACAATGGCAGAGATTGGCGAGGTGAGTATAATCTGGTTTATTTTTTCAACCACTTTAAGGCCATCGGAAGACGAAGTTGTACTGGAATAACCTTTAAGGGGTAAAATGGCCAGGATTAGAGGCAACTCTGACCATAGCGGTTACAGCAGGAACCTGGCTGTCAACAAACAATCCCAAGATGCTCTACCAGTTCCTTTACCGCTCTCTGTTCCGTCCTTATATTGTGTTCTTTATATGGCTGTGTTGTGATTGATTTTTCATCGTTCTAGTCACATACAGTATTGCTCTCCCTGATAAAAGATATTAGTTATCCCACCAAAAAAAGGGTCTAGATAATTTGCTTGACATAGGAGCTAAATCATGTTTTATAGGTTTGTGTAAGTTACCGGACTGCAAGGTAATAAACACTTATCTGTTTCAGGAGACTTCTCATTTATTTCCCCATTATAACATGTCTTCGTTGACTCTCCAAGTACTCTCACCCGACAGGGCTGTCCTTAATCATGCTGTCATTAAAAATGGCTCGCTCTCTATTCAATGGATGGGTAAGATTAGAGATGAGCAAGTTGATGAGTTTGTGTCTGTTTGCCAGTTTGCAAAGTTATGGAACCATGCAGGGGTGCACCTAGCCTTTCTGCTGCCTAAAGCCAAAATTGAAACGGTGCCCAACCCCTCCAGCCCTACTGTTTAAGACATACTGTGATACAGTTGAATATAGAGAGATATTCTCACAGCCCTGCCACTGCCTCCACTTGTCTCTAGGTCTTTCGCCGCCTGAGGCAATTGCCTCACCTGGCCTCATTGGTGATGCACCCCTGCAACTATGTTCCCACCATAAAGACACTGGAGGCTAAAACCTGGAGCCATATTTTCACATCTATTGTCTTAAATGTCACAAATACAGTTCTATGAATGGAAATTTGCCAATTTGGTGATCTCAAGTTAGGATAACTGGCACCAAAGTTCACTAGTAAGCAGGGGCGTAGCTACAACTGACTGGGCCCCACAGCAAATTTTCTACAGGCCCCCCTCCTTCCCCCCTCTGATATTGATACCTATCCTAAGGACAGGTCATCAATAGAAAAAACTTCTTTTTTCAGCCTCCTAAATATTTGGATAGGAGTAGTAGTGCTCTAATTCTATAAATAAATAAATAAATATATATATATATATATATATATATATATATACATACACACACACACTACTACCCATATCCAGATATCTCTTATATACAGAATAAGTAGATTGCAGATGGCATAGATACACACTCACATACTAACACACATACACACACATATATACATACATAAACAGATATACACACGCACATATAAAGATATATATATAAAGATATATATATACATATATACACACAAACACACACACATATATATATATATATATATATATATATATATATATATATGTATATATATGTATATATACACATATACACACAGACACTTATTTACTTACAAGCTGCAGGTTCTTCATTCTCCTCTAGTGTCTCTTGGAGGCTAAAGGGCCTTTGTACTGCAGTAATGTTAGGATACAGGACCTTCGATCATGTGACCTGATGACATCATTGAAGGTCCTTTAGCCTACGATTACTGCATTCAAAAGGTCCTTGATACTGGTATGTACACCATTTCTAGTACATTCAGGGAAAGACTGGGCCCCTTGTAGATACAGTTCACACTGGGGGCCCGGCCTGGCCTGAATAGTACTAGAAAATATACTGCTCCCGGGCCCCTACTCCTCTCGGGCCCAAAACAGCTGCTTCCCCTGTAGTTACGCTACTGTTAGTAAGGAATCTGTAATGTATGATCGGCGAAATTAACCTGACCAATGCTTCACCAGATAGGGAGAAAATGAAGGCCACTTTAGCACGATCTGTAGGAAACTGGTGGGCTTGGAGTTCCAAGTGTATGCTGCACTGATTCAGGAAGCCACAGCAAGTCTTGGGGTCTCCTTCATTACGAGGCAGCAGTGGTAGGTGCAATCTGGTATCGGTTGAATCAGAGGCAGACAGTGGCTGATGTGCAAGAGCTGCGGCTTATGGAGACAGATCTGTAATAGAAGCAGCCATGGAGTCCAGATGTGCAGAGATGGTGTTCAGGGGCGGATTGGCCATAGACCTTACAGGGAAATTTCCCGGTGGGCCACCTGAGCCCTCCTCACAGCCGGTCAGTGAAATTTTTTGGGGATATATTTTGTGCTGCTGGCAGTATATTGTGATGGACTGTGGTATTTGGCTCTGTTGTGTGGTATAATGTGCCACAATATGGTATTGCTGGCCCTGCCTTCCATCAATTTGGACCCAACTCCAAAACAGGGCCACTTTTAGTATTTTTTCCAGGGCCACTTTAAGTTCCCAGTCCGCCCCTGATGGTGTTCATTTATTTTAGAAATTGTTCCTGGAGACTCTGTTAAGTAGTCAGCTCCTTGAAAAAATGATTTTGCTTGAGGTTACTCCTGAGGGAGCTGTTAAGCTGGACCTCTGGTTTCACACCTACACGGTGATCTGGACTTCACTGCAGGCGCCACCAAGCCACTTCCTCTATTAGTAGTCTCCGTTCAGAGGCTGCCTGGTGGTTGAACCAAGAGGGTGGACAACTGTGTTGTCAGTGGGCAAGCAGAGTTCACAAAAGGCAGAGTTTGTGCAACACAGTAATCAGCCAATAGAGTAGGTGGCACAGGGTCAATCTAGTAATCGTGCAGAGGTCAGACATGGAAGGTCAGAACAGTACAATCGTACACCTTTGCAGGACTAGACAAGCTAATAACCTATAGCTCAAGCATCTTCCCATAGGGGAAGTCGGCCCATATGCTGTAGGCCAGGGAATGTTGCCATTAGCTGGGGACAGATTAGCCCATGTGCATACTGGTTCTTGAAGAGCTGAGAAGAATGCATAGTACCATAAAGAACCAGGAAGCAGATGGGGGAGGCTGCAGGCGGCTTGCAGCATGGAGAGTGAATACTCCGACAGCTGTACCCTCTGGGAAAGATAAGATGCCGGTAGGTATAAACCACTGTCATCATAGTTACTATAATACAGGGTGTCCCTTGAAAAAGTACCCCGCCTCCAATATCTCCAAATCAAACAGCCTTATAGTAAATCAGTCTTAGTTGTCTAAGACAGAATGTTGTACAAGAATGTTGCTACTATAATACTGCCCCTATATACAAGAATACAACTACTATACTACTGCTCCTATGTACAAGAATATAACTACTATAATACTGCTCCTATTGTGAGAAGGTGACAGGTAAAATACTGGAGGGTCGCTATATCTCCCCTAGGTTCCTCACGTATGTGTGGTGAGTGAGGTTAGAACTAAAGCAGGTCGGTAGCAAAACCTCAGCTGTGAGAAGGCATTTCTATATTAACCCCTTCTCATCCCACAGCAGGAAAGAGCCTTCAGGCACAGGTGGGATCTAGGCCTCATTACAGACCTATAAAGCCTAACCAAACCTGAGTCCTGGGAGTTGACTGTGGAAGAGTGGAGGAGTCAGGTTCGGTCTTCAGACGGTCTGCTGGTGAGAGACCAGAGCTACTGTTGCTGTCATTTTTGCCTTTTTATGTTTCCGTTTTTGCCCGAAGGAAGGCTTGTTTTGTTTGGACTGTGTTTGCTAAAATAAACGAACAGGGCTAAAACCCTGTTTACACCTGCAATTTTGTGTTTGTCTCTGACTGTCTGGGTCCGCAGCAGCTACCTCTGAGCGTACATCCCCCCACACTATGTACAAGAATACAACTACTATACTACTGCCCCTATGTACAAGAATATAACTACTATAATACTGCTCCTATGTACAAGAATACAATTACTATAATACTGCCCCTATGTACAAGAATACAACTACTATAATACTGCTCCTATGTACAAGAATACAATTACTATAATACTGACCGATGTACAAGAATACAACTATACTACAGCATCCTATGTACAAGAATATAACTACTATAATACTGCTCCTAAGTACAAGAATATAACTACTATAATACTGTCCCTATGTACAAGAATACAACTACTATACTACTGCCCCTATGTACAAGAATACAACTACTATACTACCCCTATACAAATACTATAATACTGCTCCTATGTACGAGAGTACAACTACTATACTACAGTATCCTATGTACAAGAATATAACTACTATACTACTGCCCCTATGTACAAGAATATAACTACTATAATACTGCTCCTATGTACGAGAGTACAACTACTATACTACAGTATCCTATGTACAAGAATATAACTACTATAATACTGCTCCTATGTACAAGAATACAACTACGAAAATACTGCTCCTATGTACAAGAATACAACTGCTATAGCACTGCCCCTTATGTACATGAATATAATTACTGTAATGCAACCATTTTGTCCAAGAATAAAACTATTATAAACAATAGGTACAACACCTACATTTTGAACACAGCAGTAATCATGTATGTAATGGTTTGTGTATTGCAGCATTCATAAGGTCGTAGGCTGGTGCACTGTGTTTAGATTTTTTGGCATTGTTATCCTGGCTCTCTCTGCTCCTAGTTGGCACTGATTGCTATAGGAAGAAAGCCGTTAATCACTGGCAGGTGGCAGGGAGAGCGGGTGCTCCTGAATACTCCTTGGAGCACTCTGTGCATTGAGCGGACCTCAATTGAGATCTTCAACATTGATTTTAACAAAAATTACTGGGTCAAGTAAGTCTACCAGGTGTCTGTCACCAGATTATGCTAAATCAGATAGGGCATGATAAAACTGGTTCCAGATTCCTTATAAGGTTCTTTTTTACACTTTCATCAGAGGAACCATTGGAGACTAGAGCAAAATCCAATGAAAAGTGTAATTTATTTCACTCACGCTCAATCATCTTATTCTATCCTCAAAGTGTCCTTAAGTCATCTGTTAAGTCCAACCGAGACCATTGAGTTTTAGGATGTAAAAGGGCATTACAGACATAGATAACTTTGGAAAGGACAATCTGATACATTAGATTTTCTTGTCCATGATTGGCATAAAGGTCTCTCAAGCAGATCCCATGTAGAGGACATGTACCAGCTATTGCAGATTTTCAATGTCTTATTGCTTTCTCAGACCAGCTATGAGTGACAAGTCGCTCTCCACCTACCTGTTAAAAAACACTAGTGTATGACCAACCTGGGGTTAGTTCTCTGTGATCTCCTTCTGTATTTTATGTTCCTATTGGTTCCTGGAGTGTCAAACGGACATTGATTGGTCAGTTCCCAGACAGTCCAGCAGATGTCACTGCAGTCTACGAGCTTCTGATGCATCCAGGTGGGTTCTCACATGGGTTTTTTTAGTGGCCTTTTTTGCATCTGTGTTGTTTATGCCCTTTTTGCTGTAAAAAAAAAAAAGTCTATGGAAAATATGAAACACAGGGCACACAAGTGTTTTTTTTGCTACTGGTATTGTTACTTATGTGCCATTTTTAATGTTTTTCATGTTCAAAAATGTAGCATGTCGACATTCTAACTTTTCTTGTAACAAAATGTAAACTTTTCTCTATGAGAAATGAAATGGCATAAAAAGCACAATTTCTTAGGAAAAAAACACCACAAAAAAGCAATAAAAACACATGGCATATTGAAGAAAAGCAAGTGGTTCTCATGATGTTTTTTGTGGTTAAAAAACTCCAGATTAAAGGGGCCTAAAGGTCCATACACATGAATTTGGCTGTGGTTTTTTTTTTGTGTTTCTTTCGTTTTTGTTTTTTTTTTGGGGGGGGGGTTAGCACCTGTGGTTTTTTGTGATATTTTTTTCTGTCTTACCATTAGTATTTTCTTCATGGCACATGGCGTTTAACCCTATAGAGAAGGTGTTTGCAAAACCCCTGGAAAACCACCGAGAGCTCCAGCATGCTGTGTTTTCAATAGGAAAAGAAAAAAATCCCAGTACCAGAAAAACACTTGAAGATCTGGTGCAAAATCTTGCACGCTGCATGATTACGTCATCACGCTGGCTGGTGTGGTGACATCATACGTCACCACGCATGAGATTTCACTCGGAATCTTTAATCAAGATGGCCGTGGAGGACGCTTTTGTGCGCAAATGGATGAGAGAAGTATTTAAGAATTTATTTATTTTTTACAGCTATTTTAGGCAAAATTCATTGGTTACCACAAAGCACAAGAAAATTTGGCTTCGCTGCAAATCAAATTTTCCCTGCAATTTGGATTGAAGTCCATTCACTCAACACTGGTTATAATTCTAATTTGCTTTTCAGTGAATTGTTGTTCTTCCATAGACATCTGATTTTTATAAAGTGTGCCTTATGGAGGTGCTATACCTCCGGCACTCCAGCTGTAAAACTACACCCTCCAGCATGTATACTTGCTCTGCTGTTCTTCGATCTCCCATAGCAGTGAATGGAGCATTCTGGGAGTTGCAGTGACGGACCCCTGCCCAAGACGTAGGGACATGGTCAGTTCCTGGAGTTCCTACAGTGCCATAGTAGAAAGCCATGCAGTGAACATCTAGGGGGAGATTTATCAAACTGGTGTAAAGTAGAACTGGCTTGGTTTCCCATAGTAACCAATCAGTTTCCAACTTTTTTCAGTTCCTTTGGAAAATGAAAAGTGATTGATTGGTTGCTATGGGCAACTTAGCCAGTTCTACTTTACGCCAGTTTGATAAATGACCCCAGTAGCCTTCTGCATCCGGTTCTTTCCACTGTATAGTTACCAGTGCCGGTGGCTGCTCAAGGCAGAGGTTTGGTGAGGATGCAGGTGTCGGACCCCCACCGATATGATACTGATTACCTATCCAGAATATAAGCCATCACTATCTAATCCCCTCCCCCCTTTAAGGTAGAGATATATCAAACTGGTGTAAAGTAGAACTGACTTAGTTTCCCATAGCAACCAATCAGATCCCTCCTTTCATTGTTCACAGCTTCTTTAGAAAATGAAAGGGGGAATCTGATTGGTTGCCATGGGCAACTGAGCCAGTTCTACTGTACACCAGTTTGATTCATTATCCTAGCTTTGACATGGACTCATAAGGTGTGCCATGATTTTTGACATGCATCGATCACATGCCCACAAGTATAGGGAATGCTCACCACAAGTATATGGAATGCTCACAAAACTGTCAAAAACTCAGGAAATTGCAGTAAAAACAGCTGCAACAACTGCAGTTGTCAGATACAAGACTCATGCAGCAGAGCTGAGTGGGTGGGGTGGGTCCTATACACCAGTATATGGCCGGAGCCATATAGCCTCAGTGCTCTGATGGTACAGTTGTAGAAGACACATGCACCTCTATGGCAGCCCTCCATATTAAAAGAGGACATAATATGTCCATGCGTATAGGGCTGCATTCACACAGTCAGTGTTTGGTCAGCGATTTCTATCAGTGATTGTGAGGAAAAAACATTTACACCTATTTTATGCTTTTTTGGTTTTGGCTCACAATCAGTGATCAAAATCACTGATCAAACACTGACGGTGTGAAGGCAACCTAACTTTTACATTGGGAGTACTCCCACTACCAGTGCCTGCACTAGATAAACAAAGGGGAATTAAGGGCACATGCACACGAACATATTATCTTTCCCTGTCCATTCCGTTTTTTTTTTTTTTGCGGACCGTATGTGGAACCATTCATTTCAATGGGTCCGCAAAAAAAAAAGGAAGTTATTCCGGGTGCATTCCGTTTCCGTATGTCCGTATTTCCATTCCGCAAACAAAATAGAACATGTCCTATTATTGTCCACATTACGGACAAGGATAGAACCGTTCTATTAGGGGCCAACTGTTTCGATCTGCAAAATACAGAATGCACACGGACGTCATCCGTATGTTTTGCGCACCGCAAAATACACATTGGCATGTGTATGAGCCCTAAGAATTAGAAGAAATGTAACAAAATTTTAATATATAAAAGTTTTCACGCCCCAAAATCGAAAACGACAGCGATCGGCATGCAATTACATGTCATGAACACTGGGTGGAGACATTGCAATCCTTTTCACTAGTCTCCACTTTTTCTAGCCGTAAATACGTTATTTCTCGAAATTCGTCTTAAGAAGGGGAAGACGTGGAAGAAATATGTGTAACTACAGCGCACAATGCAATAAATGTCCATTAGCCAGAAATAAAAGGCTTCACTGGAACCAAACTTTCCTACTTTCAGATGAATGTTTCAACATGCGAGTTTGCTTATTAATTAAAAAGAATAGTCATTTTTAACAACAGGATATCATCTGCATGATCTGGATTTTTTTGTTTTGTTTTGTTTTTTTGTGTGCATATTTTCTCTTTGTTCTGTCTCTGATAATGATCATCAAATCTTTTGGGACACAGAACAAATGGGTTTTAAATGCTATGTTTTTTTAAGTGAGAGGCGGGCTCCTGAAACTGGTTGTCTGGTCCATCCTATGGGGAATTCTTGTATTTCTTGTAGTTTTTGCACATGTAATATCTATAAAAGTATTTGGCAGGAATCAGTGGTTAGGTACACTTTCTGCAGGTGCAGGAAAAATAACCCAATATCCCTCCCCCTAATTTCTCTCACTGGTGCAATTTATGGCAGGTGCGTTCTGTCAATCAAGAGGGGGCTGTTAGAATCGCCTTCGAGACATTTTGGTTGCAGAAAAATGAATGAATTATATGAAATAATGAATCTTTTTAAGGGGTTATATAGCAACCCATGTAAATTGAATGCATGGATATTCACCTGTTTCCTCGAACCTTGTGCTCCAGTACTCCCACTGCTGATGTCATCTTCTCGCCTGCAGCAGTGACAGTTCATGCACAGGTCACCGCTGCAGCCAAATGCTGGCATCTGCCATGCACGGGACATCTCTGCTGAGGCCAGTGATTGGTTGCAGCGGTGACCTGTGTGTACAGAACTTCATCGCTGCAGCCTGCCGCTGAGGACGGGAGCACATCACAGGAAGTAGCCTAGGAGAAAATGGGTGAATATCCATTTATTTGTTATTTTGGGCAGTTTACAGGGGTTGCAGGAGTTTTTAAATAAATCAGGCAACCCCTCAGTATAGAAGTCAAAGTTCTTCCTTAACCCCTTCACCCCCGGAGCTTTTTTCGGTTCTGCATTTTCGTTTTGCGCTCCCTGCCTTCAAACAGCCATAACTCTTTTATTTTTCTGTTCACATAGCTGTATGAGGGCTTGTTTTTTGCGGGACAAGTTGTACTTTCCAACGCCACCATTTAATATTGCATACGGTGTAGTGGGAAGCGGGAAAAAAATTCCAAACCGGGTGAAATTGCAAAGAAAACGCTATTCCGCTACAGTTCTACGGGTTTCTTATTTACAGCGTTCGATGTGCATTAAAACTGATCCATTACTTTCATTCTACTGGTCAGTACGAATCCGGCAATACCTAATATGTATAGTTTTTCCTGCGTTTTCATAGTGATAAAATAATTAGAAAGTTGCCCTTTTTTTTTTTTTTTTTCCTTGTCAAATCTTGACCCCTATAACTTTTTGGTATTTATGTGTACAGAGCTGTATGGGGGCTCATTTTTTGAGGGACGATCTGAAGTTTTTATTGATACCATTCTGGGGTGCGTATGACTTTTTTATCACTTTTTATTTAATTTTTTTTAGAAAAAAAAAGCGACAAAAAACGGCAAATCGCCATTTGGACGCTTTTTTCCGCCACACAATTCGCTGTATTGGAATTTTTTTTTTTATATTTTAAAAGTACGGGCGTTTTCGGTCACGATGATACCCATGATGTCTATATTTATTGTTATTTAGGTATTTATTTTTACTTATACGGAAAGGGGGGTGATTTTTTATTTTTTATATATTTTTTAACTTTTTTTTAAAATTTTTTTTTTACTATTAGAAAGCTCAAATATGGGCTTATATATTGTGGCTTTTTTTTTTTCTTTATGAGCAATTCTGGGTTTTATAGACTCAGAAAGCCATGAATTGCTCATTTCTTATCCTGGCCTGCCATCTAGTGGCCAGAATAAGAATTGCACTTTGAAAACTGTAATCCTCACCAGCGAGGATTACAGTTTTCATATGGTGTACAGACACCCCGATTGGCCACACGGGGTGTCTGTACACCACCCGGAAGCGAACGCTTCCGGGTTTAGCCGCAACTAGATGCCGTGATCACGTGTGATCACGGCATCTAGTCAACCCGGAAGACGCCGCCGATGTAGTAGGTAGCGGCAAGTCTCTGCTGTTAGAAACAGCAGAGACTTGCCGGCCATGACGCCCGCCGCACCCGCGAGCGGGCGCCATGTGCCCGCATCGCCCCAGCGCCGTACATGTAGTGAAGGGGTTAAAGGGATTCTCCAGGGTTTTCATATTAATGATAGGTCATCAATGTGAGATTGACGGGGGTCCAACTCCTGGCACCCCTGGCTATCAGCTGTTTGAGGAGGCTGTCCAGTGGATAGCGGCTATGCTTGGTATTTCAGCTCAGCCCCTTTAAGTTGAGTGGGACTAAGCCAGTCATAGTCTTACCACAGTTGGAGTGCTGGAGGTTAGCCATCACAGGACTAAGCTGTGCCTAGTCCATGTGACCTATGAACATAAAGTTAGTGGCCTAAGAAGAGGCCACATGGGTCACCGAAGCGCCACAGCCTCTTCATAAGGCTGATCGGCAGGGGTGATGGAAGTCGGACCCCCACTGATTAGATATTTTGATCTATCCTTAGGACAAGACAACAATATCAAAATCCCGGAGAACCCCTTTAAAAGAGCTTAAAGGGTTTATCCTACTAACAAGACTGGTGCGGCTAGCTGTGCTGTAACCTCAGACAACCCTGTTCCAGGTACCCATTAGAGATGAGCGAATCATGCAAAATTCTATTCGCTGAACATTCGCTGAACTTTTCCTAAGATTCGTATATTCGAGAAATAGATTCGTTGAATTTGCGTACAAAATATACGTATTTATATGGCTTTTAGCAAACATTGGCGCAGTAATAACGAACGTTCGGGTAAAAAGGTACGCAACCTCTTTGAACACGTACGCATAAGCGTACAAATTGCGTACGAAAATGGCGGGCTTTGCTGGAGAGTTATGGTGGAGCAGGAGGAACGCTCTGAGTCTGACCCATGGCTTCATATGGATACTGTATCAGCAGATGACAGCAGATCATCCGGCTGAGACTGAGATGAGCGTGCCATCCATTCCACTACCTCATCCACTTTCTCCTCCACTACAATTTTGCTCCTTGGTGGGTTAGCCTGGTGGAACAACAGCCAAGTATTGCGAATACTACTAGTAGATGCTCCGGCTACAGGTCCTTTGGCACTTCTGCCCTGTGCCACCTTCTTTTTTTTAGAGCTCAAGGTCTGGCTGGAACTTGACCTCTTTTGCTTATCCATTCCAGACATTTTTCAATTCACTCTGTGGCCCTGCAGCTGGTCTTTGTCCCTGTATCTCCCTATCTCTCCCTGTCTGATTAATTACTAGCCCTGAACTTGCCCTGCAGTATCCCTGATATGTGTAATATGGATTCCCAGAGCAATTACACCCCAATTTTCACAAAACAGGTCTCAGAGTCTCAGAACTTCACACACAGTGCTTCTGCTCATCTCCGCAGTCGCAGCAGAAGTGATGCGTCACTGGCTTACCGAGCCTGAGCCAATCAGAGCAAGCCCTGCCGACTAGGTCAGGTGACCGCTTTCTTCCCGGGCTTTTGCACACGATAAACGAACTAACAGTAAAATTTAGCTAATGAATTGAATTTGTACGCAACAGTAACTTATACGTAGCAATAGCGTATAATTTATAGGACAAACTACGTAGTGAATGCGTACAAAGCTGAAGCGAATCACCTAATATTCGGATTCGCTTCGCAGCTAAAAATTTCCAAGATTCGAAACGAATCAATGAATCGGCGAATAGATTCGCTCATCTCTAGTACCCATCTATATGAGATATGGACTACATAGATGGGAAGACCCTCCTTTGTAAACCAGAGAGGAACATATCAAAAGCTAGTTAGACTTTCAATATATTACATGGCTGCCATGTTTTACTACCACTGCAGGGAGATGTATGGCTGCCCACAACTTTCTTCCCCTGATAAAAGCTAATGTCACGTCAGGGGGGGTAAGTGCTGCCCTGACTTGAACCCCACCTCTGACCCTGCCTACTTGCACGGCCCGTCCTAGGCAACGGCATACAACTTGGCGACAATCCCTAGCCTAGATACGTGCAGGGGCGTACAGGGAAAGGGAAAAACAGGAGAAAAACAATAAATGAAAACAGAACCACAATACAGAAATGCAGAGTCGTAAAGCCAAAGTCAAACCTGGAGGATACGTCAAACTACAGGGGAAATCCAAAAGCTAAATGCAATAACAAGCCGAGGTCAAACTGAGAGATAACGAAGTACCAGGGGAGAGACGAGAGGGTAGTCGAGTACACAAGCCGAATTCACAGATAGCAATCGCAGTGGTAACAAGCTCTGGATGAAAGACCAATCACAGGCAACCTGTGGCTGGCAGGCTGCCTGTTTAAATAGAGCTCCAAGTAGGTCATGTGACGGGGCGGCGTCACAAGACCTAATTCCAAAACTGAAACAGGAAGTGCTGGCTTCCCTGCCAGTTCTCATAGATAGGTCACATGACGTGGCCAGCATCATGTGACCTATAGCACACATATTCATAGCTGAGCGCTGGTCCCCCCCGTCAGCTTCTCCTACCTGTCGTCAAGGGGATGGGGAGGATGCCGGCCGCGCGGAGACTGAACGCGCGCTGGGTCATCCCCGCCCCTGTTGTCATGGAGACGAGGACGCACATCTCGTCCTCGCTCCTGAACAACAGTGGGAGTCCGGCGGCGCTGCACGAAGGAAGCGCGCCGCCGGCTCCCTGTGACAGCTAATAAGAAGTTTCCCATTTAGGACAAGCCCATTTGCAGATACAGCTGTCCCAATAAGAGGTGTAACCATAGGAGGTGCAGAGGTTGTAGGACCTAAGGTGGCCCAATGGTCTTCTGTCACCTTGGAGTACAGTAGTACTACAGTACTATGAATGGTATATAATTTTTAGAGGACCCTGTTAAATATTTTTCACTGGGTTACCAAACTTCAAGTTATGCTCTCGTCACTTATTAACAGAACCTACAACACTATGATGGATGCCAGTGGTGCCTTTTGGAACTCATTGACTTATAATTGGGTCTGTTATGTTCCATTAAGATGTCTGTCAAATAGCTTTATTCAGTGATGACGTGATCCTAAGAAGGTTCTAATGGGGCATATGGAGAGAAGTTGTCCTTACTGGAAACCTTGCTGCCTCAGGGTCTGGACACCTTGCAATCATTCAGAGAACAATGAATTCTAAGGTGCATCAAAACCTTTTACAGGAAAATGTGAGGGCCTTGTCCATAACCTCTGGCTGAAGACACATTTAGTGAAGCAACAAGACAATGCCCCGAAGCACAGAAGTAAGTCAGCTACAAAATAATTGAAAAAGAGTTCTATTTTGAAATGGCTGGTTCAGAGGCCTGACCTTAGAAGGGTTGTCCACGTGATGCATGGAGGACATATCACCACTGCTGGCAGTCATTGGCTGCAGTGTCCATGTGACTCCCATCAAACAAGAAGTTGGAGATCGGGCCAAAAGACCCCTGAAGGAGGACAACCCCTTAACTCTAAACTCTCTAATTGCTGTAGACCTGAGGAGGGCTGTGCACAAAAGGCATCCCAGAAATATGAATGAACTGAAACACATTGGCAAAGAGAAATGGTCCAAAATTCCACCTCAACTTTGTGCAAATCATATTTGCAGCTACAGAAGAAAACATTTGGTGAAGGTGATTGCTGCTCAAATGAGATTTACAGGTTATTAAATTCAAGGGTTCACTTACTTTTTCTCCCTGCATGGTGGATATTTGCCCACTGTGTTAAACAGACATGAATGGTACAATTGTGCATCCAGTTAAATCGTTTATCTATCATTTTGACTTAGATGACAATCAGACCACATTTTGTTAATGATCAATACAAGAATCCAGGTAATTCCAAAAGGTTCACTTACTTTTTCTTGCAACTGTAATTACAATGCCGTAACTGCACTACTTAAAGGGATTCTGTCACCACCATTTTGCATATTAAGTTATTTATACCACTGGATTTATCGCATCATAAGGATCCCCAAATGGTTATTGTTATAGGGCCCAGATGAAGATTTGTGGTGCAAAAATCCTTTTTTATCTACTGTCAATCACTTACATTAAGGGGCCCAAGGGGAGGTGACCATGTTTGCTGGAGCCCGGGCTCGGCGATTCCGTTGGAGCCCCGGACCGCCCACCTAATTAATATTCACTTCACTGAGTGAAGCTCCGACGCCGCAATTGATGTACTGTGCCTGCGCAGCCCCGGACCGCACACCTAATTAATATTCACTTCACTGAGTCAGTGAAGCTCCGACGCGGCACTGCGCCTGCGCGGGATTACAGCCACCGTCGGAGCTTCACTGACTCAGTGAAGTGAATATTAATTAGGTGTGCGGTCCAGGGCTGCGCAGGCGCAGTACATCAATTGCGGCGTCGGAGCTTCACTCAGTGAAGTGAATATTAATTAGGTGGGCGGTCCGGGGCTCCAACGGAATCGCCGAGCCCGGGCTCCAGCAAACATGGTCACCTCCCCTTGGGCCCCTTAATGTAAGTGATTGACAGTAGATAAAAAAGGATTTTTACACCACAAATCTTCATCTGGGCCCTATAACAATAACCATTTGGGGATCCTTATGATGCGATAAATCCAGTGGTATAAATAACTTAATATGCAAAATGGTGGTGACAGAATCCCTTTAAAAACCAAGATTTACCTACAGTATATCACCAAAGTCCTGTGATTAGTCAATGTCAATTACATACTTGCTTTGAAAGTGCTAATAGGTCCTTCCAGTTCATGTGCCCCCTCATTAGTGCCCTTGAACATGTATATATAAATAGGAGGTAACTTCATGCATAAAGAAGCAATAAACATGGAATTGTTAATGTGTTGTCTACGTTAAGGTTGTTTGTGCACTAATGACTGAAGATGTAATAAATTCTGCATGAGTTTATTAGGACCATCAGTGCAGACGCAATGCAGCTACAAGCCTTATCACGTACTGGTTCTCTATGGTGCACCAACAGGGTCAATGTTCAGTCCGCACCAAGGCCTACACCGCAGGCAAACTCATCTAAACCCATTTAATTTTTTTAAAGGCCTAAGAAAGTAATAGTAATGAAAGTAGATCATCCAACACTTGTACATAAGAAAAAGCTACAGTAAAAAGCTGGTAACAAGCTAGCACGCAGAATGGCAGATGTCACAACAATATTTTTCCCCGGAGCTTTAAACATTTGTTGGCGATGTCAGAGAATAGATTGAATCACCTAACATGCACCTTGTAGGGTTAACGGGAACAACATCTAGACATCTCTGGCAGAGACATCTCTCTCCTCTCACTGCTAAGGGACTTTTAGAAATAGCCGAGCAAGTGCGCTCCACTATTTTTGGAGATTGCATAGGAATGAATGGAGAACCCATGCATGGCCACTCCTCCATTCACTGCTCTGCACATGCACGACCACCTACCGTTTACTGCTCTGCACATGCTCACCCACTCTTCCATTCACTTCTGTACAAATGCACAGCCACTCCTACATTCACTCGTCAGCACATGCACAGCCACCCATTCATTCACTACTCTGCACATGCTCAGCCACTCCTCCATTCACTTCTGTACAAATGCACAGCCATCCCTCCATTCACTACTCTGCACATGATCAGCCATCCCTCCATTTACTGCTCTGCACATGCTCAGCCACTCCTTTATTCACTGCTCTGCACACGCACAGCCACTCCTCCATTCACTTCTGTACAAATGCGCAGCCACTCCTACATTCACTGCTCTGCACATGATCAGCCATCCCTCCATTTACTGCTCTGCACATGCTCAGCCACTCCTTTATTCACTGCTCTGCACATGCTCAGCCACTCCTACATTCACTGCTCTGCACATGATCAGCCATCCCTCCATTTACTGCTCTGCACATGCTCAGCCACTCCTTTATTCACTGCTCTGCACACGCACAGCCACTCCTCCATTCACTTCTGTACAAATGCGCAGCCACTCCTCCATTCACTTCTGTACAAATGCGCAGCCACTCCTACATTCACTGCTCTGCACATCTACCATTTATTGCTCCTCACATGCTCAGCCTCCCCTCATTTCACTGCTCTGCACATGTACAGCCACCATACCATTTACTGCTCTGCACATGTACAGCCACTCCTCATTTCACTGCTGTTTAACAGTAAAAAAGTGGGAAAAGCTGGGAAACCTTTAAGCAGGCCAGGATCAAGCATGGACATATATTTTTACAAACTGGGAGGGAGATTCCTACTGAATGTCTCATTGAACTAAGTCTCATTGGTTTTCAAGATCTATAGAAGAATGATTAACCACAATAATTCGATTGCAGCAAATATGTAAAAAAAACCACAACATACTTCCATGAAAGAATGCCAGTGTCATCACCATGATGGATCATGGGCAGCTATTAAAGCTATTTAAAGAGCATCTGTCAGCATAATCAACCCTATTGAACCAGGCATACTGTCTGGTAGGGTTGATCATGCTGATTAAAACTTGCCTTCTTTTTGTCTGTATGTTGAACAGCCGCAGAAATATTTGTATTTTTCAGAAATGAGCGAAGTTTTTGAAAAATTCGATTTGGCAGCTTCGCCTGAAGTTCCCCAAGAAATTTGAATAATTATGAATTAATTTGTCACAAATCGCTATAAATCAGGTATACCCAGGCCACTCTACCTTAGATACGGCCACATGAAGCAGCCGTTCTGCAGGCGGGTTGTGGCCATGCTATGGTGAAGAACCGCAAGGCCAATTAGCCCACAGCTGCTTTTCATTTAATAATGAAAACCACACTGTATAGTCCTTCTTCATTGTTAATAGTTGCGCAGCACCTTTAATGTACCTTTAAACAGGGGCTGCTGCTGGTATGGGGTTTGGCAGGTTAGGTGGGGCACAATATGCTGGCATACCCACTTCTCCAACCCCATTGCTCCCCTGCCCTTCAAGTGGGAGCCCTTCTTCTGCCATCTGCTTTTCCTCCTTTTCCACATCATCCAATATCAATGAGAATATGTCATCAGGAACATCCAGCTCCTCCTCTCTCTCTACATCATGCTGACTTTTCAAGGAAGAAAAGCCAGCAAAAGATGAGGATGCTCATCACTGAGACCTGGCCCCCCTAAGGGGTGCAGACTGGATGGTATTGGTTGGCATGCTGGGAACTGGAATAATAAAGGCTTCCATTTTATTAGTATTAAATTCTTCTATTAATCTTTTTCAGCAACACTGTCCCTAGCGTATGTCCCTAGCATCTCTCCCTATGCTCAGCTCACAGGACAATGGCGGAGACCACGCAGGATGAGGGTTTTATAGGATTGTGACATCACACAGGATGGCTATCTGCATACTGGCTGGCTGCACAGCATTATGGGTGATCTTGCGTTCCCGGGCTTGTCTCCTCTATACTTAGTTGTGCATTGTAACACATGCAGCTACCATTCTAGGAAGAC
Organism: Rhinella marina; assembly: GCA_900303285.1. Lineage (NCBI taxonomy): Eukaryota > Metazoa > Chordata > Amphibia > Anura > Bufonidae > Rhinella > Rhinella marina. The sequence continues at coordinate 18,065 of ONZH01025356.1, read as the reverse complement.
CTGAAAGTGCGAGGAAATTCAGTTTAGTTGCAAATCGAAAATTTCCTAAATTCGCTCAACACTAGTGTTTTTATTTACATGCAAATGAACAAGTTTGAGCACCAGGGGGCCAGCCAGAGCCCTTGGAGCACTGCTTTTGTAACATTTCTTCAAAGGGAGAATGTGGATGGAGGTACCAGCAAGCACTAGAAGCCCCAGGGACTCCTTGTGCCCCTATACAGGCTTCGTGCACATGGCTTCTCAAAAAAGCATATTCAAGAATCAAATGTTTTACTGCATTGTTCAAAAGTTACAAAAATTCTGAATCTTAATGAAAGTTAAAAATCCTTGTGTATTTTGCGAGGAGGGTAAAAATACATTCATGTACACTCACCGGCCACTTTATTAGGTACACCTGTCCAACTGCTCGTTAACACTTAATATCTAATCAGCCAATCACATGGCGGCAACTGCATTTAGGCATGTAGACATGGTCAAGACAATCTCCTGCAGTTCAAACCGAGCATCAGTATGGGGAAGAAAGGTGATTTGAGTGCCTTTGAACGTGGCATGGTTGTTGGTGCCAGAAGGGCTGGTCTGAGTATTTCAGAAACTGCTGATCTACTGGGATTTTCACGCACAACCATCTCTAGGGTTTACAGAGAATGGTCCGAAAAAGAAAAAACATCCAGTGAGCGGCAGTTCTGTGGGCGGAAATGCCTTGTTGATGCCAGAGGTCAGAGGAGAATGGGCAGACTGGTTCGAGCTGATAGAAAGGCAACAGTGACTCAAATTGCCACCCGTTACAACCAAGGTAGGCAGAAGAGCATCTCTGAACGCACAGTACGTCGAACTTTGAGGCAGATGGGCTACAGCAGCAGAAGACCACACCGGGTGCCACTCCTTTCAGCTAAGAACAGGAAACTGAGGCTACAATTTGCACAAGCTCATCGAAATTGGACAGTAGAAGATTGGAAAAACGTTGCCTGGTCTGATGAGTCTCGATTTCTGCTGCGACATTCGGATGGTAGGGTCAGAATTTGGCGTCAACAACATGAAAGCATGGATCCATCCTGCCTTGTATCAACGGTTCAAGCTGGTGGTGGTGGTGTCATGGTGGGGAATATTTTCTTGGCACTCTTTGGGCCCCTTGGTACCAATTGAGCATCGTTGCAACGCCACAGGCCTACCTGAGTATTGTTGCTGACCATGTCCATCCCTTTATGACCACAATGTACCCAACATCTGATGGCTACTTTCAGCAGGATAATGCGCCATGTCATAAAGCTGGAATCATCTCAGACTGGTTTCTTGAACATGACAATTGAGTTCACTGTACTCAAATGGCCTCCACAGTCACCAGATCTCAATCCAATAGAGCATCTTTGGGATGTGGTGGAACGGGAGATTCGCATCATGGATGTGCAGCCGACAAATCTGCGGCAACTGTGTGATGCCATCATGTCAATATGGACCAAAATCTCTGAGGAATGCTTCCAGCACCTTGTTGAATCTATGCCACGAAGAATTGAGGCAGTTCTGAAGGCAAAAGGGGGTCCAACCCGTTACTAGCATGGTGTACCTAATAAAGTGGCCGGTGAGTGTAAGACTGTCATAGAAATCCGCTAAAGCAAAGCATTAGTTGTGATGTCATCTGGGACATATGAGATGTATTGTGCATCCAGGCAACTCAATTCAGTAACATGGAAAGCACAATCCAACACAGGATGCTGGGCTGTCCATTCCATACTCCATGAGCATCAGAGCATTTCATGCAAAGGCTTTTCCTGGAGATTCGGAGAAACGGCTAGGGCAGCGCTAAAGCCCGCCCATCAGTGCCAGTGACGTCACTGGCAGCACTGCTAGGTGGAAGCCACCGCCGAGCAGTCTAAAAAATATAAACAAACAGTCCTTTGCTTTAGAGCTCCCTATCTTGTATGTACGCAATTGGGCAGAACGTATACATACAATATTTATATACAGTGCCTTGCAAAACTATTCGGCCCCCTGGAACTTTTCAACCTTTTGCCACATTTCAGGCTTCAAACAAAAAGATATAAGATTTAAAATTTTTGTTGAGGAATCAACAACAAGTGGGTCACAATTGTGAAGTGGAACAAAATTTATTGGATCATTTAAACTTTTTTTGTAATAATAAAACTGAAAAGTGGGGCGTGCAAAATTATTTGGCCCCCTCGCATTAATACTTTGTTGCGACACCTTTTGCTGCGATTACAGCTGCAGGTCGCTTGGGGGATGTCTCTATCAGTTTTGCACATCTAGAGACTGAAATTCTTGCCCATTCTTCCTTGCAAAACAGCTCGAGCTCTTTGAGGTTGGATGGAGAGCGTTTGTGAACAGCAGTTTTCAACTCTTTCCACATATTCTCAATTATTATTTACGGACTTTTGATGGATATCTTTGAGAAATGGCTTTCTTCTTGCCACTCTTCCATAAAGGCAGATTTGTGAAGTGTTGGACTGATTGTTGTCCTATGGACAGACTCTCCCACCTCAGCTGTAGATCTCTGCAGTTCATCCAGAGTGATCATGGGCCTCTTGGCTGCATCTCTGATCAGTCTTCTCCTTGTTTGAGATGAAAGTTTAGAGGGACGGCTGGGTCTTGGTAGATTTGCAGTGGTCTGATACTCCTTCCATTTCAATATGATCGCCTGCACAGTGCTCCTTGGGATGTTTAAAGTTTGGGAAATCTTTTGGTATCCAGATCTGGCTTTAAATTTCTCCACAACAGTATCACGGACCTGCCTGGTGTGTTCCTTGGTCTTCATGATGCATTGGTGCTTTAACCCCTTAGTGACGAGTGACGTACTATGTACGTCATTATGTGGTGTTAGTTACCACATCATGACGTGCACAGTATGTCATGAGCTCCAAGTGTCACGGCAAGTACACTTGCGGTGACACTTGCTTGTAAACTGGTGTCATGGACAGCAGAGCTGTCCAGGCACCCGGCAGGGGACCAATCACAGTGGTCCCTGCCTTAGAACCCTTGCGATTGGTCAGTCAGATTTGACTGACCAATGGCAGAGTTCACCAGCACAGCGCCGATATCCCTGAGGACATCGGGGCTACGCTGCTATGTTTTAATATTTCAGGATGGCCGAGCCCCTACCTGCTGTGGCAGCGCCCCAATGGTTACCATGGCAACAGGACGCCATCCGGCTTGCCATGGTATATCAAGCCTTACCAGGCTCCTGCTAAAGGCAGGAGCCTGAACAGGCTTAGTGTAAAGTAAAAATACATTGTAGTACACTATATAGTGTACTACAGTGTATTATATAGACATCAGATCCACTGGATGTTCAAGAACAAGAGTCAAAAAAGTGTAAAAAAAAAAGTGTAAAAAAAATGAAAACCGTAAAAAAAAATCATTTTTTTCCATATACGCACATTTATAATTGAATAAAAATAAATAAAATAAAATAATAAAATACCCTAGACATGTTAGGTATTGCCGTGTCCGTAACAACTTACTCTACAAAAATCTCACATGACCTAACCCCTCAGATGAACACAGTAAAAATAAAATAAAATAAAATAAAAACTATGTCAAAAAAGCCATTTTTTGTCACCTTACATCACAAAAAGTGTAATACCAAGCGATCAAAAAGTCGTATTCCCCCCAAAATAGTACCAATCTAACCATCATCTCATCCCGCAAAAAATTAGCATCTACCTGAGACAATCGCCCAAAAAAAAAAAAAAACTACAGCTCTCACACTATGGAGACACTAAAACATGATTTTTTTTGTTTCAAAAATTATATTATTGTGTAAACCTTAAATAAATAAAAAAGTACACATGTTAGGTATCGCCATGTCCGTAACAACCTGCTCTACAAAAATCTCACATGACCTAACCCCTCAGGTGAACGCAGTAAGAATGAATAAATAAAAGCTGTGCCAAAATTACCAATTTTTGGGTCACCTTGCCACAAAAAGTGTAATAATGAATAATCAAAAAATCATATGTACCCAAAAATGGTACCAATAAATAAATCTGTCATCTTATCCCGTAGTTTCCAAAATGGGGTCACTTTTTGATTGTTTGTACTATAGGGTGCATCTGGGGGCTTCAAATGGGACATGGTGTCTAAAAACAAGTCCAGCAAAATCTGCCTTCGAAAAACAATACTGCGCTCCTTTCCTTCTGCACCCTGCCATGCACCCATACAGCAGTTTACCACCACATGTGGGGTGTTTCTGTAAACTGCAGAATCAGGGTAATAAATATTTGAGTTTTGTTTGGCTGTTAACCTTAGATGTGTTAAAGAAAAAATGGACTAAAATGGAAAATCTACCAAAAAAGTGAAATTTAGAAATTTCATCTCCATTTTCCTTTAATTCTTGTGGAATACCTAAAGGGTTAACAACGTTTATAAAATCAGTGTTAAGTAACTTGAGGGGTGTAGTTTCCAAAATGGGATCATTTATGGGGGGGTTCTACTATGTGAGCCCCACAAAGTGACTTCAGACCTGAACTGGCCCTTAAAAAGTGGGTTTTGGAAATTTTCTTAAAAATTTTAAGAATTGCCTCTAATGTCCCAAAAAAATAAAATTACATTTACAAAATAATGCAAACATAAAGTAGACATATGGAGAATGTTAAATAATAAATATTTTATGAGGTATCACTTTCAATTTTAAAAGCAGAGAAATTGAAATTTTGAAAATTGTGAATTTTTCAAAATTTTTGGTAAAGTTGGGATTTTTTCATAAATAAAGGTGACATATATTGACTCAAATTTATGATTGTCATGAAGTACAATGTGTCACGAGAAAACAATCTCAGAATGGCTTGGATAAGTAAAAGTGTTCTAAAGTTATTACCACATAGAGTGATACATGTCAGATTTTCAAAAATAAGCCTGGTCACGAAGGTGCAAAATGGCCCGGTCATTAAGCGGTTAAACAGAACCCTGAGACTATCACAGAGCAGGTGCATTTATACAGAGACTTGATTACACACAGGTGGATTCTATTTCTCTTCATCAGTCATTTAGGACAACATTGGATCATTCAGAGATCCTCAATCAACTTCTGGAGTGAGTTTTCTGAACTGAAAGTAAATGGGCCGAATAATTTTGCACGCCCCACTTTTCAGTTTTATTATTACAAAAAAAGTTTAAATGATCCAATAAATTTCATTCCACTTCACAATTGTGACCCACTTGTTGTTGATTCTTCACCAAAAATTTAAAATGTTATATCTTTTTGTTTGAAGCCTGAAATGTGGCAAAAGGTTGAAAAGTTCCAGGGGGCCGAATATTTTCGCAAGGCACTGTAACTGGTTACCACATATACAATATTTACTTACGTTACAATTTATTTTTGCTAAAATTCAGAATGTTTAGTGCACATCAGGTCCATTGATAATACAATGACAAGTTCATTAGGATACTCTACACTAAAATGTAGCAGATATTAATACACTTTACGCCAGTGTTTCATGACACAGGATGCGTCTAATTTATGACAAGAAAAATTAGGTGTACCCCCCGCCAGTTCGTGCGTCTACTTTAAAATATACTCCAGTCTGAGACACCAGTTTCCTGGTGTAAATGATAGCCAATTTGCCAGGGCTGATGGCCAACCCTTGACCATTCCTCTGTCCTACCATTCCCAAGTTTTGAGGACAGCATGAATATTTTGTTGCAGAAGATTCCCCTGGAAGAAGCCTGTGTGGGCGAAACGGCGTTGGGAGGAGGACGTTGCTGTGTCGGTCTACCAACTGTTTATACGCGTGATTTCCAGAGGTCTGGGTAACTCGTTTTTTCTCCTATTGGTTTGGAGTGTATCTCCTATATATATTGAATGTTGTATAGACTTCTTGTCCCCCTTCTTATATATTTTATAAACAAACACTCTGGGGAGATTTCTATATTAGTATGCCCTGATTGACCTCATTGTAGATTTGCACTTCCTTTGCTGCTATATGTTGTGTACCTGACACAGTGACGTCCTCATTTTTTGTCCTCATTCCTTTACTCCATACCAGCACCTTTATGTGAGATATCTATCTTGTGTTTGATGTTTTTATGCATTATTTATTAATAAAGTATTGTTATTTGTACAATTAGTATGTGGATTATTATACAATAGGTGTTCTTTGGTCTACATCCACATTATGGACAGTCTATTCTGAACCGTGTCTATAGGTGTTCAGCTTTCAGACGAGCAAGTTGTACAATCCGTACTCGGAGCCTGAGTATAAGACATCTCCCGTCCTGACCTCACAGCACTGACGGGGTCACATAGCATTATATTGATTTATGATGCTATGTAACCCTTAAAGGTCTGGAATGTATTGTGTAAGGCAGACAGCGTTATGTCAGTGTTATCCAATACATTCCAGAACTCTAGGGGTTTACATGGCATCATAAATCAATATAATACTATGCAACCCAGTCAATGCTGGGAGGTCAGGACGTGTGCTGTCTTATACTCACTCTACGAGTCCGGAGTGTGCAACTCGCTCGTCTAAAAGTCGCCTAAGGGTACATTCACCTCACCATTTAGTTTTCCATTCTTCTGGATCCTTTATTTTGAGAATCCGGTGTGCCTATTTTGCATTCATTTTAGTCGGTTCCATTTGAGATCCTGGAGGAATTGAAAAAGTCCTAGTGTAATCACCGATCTCATGGCTACTCCAACGACAACCCATTCAATCTATATGTTAAAATCTATGCTATACTACTACACTGTCTCCAAACATACTTTATTGTATGCAAACACTGTACTGTATACTTCATTCTCTATTGTTGTATTGTATTGTTCAGAAAAACAAAAAAATGTTTTCTTTAAAAAACTTCAATAAAAAACATTGAACCAGAAAAAGTCCTCCAGGAAGGATGGAGAACAGATCTCAGACAGAACTAACTAAAACAGATGCCACAGATGCACAACGGATGCTCAAAGTAAAGTAAACAATCATGTGAACCTACCCTCACATGTACGTTCCTATCTTTCCACCAATTAAAATCATACAAATTGTCCTATAGATGCAAAAACTAGCAGAAGCTTTCCTTCCTGTGACTTCCTATATGTTCCCACTGTCAGTTTACAGCTCTGCATAAAATTGTCAGCATCTTATAAGGAGGATAATAAATAATAAAACTGAAAGATGTGTCTGCAAACTTTTCGAATGACTTGATCTAAAATCTACAGTAGGTAGCGGGCCCCGGAGCTGTGTGTGTGACAGGAGAAGCTGCACATAATGACATGTAATCCCACACTTGGGCAGCATCTGAATCCTGATCTCCTGCAGACTCTCTGAGATTTTATTTCACGCTGGAGTATCTGCACAGCTCAGCATGTCACCTCCTATATCCGTTCCCTGTCACTCCTTGTTCACTCTATGGCTCACATTCTTATTCTTCTCAGCCGATCTTCCAACGCTCGCTGTGACGGACAATCACTCTTTACAAACGTGGAGAACTTATGAGGAACCTCGACATAACCATCAGCAGCATCTGTAGGACCCTGCATGTCGTTGGGATCAGCTCAATCCTTAGTTTAGGATTTAGCCTAATATAATGATTGGGCTCCTACACGAGGATGGAACTTATAATGAAGTTTAATTTCCATATTTTTGGAGCTGGTTAGGATGGCATTTTTAGCTTCCTTCACTATAACGTGATGTTACAATCCTTTGCATTGCCTGGTGCGTATTACATACATGCTACAATTGTTAATTTCATACATTTTCTTTTAGGTATATTGCTAGTGCACAACAGCATTATCAAATTAGTGTAAGGAAATTTCCGAAAAAAAATCTTCTTGGAAACTTGTCAAAGGAGTAAGAAAGTTAATATATCTCTATAATATCAGGCCTTGGTTTCTCATATTTTATATATCAAGGATAAAAATACTTTCCCAAGAAAAAACTTGCTGGGGCAACCATATTGGAAGCACACATTTCAATCCTGCATCACCTATGTAGACAGGTCAGTAGAATATGTGTGTTTTATGGCAGCTCCAGGAGTTACTGGACAGAAAAATGTCCCTACACTACTACAGTCTCCTTCAGAGACCAGGGAGGTACATGCTTACCTTATCTGTGTGTTCAGTTTACTAACCTGCCTTATGTAAGCTCACAGTGATACAAAAGAGCTGTAATCTATCATTACATTTCCCACCCTATAATGATAATGAAATGACTCTGCTTATCATGTCCCGGTGTACCCAACAAACCTACAAAGTGAGCTGTGGAAAATTTTGTTTGAATTTCAATAAGGAGAGGTGGAAAGTCACAGCCAAGACCCATCTGAGCAGTTCTGACCCAGTAGAACAAAATATTCCTTAAACCCTTTTAAAAACTTTACTCACTCACTTGGAAGACATTCTTCCCTTTTTATGGGTGGGCCCTGGAGCAAGAGTACTTTGGACTATGGACATTTGTGGACGTTTACCCTTATTGCTACTATGCAAAGTTATCACGTGCACTGTGATTAATGCTGTGTGCACTTACATTGTTTCATATTGTTGTACTACATTTATATGTTTAATGTAATATATCCTGTTAATTTGAATTATTATTTCACTTTTCTAGTCTGCAGATAGGAACCAGCGCTTTAATAGGAGAAACTCTGCTAGACTGCATGAATGACCAGAAGAAGATGCTGAGATAGGTATATGTAGTGTCCTGGAGCAGGGATACTTTGAAGTCTGGACATTTGTGAACATTTGCCTGTTTCCCGTATGCAAGGTCATCAACCCCTTACTTTATTTCATTTTAAAGGGTTAACTAGCACAAACATATACTGTTTAATACTGTGTAACTGTATTTTATATATATGTTGATATATATAATATATATATATATAACAGTATATATATATATATATATATATATATATATATATATCCTGTTCATTTACACTGTATTTGCATGGTACTGTGGAACGGATTAATAAATATTGAGAGACTTTTGGGACTTTGTAGCTAATAAAGAGAAGCTAGTAATTTTCCACAGTTAACCTAGGGTTTAAAGAAAATCATGTTTTGGAGGGAAAAAACCTTTTGAATGTCTGGATTTTTGACAAGGAATTTTGATAATTTTACATGCCAAAATCTGCATCAAAAATTGCTAGGTTCATATCTCCAGCATGTAAATCCGGTAGTCTGCTCTGGCAATGTAACGGATTACCGAAGTTACTGTATCCGACACAGCTGTACACTGCCACACAACAGTGGATCCCCATTGATTATAATGGGATCTGACGGGAATCTTGTGGGTTTCCAGCATAAATGCTAGCTTTCTGCTGGACAAGTGCCACTTCATGCAGCAGGAAGTTTCCATTTATGCCAGAAACCTGCTGGATCCCTGTTGGATCCCATTATAGTCAATTGGGGTGAGGACAGAGTTCAGATATTCTGGATATGGTAACTCCGGTACCCTGTTCTTCTGCTGGAACAGACTACTGGATTACCTTAGTAGTGATGTGAACCTACCCTAACATAACATAAGTATCCTGAAGAATAATTCTCACTGTAGATCATGTGGAGTGGATTTTGCCATGCATGGATTTGAAATCCACGCTGTCAAAAATAGAAATTGCCATGTTCATTTCTGCTCTAGTTTCAGTGCGGAAACCACAGGTGATGGCCACATACAGATTTATTGGGATAAGTGAAAAGTCTGTGCATTTCCGCACCATGTACAAATGCAGCAGATATATGAGAGTCAATCTTGGATTTCTGCCATGGGTTCTACATCGGAGTTTTCAGATGGAATATTCCAGCACGTGAACATACACTTATAGGGAATCTTTGGTTGGTTTTATGATAGGGTACTATAATTGTCAACACTGCTGTGTGGACAGTGTGGTTAAGGATATCAAAATCTGAATAGGTAAGAGGAGCTTTGTGCCACTCATTTTTGCTCTATGTTACAATTCAGTTTCTTGATCAAGATTTATTGAGTTGCCATGTTATCCACTAAACATCTCTTCATCCTGAACCTTAGTTCATTGACTACTATGTTACTAATACTGGGGATTAGAGGTGAGCATATAAATTCGTATGAATCAAATTCATCAAAAAATCAGTCTTCTTGAGGGGCTGACCATGCTGCTCAAAAGACTCACCCACCCACTTGATTGACTGGGCCAGACATCTCACCCTGCCCAGTCAACCTCGTGCCTGTATCATTGCTCTGAGTATCAGCTCAAGTGCATAGGCTCTGCTGCTGCTATCTAACCAGAACAGATGAACTGGCAGGCAAACTTAATAGCTCTGCTTTCTCTCTTTCTCTACTGTACTGACAGACTTGCTTAAATACTTTGCTTTCTTTCTCTTTCTCTGCACTAAACTCTCTTTGGGTCTGGTTTCTGTACTTTGTCTGTTCTGGTATCCATGGATGGGGTGTCTTGGGCTGTTATTTCCCCTCCTAACATGCAGTAAATAACTTCCAGCTTAAGAACAATTCCTCTTGCTGATATCTCTTATGGCGACCGAAGAACGATTTCCTCTGGTCCCTATGGCTTCCAGACATCTGCTTCCATGGTCAGCAGAGCTTAGGGTGCTCTGGCTGACATAGGTACGTCAGGCTGTGCGCGTGCCACACCTTACTCCTCTTCTGACCAGACTAGAACTCCAACTCAAACTGGGACTGATGCCTCTCCCTTCTGGTAGGAAGCAGGACTAGCCCACTTCTGCCCAGAGGGGGGAGAATGGAATGGTGAGTTATAGCTCTGCCATTTACACCGAACCAGGCATATTACATGTAATAACAGTTACATAGTAAACATAGCATTGCACAATGTAAAGCACCTGGAAAGAAATACACAAGGTGGCATTTATGTTAGACCATTAGAGACAGTAGCAGGGTGTAGGAATGGTAACACCACTCTGGGATGTTACAGTGGCCCATACACAGTTGGTATCTGCTCTGCTCAGGTAGCAGCAGCCGAGCCTCTGCGCTTGTGCCTCTACCCAGGAAAATGGTGCGGGCACAAGATTGACAGGATTAGGTGAAATGTCTGGGCCTTTCACTCAAGGAGGAGGGGGGAGTCTCTTAAATAGTGGGGCCAGCCCCTCTCTGCTCAAGGAGGCTAGTTTTTTTCCTAAAAAAATCGATTTATGCAAATCATTTCGCTCATCACTACTGGGGATGCAATGATTAAAGGGGTTCTCCAGGTTTTCTTGAAAATCTTGGTGTGGAGAGATCAAAGTCTGCTCATTACTTATTCCTCTGTCACACCACCTATTCTGCTGTCTCTGCTGCGCTCATATGACCACCGGGACTGGATCCAGGCTCTTCTCCTGTCTTCCTATTCCTAGTAAACAGCTTACTAGGAAGACTAAGGAACACATCTGGTTTGGACCTGAGCAGAAGAGCCTTCATCTAGTCCTGGTGGTCTCACAATGTAGAGGTAAGTACTGAGCAAGTCATAGGTCAGCACACAGCAAGATTTCCAAAAAAAAGCCCAGATAACTCCTTAAATAAAAATACTACATTAAAACCCATGCTACCTGTATAATGTATAGTGAAAGTGTTCTGTGTGGGAGACGATGATTCATTTTCTCCTCTCTGGACACCGAATGATTCTTCCTTCAATTCCACCAAATGAAATGAGCCAGATGTAGATGTGCGCGCCATTATTTTGAGCCTTTTCATTAAGGGACACACCGTTCTGTCATCGATAGAATCTTAATTGAAAGTATGATTGCTGGAAAAGACTCAGAAGGACGGGAATTATTAAACCTCAGTCTTGACACTACATTAAACAATTAATTGAAAGAAACGCAACCCCCTGCTATCTCTCACGTGAAACCGACTTACTTTGTACCCAGACAGAAATTAAAATGCCAAGAGCAAGGCGGGGGCAAGAGGCGAGGGGTTCTGTAATAACAGATATTCTATAAGGCAGCTCATGATCATTAAATGGAAAAATTATCTGCTAAAAAGTATTTTTTTTTTCCATTTCAGGTAATGCAAAGAGAAGCACTCAAGCAAATATACATTTACATAAAGTGTATTTCAAGAGAGGCTGATGAACTTGTGAACTGCTAATTGTTCCTGCCGAAATGAAACAGGTAAGAGGGTTGAGTACTTTGAAGACAAAAAGCTGATTTCCAGGCGTTCTCTATGCCTTCAATAGAGAACATTTGCTCATTTCACCGTTAACTATATCACATTGATATTACAGTAGTTAGTTATACACATGAAAATGGCTTTGGTTTCCACTGATTGTACAGCTGGTAACACGCCCTAAAATAAGCAGTTCTTAAAATCTTCACCTTGTATTTGTGACTCTTCCATCTGAATGTTGCTTATGTAGACCTCAAGTGGCCAACATTCAGGTGACATCATAACGCTCCCTAAAATAAGCAGTTCTTAAAATCTTCACCTTGTTTTTGTGGCTCTGCCATTTGAATGTTGCCCATGTAGACCTCAAGTAGCCAACATTCAGATGACATGGTAACGTGCCCTAAAATAAGCAGTTCTTAAAATCTTTACCTTGTTTTTGTGGCTATATGATCTGAATGTTGCCCACGTAGACCTCTAATGACCAACCTTCAGGTTTATTCAATATGCTACACAGGAGACAGACCTCACCAAAAAAGTGGAACCACCAGTGCTTAAATAAACCAGTGTGCCGCTAAGGAGCCCTCACATTTTTCACCCTTAACCTCCTCATGGAGATTTGAACTTTACCCAGGTCTCCACCTTTAAGGCTGTCACTTACTGGCAGTGGTAGTGCTGCTACAGACGGGGAATGATTGTAGATTAGCTCAAAAGGTCAATATCAGGAAATTAAACTGACTCTAACAAAAGTATAGTCTGGAACTCTCCTTCTCAATGGTGTTAGGCTGCCTGCTTAAACCTGGTTCTGGCTTCTAGATCTTGCCTGATTACTTCTATCGATGATCTTGGAATTATTGCTGATGAACCACTTATGTTAACCTCTTCAACAACCGGCAGTGAGCAGAAGAGCTTCAATCGATCGCTAGATCAGTATATCGAGGCTAGGAGAAGGAAACCTCTACGTCTAGCCCCACCTCAATAAAATTTGGCTTTGTGGCAATCAAATCATTGCTTAATTCCTGGCCAGTGATGTATTCAGAGATTTGTTGACTGCTGTGTCTTCCTCTGGTGTGAAGAAACATTAGTGTCCCAACAATAGAAAATCTTATGCTCCTATGTCTGGCGGTACAGTCGCTGTAGTACCATTGTAGTAGTGTCTTGTGGCAGAAAATGCAGGCCACTCCTTGCTATTTCCAGGCTGTGGTATCTGTGGAAATATCCAATCTACTTTCCTCGACTCCGTTCCAGTTCTCTGACTCCCAGGATGTCTTCACTGGTCTTCCATTCCCCATATGTAAACTTACGGATGACAGAGTCACATGCTGCTGCATCCACTTACTGGCCTCAGTTATGATGTGTCCCCAAGAGGCAGTCACTGTTGAGTCGCATGCTGCTTAGGTACACATCAGTGCTTAAGACCAGTCATTGGCTCCAGCTGCACATGTGACCCTGTCCTCCAGACGTTTACAGACGCGGACAAGAAGACCAATAAATAGAGCCTGGGAGCCAGAGTGAAGCGGTGGGAAACAGGTGAGCATGGATTTTTACACTGAAATCACAGGCTGAGGTGTAAATAAAAAAATTAAAAAAAGCAGGAAAATCCTTGTGACAAAGCAGCGGGTGTGGATCCACTGTCACGCTCTGGTGTGGAGGGAATAGCCACACCAAGCGTAAGAGGGAAGGGAAAAGACACTTATCTTAATGCAGATATTGCAGCAACCGGATCTCAGCCAAGAACAACACCACACACAACAAAGTAAGCAGAAAGTATAAACCGCAAGGAATACTGGGAGAGAAAGGGATAAATAGGGGTAAGATAATCACCACACCCACAACAGCTGAGGGGAAGGGGTGTGGTAAACAGCAACTAAACCAAGAGGAAAACATGTAAAATTATGTCACTTTTGAAAGCCTAGCCAAGCGCTTGCAACCTGATGCAGGAACGTTCGTGACATTACCCCTCCTTTTACGGGTGACCTCCGGGCACCCAGGACCAACTCTATCAGGATGAGACCTGTGAAAGGCTTTCACCCAACGACTGGCATTCACGTCAGATGCCGGTCTTTACCCATGTCGACGAATGCAAGTAGTCCAGAACTACAGGACACTACAGGCAACACATAGTCCTCAACACACTTACACAGCCCCGGCCACCAGAATCTACGAGAGATGAGGCCAACAGTGGATCTACTCCCAGGGTGTCCCGCAAGCACCGAAGAATGATGTTCCTCAAACACCTTATGACGCAAATCAGAAGGAACAAACAACTTCCCAGGGGGGAAAGACTCCGGTGCATCTCCCTGGGCCTCAAACACCTTATCCTCAAGATCAGGGTAAAGAGCAGATATCACCACTCCTTCGGACAGTATAGAACTCAGATCCTAAAAATCGCCACCTCCGGGAAAACTACGTGACAAGGCATCCGCCTTCAAATTCTTAACCCCAGGACGATATGTGACAATGAAATTGAATCTGGTGAAGAACATAGACCATCTGGCCTGCCTCGGATTAAGTCGTTTAGCTGACTCCAGGTAAGCCAGATTTTTGTGATCAGTGAATACAGTAATTGGGTGAATCGCCCCTTCCAACCAATGACGCCATTCCTCAAAAGCCAACTTAATGGCCAGTAACTCTCTGTTACCCACATCATAATTTCCCCGCAGAGATAGTTTTTTTTAAAAAAAAAGCACATTGGCGGCGGGCGCCATTTACCAGGTGACGGGCCCTGTGATAAAACTGCTCCTACCCCCACCTCAGATGCGTCAACCTCCACAATGAAAGGTTGTGACACATCTGGCTGCACCAATATAGGGGCAGAAGAAAAGCACTCCTTCACAGTGGAGAAGGCCTGCATCAGACCACACTGAGACATCCGTCCCTTTCTTAGTCATGTCAGTTAAGGGTTTAACTATTGTCGAATAGTTCTTAATAAATTTTTGGTAATAGTTGGTGAACCCCAAAAATCGCATAAGAGCCTTCAGATTCTCAGGTCGGTCCCAGTCCAGAACAGCATGGACTTTCTCTGGATCCATACGAAAACCTGAAGATGAAAGCAGGTATCCTAAGAATTGCACCTCATGTACAGCAAAAACACATTTCTCTAATTTTGCATACAACTTGTTATCTCTTAAGATTTGCAACACCTGTCTCACGTGATCCTGATGTGTCACCATATTTGGAAAATAGATTAGTATGTCATCCAAATACACGCCTACAAACCTCCCCACAAGGTGATGAAAAATGTCATTAACAAAATGCTGGAAGACCTCAGGGGCATTGGTCAACCCAAAAGGCATGACCAGGTTTTCAAAGTGGCCCTCAGGAGTGTTAAAGGCCGTATTCCATTCATCCCCTTCCTTGATCCTGACCAGATTATATGCCCCCCCCCTTAAATCCAACTTGGAGAACACCTTGGCATCCACAATCTGGTTAAACAAGTCAGGAATCAAAGGAATGGGGTACGGATCACGGACAGTAATCCGATTGAGTTAAGTTCCGTCCTTTTTCTTAAGAATAAAAACCCAGCTGCCACAGGAGATTTGGAAGGTCTAATATGACCTTTAGCCAAACTCTCAGCAATATATTCCTTCATGGCAATTCTCTCAGGTCCAGAAAGGTTATACAGCCTAGATTTAGGCAATTTTGCTCCAGGGATAAGATTGATAGGACAATCGTATTCCCGGTGCGGGGATAAATCCTGACATCCACCTTCAGAAAGTACATCAGAGAAATCCGATATAAAAGAGGGAAGTATCTTAGTAGTTAAAGCAGAAAAAGATGTATTAAGACAATTGTCAACACAATAATCATCCCAATCCACAATTTGTCTAGTATGCCAGTCAATGGTCCGATTATGTTTGTTTAAGCACGGTAAACCCAGAACCATAGGAGCAGGAAGACCTTCCAACACAAAACATGAAATAAGCTCCTGATGAAATTCACCCACTCTTAATTTGATATCATGCACCATCTGAGACAAAGACTTCTGAGATAGAGGTGCAGAATCAATGGCAAACACAGAAATCTTCTTTTCCAATGTACTTGGAGACAATCCATGCATACGTACAAACTGAGCATCAATCAAGTTCACCCCTGCCCCGCTGTCAATAAACATCTCAATTCTCACAACCTTTGACTCTAGTGCCATCTCGGCAGTCAGGAGAAAACGGGTACTACAGGATGAAGACAATGCACATTTTCAGTTTCTCTACCCACCCCACCAAGAGTGAGATGAGAATTCAACGCCCCCTTTTCTTTTCTCTCTTTTAGAGATAGGAAGCATGGGCACACATTGATAAAGTGTCCTTTCTGACCACAGAAAAACACACACTCTTCTTATTACCAAAATGCTTAAGAGTGGAAACGGGAGTAGCTCCTCCTAACTGCATAGGTTTGTCCCCTGACATCAACCTACGGGAATTTTCACCCAAAGTGTCATAGGAAGACAGTACACTATGTGATACGTCCTGAGAGTGGGGGCCCCTAGATCGCTCTCTCAGGCGCCTATCCATGCGTACAGCAAGAGACATAGCGGCTTCCAAAGACACAGGGGTTTTATGAAAGGTCAAAGCGTCCTTCAGCCTTTCTGATAAACCTTGACAGAGTTGGCTATGTAGAGCCGGATTGTTCCATTCAGTATTGGTCGCCCACCTCCGGAACTCAGAGCAATAGATCTCAACCGAGCGCTCACCCTGACGAAGGTCACGTATCTGGGTCTCGGCCAATGAGATACGATCTGGGTCATTATAGATAATCCCTAAAGCCTTGAAAAATTAATCTACCGTCCGGAGAGACTGCGATCCGGTCGGCAGAGAAAAGGCCCATGACTGCGCATCCCCTTTAAGCAGCGAGATGACCACTCCAACCTTCTGCTCCTCATTACCAGAAGAATGTGGACGCAGTCTGAAATACAATTTGTATGCCTCCCTGAAAGAATAAAATTATCATGTCCCCCAGAAAATCTATCGGGAGGGGCGACCTTAGGCTCCAAACAGGCCTGACACCCAGCACCCCCAGAACCACCAGCCTGTGGTCTCTGAATCTGGTTGCGGATGTCAGCCATCTCCAAACTGAGTCCCTGCAGCCGTTCAGCAAGTGCAGCAATAGCATCCATGTCTGCACAAAAATGACATAAATTTTTGTTCGGCGGTTTATAATGTCACGCTCTGGTGTGGAGGGAATAGCCACACTAAGCGTAAGAGGGAAGGGAAAAGACACTTATCTTATTGCAGATACTGCAAGCAACCGGATCTCAGCCGAGAACAACACCACACACAACAAAGTATGCAGAAAGTAAAACTGCAAGGAATACTGGGAGAGGAAGGGATAAATAGGGGTAGATAATCACTAGTGTTGAGCGAGCATGCTCGGCCGAACAGCGAGTTCGGACCGAGCATGCCTACGGCTCGGGTCCGCTCGGTGTTCGGCCAAACACTGAGTGTACTCGAGCGCAATGCTCGAGTCCCCTCCCGCACCAATACGGATCCGTCATGACCCCAATGCAAGTTGTGACACAATAGTAAACTGATCCGTCCTCCATTGACTTTCAATGGAGTTCATGACGGATCCGTCACCTATCACCTTTTTTTTTTTTTCATTGAAGAATTCAAGGTGTAATTTTTTTCATTCACCAGCAGAGGGCGCAATGTAAGGAAGAAGCTCCGCTGCTGAGGAGAAGAAACCTGAGTAGGAGGAGGTAAGTGGTTTGTGTTTGTTTGTTTGTTTGTTTGTTTGTTTTCTATTTTTCAGGAAAGTGAATGCTGAGGAGTACTTTGGATTCGTTGGATTACGTCGGACCAGCTTTTATATTTTTTTAAATAAAATGGTCAAACAGGGGTCTGGGGGAGTATTTATTTCAGTAAAATATTTTATAAGTGTGTGTGGTTTTTTTTTACAACACTGCAGTTTTAGTAATCACGGCTATCTACAGACGGCCCTGATTACTAATACTGGGCTTAGTGCTTGCCGGGTATGGCCAGCACTAATCCAACATCTATTACCTCGGCACCACGCCACCAGGGGTGTGGGAAGAGCCGG
>ONZH01025355.1:0-51916 GCA_900303285.1 Rhinella marina | reverse complement strand
GTTTCTGCAGTATAGTTTTGGGAGCACAGCGGGCACAGTATTGGGGGTGGCAGGATGGGAGTTCAAGAAGGTGGAAGATGAGAAAAGTAGAATCTAAGATGTCTATTTGTCAAACTCCACAGAGAGAAGAGATGGCTGGAAGAATCATCATGGCAGTCTGGTCTGAAAGGAGAAGATGAGGAAAGAGAACATCTACATCTAAGAAGACGTCACTGGATGTAAAGGTATGTGGACCTGTATTAGGCTACTTTCACATCTGAGTTAGTGATTCTGGGCAGGCTGGTCCAGCAGAGAACAGCCTTCTGAATTCACCGGCTCTGGCACTGCTGGATACAGAATGCCCGCCGGCCCATTAACTATAATGTCAGGCAGAGATCGGCCACAATCTGCAAAAAGCAGAGAATCAGCAGGACACAAACCCGGCATTTTTGCATTCTCTGCCAATCAGGTGGCCGGAGCGTAGTGCTGCATGTGTGAAAGTAGCCTTACCCTGTATGTTGTATTGCTGTATGTAATGTTAGGACACCATAGGTTAGGTTGAGAATTTGGTTGGGAACGGGGGGGGGGGCCCAAACACATTCCTTGCACAGGGGCCCTCTGCTGGTCTGTGTCCGCCCCTGGATTGGTGAATGTTCCGGTGATCTGTCCTGTGTGCAGCTACAAAGAGCTGGGACTAACAACCTCGGGGAAATCCAGGAGCTGCTATTCAAGTCTACAAGGTTGTAAGACACAGTTGTCATACCCGTCACCCAAAAAACAACTTCGACCAGGGTCTGCCATGCTGAACAGGCTTGCTGTTCGTACTACGGCTGTCCAGGGGTGGACCTTAACGGTAATCTGTGTGCCTTAACCAGCAGAGCGATGCAGACCAGGGGGTGGGAGGTCCTTGTTGTCAAGCTCTCCACAGTAAGGTAACAGACTGTTTATACCCACTGATAAGGCTCTACATCTACACTACACCTACACCTGCACCCCTCACATACATAAGGAGGGTCATAGACTGAACTTATAATAACAAGCATCAAGTGATGGACAATTGACTTTGCACCAAGACTATGTTATATCAAGAGATCGAAGAGAAGACGCCACAGAGAGACACTTCTTGTTAGTCCAACACACAGTTTTGTTTTTTTTTTTTTTTTTTAGAAATCATGATCACAAATAGTTCTGTCAAATGATTAGGATAAGCCCAATACACAGGGTACCTGTTGGTTTCAGCCTTGGTGAAGACTACTTTCCCCCATGTCGTCTAGACACTTTAACAATTAGAAAATCAAAGATTAGGGAAAAATTCAGTCTTTAGGAGGACTGTGAAGGTAGACTGGTTCGAAATACTGAATTTTCCCTCACAGTGTTATGTCATTTGTAGATACATGTTATTTAATGCTATCAAATTATATAATATATATATCTCAGCTTTGTAAATGCTTATCACTGTATAGATGTCTATATCCTGGTATTGTGTCTAAGACGCTGCGGCAGTATCAAAGGAATGTGTGTATAATCAAGAACCTTTTTATATTATATTTTATACTTTGTAACTTTTATAAAGCTTGCGTATAATATATGTATATATTTAACTAGTCCAAGATGGCCCCCGTACTCTTATCAAAATGACTTTTTCAAGCTAGTGACGTAGAATGGAATGCAACTTCTATCCAATCATGAATGATATTGTTTGCTATTTGCATGCTTACGCCCCCTTTCCTTTTTGTATCGAATAAGTACGTGTGTTAATAAAGAAACAAGCCAGAGGCTGTAATGATTTTGCCACAGAAGCACGGCCAAAGGACTTAATACTGGAAACATAAGTCTGTGTTTTGTCCTTAATTATTGTGCGCACCCGTGTTCAAAACAATTCGGAATGACTGACTGAATCCAGAAAGGACAGGTTTATGTCCACCTCAACAGCGCATCATAGGGGGACATTTCTGTAGGAGGTTTTGGCACCCTATTATGGGAGATATGATTCCCAGTACATATGTGGGGATGCTGAGTTAGAAGGGTTGGGAGCGCTAGATTTTGGGACCACGCAGGGCAGATCTATTGGTGTGATACTTAGGTCTCTTACCATTGGGACCCCACACCTCATGCCCTCAGTGTTTGTGTACCCGACAACCATATCTGTCGCTCCTCTCTTCATTTTTTACAGCCCAGTACTTCGCCTTTATACAATTACTATCCGATCTTTGGGGTGGTCTAAGGCAAATATACATTAGGCTGAAAGTTCCCCCAATTGGACTTACACCAATTGTGGCCAATTCTTGGTCCCTATGGTCCACCAGCTTTTTGGACGTACTGCGATATTTGATAAAAGCAGGCCCAAAGTACACTCTGCTGGTTTGGTTGGTGACCATAGGTTCCGATCACTGCTTGGCTATAAGCCGATTTTTCGCCTTTTAACCCATTATCTCAAATAAAGATTTGTTGTTTTACTTTTAACGTCATTCTCTGGCAGTGAAGTTATATCGTTTCATTGACGTATATTTTCTAACCAAGCAATTTTCTGTGAATCTCCTTATTTACACTGGGGTCTGATCTGAGGCCTAATGAATACAACGAGACAGATTTGGGGGTTTGATGAAGATTGGGGGTCTGATCTGAGTGAACAATATGGTAGCTTGTTGAGGGGAACGGGTCTTTTTTAAACTTTTTATTTTTTTTATTTTTATAAAACACTATATTTAATTATTGATATATTTTTCATTTTTATTTCAGTCCCACTAGAGGACTTCAACTTTTGATGGTCTGATCACTTACACTTTATTTTAACTATCAGTTTCATACTTACAGTTGCTTATGGGGCTAGGCTTCATATACTTCCATAGTTGGCAGTCCCAGAATCCTTTATATGGTTTAGGGTTGCTATATCAACTATCGATACCCCATGATCGCATTGCAGGGAGAAAATGGGAGGAGCTCCTTCCCTCTGCAACCGCTTAGGCAAAGCTGTCAGCATTACCCACTGCATTTAAGGGGTTAGTCCACCAGTACCAGGTTTTCACTAATGCCAGCAGTTACAGCCAGCCCCCTGTCCTGATCGAGTAAGCACAGCTCCTGTGCCTGCCCAATCAGTGATTATATATATATATATATATATATATATATCAGAATGTGGGAACTCCTTGACCGTCTGTACATATACAGTGCATGTCAGGAAGGGATTAAAAGGGTTGTCTGGGATATTAATATTAAAGTGAGTCTGAGAGGGCTAAAGCCCGGAAGCGCACACTTCTGCGGCAGGAACAAAATACCTCGGCAGAGATCAGGGAAAGCCTTATATGCTGGTAATGAGTCTGAGCATGTTCTAGGCTTCCAGGCTCCCATATCTCTGTAGACATAACCATGAACAAATTTATGAGGTCAATTTATTTTTTTTTTTTTCAGTATTAAAATGCAAAAAAAAAAAACCTACAGTATACAAGTGTGGTATCGATCGTATCATAATGACCTGGGGAATGATAGCAGGAGTAAGTTTTACTGCATAGTGAATGCCGTAAAAACAAAACCCATAAAACTATGGCGGAATTGCATATTTTTTCCAATTCCACCCCACTTGGAATATTTTTCTAGCTTCCCTCTACATTTTATGCCATATTAAATGTTGGCATTAGAAAGTTCAACTTGTTTTGCAAAAAAAAAAATTGCAAAAAAAAAACAAAAA
The DNA here is from genome assembly GCA_900303285.1 of Rhinella marina. NCBI lineage: Eukaryota > Metazoa > Chordata > Amphibia > Anura > Bufonidae > Rhinella > Rhinella marina. The sequence goes on along the minus strand of ONZH01025355.1, from coordinate 48,252 downwards.
ACAAAAACAAGTTGTGGCCCTGAGAAGGCAGGGAGCGGAGAAACAAAAAATGAAAATTGCTGTGTCAAGAAGGGGTTAAGAACTGGCTTTTCTCTATATTGGGGATACAGCTGCAGTTAATACTGTATTTGAAAAACGCCCAAGCTACCAAATACAATGTAGAAATGCTTTATGTTATGACTATGCTCTTAGCAAAATATTACAAGCAATTTATATATTTTTTTAAATGCTGATATATTATTGATCAAATATTCTGTAGAGTCCCTGCACTGATTTGTAAACACAAGAAAGATGGGCTTAATATAAAACAGTAGACTGATGTTGATATTAAGTTTCTTGCTAGCTAGACAAGATCTGTATGAAAAATTACTACTTGCTTAATTCAGAAACTGTTGAGATGTACATAAAAAATAAGCGATCTTCTGTGTATAGTTCAGTTCCCCTCTGCCTTATTATTAAGCCACAAATCACAATAAACTTTTTTATTTCCAATATGTTTAAAGAAAATATGTTCCTACCATTGAAATAGGTGAGCAGCTCTTTATCTGGATTTCATTAAGTCATTAGAAGCAATATCACAGAATCCTTCTAATTCTATGTTCAGTCTGATGTGCTTGCCACTTACTGTATGGTATGTGGTGTTTCTTCATTTTCTGTCTGATGTCATTTACATCTAGGTTATTTATATTGTACTTTTTCATGCCAGGTCTATTCACCTATCTATGTTTCTTGATGTATGTTCTCTGTCAATCTATATCAAATTTGAGTTTCTTCTCTGAGTTAATATTCTATTTACATGTATACCTGTATGCATGTTTTAGTCTCTCTGTATGTATGTCCAATACTAATTCTAGATACCTGTTTTACATTAACGTACCTTGTTTATGTGCTCTATTCTCTCTATGGTTGTCAATATATCCTATTTTCTGTCTATCTGTGTCTGTGTCTCAGAGGTGTGCCTATAATGAGGCAACCTGAGACAACTGGGTCAGACAGCAAGGTTCTAAGTGATGCCAAAATGAAGGATCTTTTCTTGCTGTTGTTGTTAGATCTAATAATGCTCTGATCAGCCTGGGCTTAGCTTGCCTTACATAGCAAACAGTCCAAACCACTGTTTGTAAGACCTTTGGACAGCCAATAAAATATTTGTGCTGAAATGGCTAACAGGGTTATCAATTAATGTGTTACCTGAAATCAACTTGTCATAAAAATTCCTGTTAAAAAGGGTAATGATAAAGATTGCTTATATTTAACACTATTGACAGTGATCCATAGAGATAGACAGGAGACATTTTTATTTACTTAGTATATTCACTTATATAGCGCTGACATATTCCGTGGCGCTTTACAGACATTAGCATCACTATGTTCCCCCTCAGTATGTCTTTTCTTGATTTTTTTGTGTTTTGCATTTATTACTCCATGAATTGAGATCTAGGAGGGCTTGTTTTTTGTCGTACTGTACAAGATGTTCTTTTGGTGCCAATTTGGGAAACATTCAACTTTTCGAATGGTTTTTATTGCAATTTTTGGGAGGTGGAATGGGCAAAAACAGCAATTTTGAAATTGTATTTTTTAAAATCGTTAATGGTGCTTGTTGTATGGGATAAAAAGGGTGATCATTTTATTGTAGGGGTCATTACCAATTACAGTATGTATAGTCATCCTCTGATCATATAATATACAGCATTAATACAGTATATCTGTGTATTACAGTATGTCATTGACATAATGCCTATTCAACCTTGCTACTTAGGCATCTGTACATGACATAAAGAGTGGCCTTTGTTAGGCTTCTAGCTGCCATTGTAACCCCTTATCACCTTGTGATCGCATCATGGAGGGCAAAGTTAATGGGGTGCCCTTTTCCCTCTCTCTTACCATTTAGGCTGCTTTCACATTAGCATTATTGCTGGATCCGGCAGGGTTCAGCAATAACGCTTCCGTTACTGATAATACAACCGTGTGCATCAGTTATGAACGGATCCGGTTGTAATATCTTTAACATTGCTGGGACGGATCCGTCATTAACTCCATTGAAAGTCAATGGAGGACGGATCTGGTTTCTATTGTGTCACACAGAACGGATCCGTCCCCATTGACTTGCATTGGGGGTCATGCCGGATCCATCTTGTTCTGGGTCCCCAGGACAGAAAGCAAGCCGCAGAATGTTGCAGTTTGCTCTCTGGTCTGGAGACGCAACTGAACTGAATGGAATGCATTTTGGAGCATTCCATTCTCTTCAGTTCAGTTTTGTCCCCATTGACAATGAATGGGGACAAAACTAAAGCGTTTTTTTCCAGTAGTGAGCCCCTATGACGGAACTGAATACCGGAAAAAAAAGAACACCAGTGTGAAAGTAGCCTTAGATGTTGTGGTCAGCACTGACAGTGCCATCTAAGGGGTTAAACTGCCAAGCTTGGTCTTAGCTTTGATCCCAGCAGTGAGAGTGGAGTGCCAGCTGTATAATTCAGCTAGAACCTACAAGTGATGGCACAAGGGAAGCTCCTGCCATCAGAACATCATAATAGTATGCTACTGAGGTTTAAAGGGAACCTGTCATCTACAAAATGTGTCTTAATCCTCCAGCATTACCTTACAGATGTTCTCATAATGTTTATAACAATGTTTTTGTTTTAAATGTCCAATGTACTATCATAGTACAAAAAAGAGTTTTATTCTCCCACATGCCATATGTAAATGAGTTTCTTGATGTCAATGAGGCAGCAGCTTTCTCACTTGAAGTCAAGTTCTCCGAGCCCCCTTCCTGTCCCTTAGCATTTGATTGAAGGCCTTCTGCATAGTTTTATGCATGATTCCCTCATCATATCTTGCTCATGCACCGCATGATTGCACTTCCAGTGCCGGGGCACTGTTCCCCATTGCAGTGTAATTGTCTTTGGTGTGACATAGATGCACATCGATGTTCTGTGGTGCGGATGTGCATGTGAGTCAGTGGCTGTGATGCGAAAATGCCAGAAAAACAATCATACAGCGCTTTTGCGAGATGTGAGGCTGTAATCATATAGGACATATACAGAAGGCCATTAATCAAATGCTAAGGGGTAGGAAGAGGATGCCATGAGCTTGATGTCAAGTCAGAAAGCCGCTGCCCCCTTGACTTCTAGAACCTAATTTACATATAGTCTGCGGGGGAATAAAACTCGTTTTTTTGTGTTCAGGTGCATCAGATATCTAAGACAAAAACATCTTTATAAACATTATGAGAACATCTGTAAGGTAATGCTAGCAGTTTAAGGTGCATTTTGTAGCTGACAGGTTCCTTTTAACTACCTACTTATAGCAAAGTACTATTATGGTGCTGTGCCTTAAAGAGCTTGTCACTTTCATCTAGACAGGCACCCTGATATTAGTATCAGAGCTGGTTCGTGCAGGGCAAGGGCTTTTTATTTATGTTTTTACACTGCTAGGCAGAGCAGTGTATTCAGTGACGTCACCAGCTCTTTACAGCTGTCCTATCCATTTTACAGGCTAGACAGTGCTAAAGCCCACCTATTAGTGACGTCGCAGGGCTCCACCTAGCAGTTCCTATGGAGAGTCCAGTACGTCATCAGATCTCCTAAAAAAACAAACAAACAAAAAAAAAAACATTTGTCCTGTGTGATTTAGTGCAGAGCAAAGGAGAGCATCAGAGCATGAATGTTCATATTAAGGGGGATGCCTGGGTAAAAATGAGGGTATGTCTGGGCTCTGAACCTGGACCGTCCCTTTAAAGTGGAAAAAAGGCAGGTTGTGTGTCACTCTCTACTGCACCAAGGTTACTACATCAAGGTTGCCACTAGTACAGACCAGAGGATAGGTCATCAGTATTTAAATCTTGGAAAACCCTTTTATAACATTAAATTTCGTGATGACAGCCTCCCTTTAAGGGTTTAACATTCTGTATTAAAGACCTAGAAACTTGGAAATTAGTATTATTATATATTATAACAGTTCTATAATATATTCTGTTGAACTGACAAATTAAAAGGGTTTTCTGAGATTTAAATACTGATGACCTATCCTCTGGGACACCTGGGACTCCCACGGATCAGCTGTTTGAGAAGGTACAAGCGCTCTTGTGAGCACCATGACCTTCTCAGTGCTCACCAAGCACAGCGCCATACATTGTACAGTGGCTGTGCATGATATGGCAGCTCAGCGCCATTGACTTCAATGAGGCTGAGAAGCGTCTAGGCCATGTGACCAATGAACGTGTCATCACTCGACCTAGGGAAAGCTACAAGAAAGCTGTGTACTGTGAGAGCTGTGTACTGCAAGAACCCCTGCCTTCTGGGACAACTGATTGGCAGGGGTCCCAGTGTTGCACTCCCACCAATCGGATACTGATGACCTAGAGAGTAGGTCATCAGTATTTAAGTCTTGGAAAACCCCCTTAAAGTGGATTTTTCTAACTTGGCTGATTAGTACAATATAATCACAGAATAGTAGGACACTTCATGTGGACATAGCAATATATATAATTAGCAATGTTTGTATTTTTATTTCTTGCACTTTAGTTTAAACTTTGAACTTAGCTACACACGAAATGGATCTGCAAATATCAGTATCCTACATATTGGTCTCTAAAGACAATGTTTTACTTAAATATAGCTTGTGCAATTCAGTATCTTCTTCTCTGCTTTCTACTTCAACTCCCCAAGAAACAATCAACTGTCCTAATAAAAAAGATACAGAACTATTATTTCTTCTGATTCTGCTTAGCTTAAAAAAAAAATAGAACAGAAAGTCACAAGTAACAAACTGCTTGAATAAGTGGTGTGGTTGTAAACTAATTTCTAAAACATGCATATCTATGCTCTAAAATATCTCAACAGCAAATACATTTCTTGTATTTATACTCGGTGTAATCAGTTAAAGTTGTCAGCAATCTCACTCCAGTTTCTTATCTGTATTTTATGATAAATTGCACTATAAAGCCATGCCACTGGGCATTTAGCAGACATAGAAAACATTAGGATCTATTTAGATGTGCTTATGCTGCAACTGTATTTTCATTAAAAGTGTGGAAGACAAAACAGTAAAAAAAAGTTCAAATTAGCAAAGATTAGATCTAAGATTTTGTGAAATGTATATGTTAAATGCCAAAACAATAGTGCTGACAATCATTAAAACAAATATGTGTTTACAGATCTCCAAGATCAATTGCTAATTAACTTTACCAGACAGAAATGGATTTCTGTTTAGTGCTGTGTTTACATACTTCCTTTCTTTGACATTCAGAAGCCGAATGTGTGCTATCATCATTGCCCTTCTGTCTTTGCTCTGAAACATTCTCTTTTTAGATTAACGTTAAACTGTTTTGTAAAACAGCCAATTAATTCTAATTATTAATATTGATGAGAGCGATCACCCCATCAATGAGAGAAAAAGTTACAGACAAAATAACAGATTTCTAGATAAGTTTTAACTCATTTGTAGTTGACTTAATGACAAACACTGATATAAAATGTAAAGAGCAGACAGAAAACAAAGTGAAACAAACCATTAAAATAGTGATTCCGAACCCAATAGGGTTTCATGACATTCCAGAGTAAGAATCAATTTAAGTTGGCATTTTCACATGTATTACTCTTCCTGACATTGGCACTGTCATGACTTTATATACAGTGCCACATCATGCAATATCCTAACTCTAACAGAAGTCAGGCATTTTGTCAGGACCAGACAAATATCAGGTCAAGGCAAATCAGTGGGAGTCAGGATTTTCTTTTAGTTTTTTCATCTTTAGAATTTTTGGAGTAACTCTACTGTACGCTATAACTTTAAAAATATTTTTTGGGGGGCAACAGTGTGAATTCCTGCCATTGTTTTTGAGATATCATTTTTATTGTGCTCAACTTTAAAATCAATATATTTTATTAATTTTCAATAGAAGACATCATGATAAATGTCATGCATCAACAAATCAGATGCAATAAATTAATAATTCAAATTAAACAAACATCTAAAATGGAAAGAACAAATCCTCAAATAAGATAAGCCGTAATATCACAGTTTAGTGGATCATGACACTTGGACTGCATAACGTGAAGAAGGCCAGGCATCCCACATGTTTGGAAATTTAGAATACAAATGGTGAGTAAAGGCTAGAATCCTTGAATTAGAGAACATGATATTAATAATTTTATTTATATTTAGAGGGATGGAATATTTAAACTTATCCAATTCTGAGTGATGACTAATTTAACAGATAAGAAGAGGTGAGCTATAACTACTCTATATGTATGAGGTAATTGGTCAAGGTTAAGAAATTGTAAAGCCAGTGAAGGAGAGGGTTCTAAAGAATGTCTTATTAACTGAAGCTAGTAAAAGTAGTTATTGCAACAAAGATTATAGTAATGGGCAAGCCTACAGTATATGGAACAATGTTCCCCTATGGCTGCATTCCCTACAACAAAGATTTGAGACACCTGGGAACCTCTAACACAATCTTAGTTAGTAGGTCTGCAATCTTCCTCTCCCATTCCATCTATAGCCTCATGGCCTACTTTAATGAAGATCTCTCTAATGAATGCCTTCTGAGCTTTAGAGACCGATCCCTCATTAATCTGGAAATATTCAGTTAAAGCTGTAAGCAGTTCTGCCTTGTATTTAGGATTTTCCATCAGATAGGTGTTATTAAGCCATGGTGTATATGGAGTACCTGTGGAGGATTCCAATAAATTTAAATTTATTGGAGCATGGTCTGACCAAATAATATCATAGTGAATCCTCCATATATCATAGAGATCCTTACAGAGGAGTAATTGAAAAAGGCAGAAGAATGTTCTCTGGAGAGAGACATTAAATGTATTGAAGGATCAAGCACAGAACATGTCCTTTCTTAATCCTGTACACCTTTGTCACTAGTTTTTGTAAGAATGACACCTGATGCTTCTTCAAAGCATACATAAATAATATTGTTTATAGAACCAAGGTAGGATAATGAATCTGCCGTTAGGGTCCACAGTGGATCACAATAGGAAAATTGCAACTGTATTATTAATGGTCACCAGTACCCCTCTTTGCTTTTTTGAAAAGTTAGATTGAAAAATATGTGGGAACTGGGGGTGTTTGAGTCTATGTGCTTCGGCTTTAATAATATGCGTTTTAAGCTTTTTCCACATCATAGACCTTTTGAAAGGACTGTTGAGTCCTTCAGCATTTAACGTGGCTACTTTAATAACCATTGTAGGGAAGAAAAAAGCTTATTACGCTAAATGTTGCGAGTAAAAGTGGGAATAAAGTGTACCCAATGTTGAGGAGACATGTTTGACTCCAAAAATCCACTGACTCTAGAGGCAGGTCCAAAGTGTACCTTCATGCAACACAATAAAATATACATATAAGAAAAAACAATATAAACTGAAATCTTAAGAAAATATAAAGCACTAGTAGAAGGACCTGGCTTCGCCTGGGTATATTTCATCTATTTCATTTAATGTTTGTGTGAGTGTCATTAAAAGATATCGAGGGTGACCTCTTCAGCACCCCAACTCCTTAACAATGACCCCCCCATAGTGCCCCATCTCCTTAAAATGGGACCTCCACAGCAGCCCATCCCTTAACTTTGACCTTCACAGCATCCTGCCCCTCTAACAGTGAGTTAAACAGCACCTCACCCCCTTGACAGTGACCTCCACAGGAGTCTGCCTTTAACAGTGACCTCTACAGCACCCACCCCTTAACACTGACCAAAGGTTACAGTCCCCTTAACGGACCTCCACCATTCCTGGCCCCCTTGACAGAGACCTCCACAGCGACTGCCCCTTTAACAGTGACCTCACAGTACCCTGCTGCCCCTTTAATAGGGGCCTTCACAGTCCCATCATCCCTTAACAGTGATCTCCACAGTGTCCGCCCCTTTAACAGTGACCTCCACAGCAGCCTGTCCCCTTAACTGTAACATTCACAGCACCCTCCCCTATAACTGTGACCTACACAGCAGCTAGGGTGGGCCCTGGCTTCACCCAAAAAATTTTAACCTTATCATAAGTTGAGGGCAAGGTTACTTTCTTTCTGGCATTTGCCATCAGTGACTCCTTTATATGAAAAAAACACACCTGAGCCAGCACAACTCTGGGTAAATTTTCCAGAAGGTGATTTGGGTGTACCAGTCTGGATGCTCTATCTATGATGAGGTCTTGGGCTGAAATGTCAGGTATTGAAGTCTTCATGAGGTATTGAATATATGAATATAGATCCTTGGGTTGAATCTCTTCAGGAATCCCCTGGAATGTAATATTATTCTGTCAGGACCAGTCTTCCAGATCCACAAATTTAGTTTTTAAGTGATCAAATTCCTCAGCCAAGTTGTTGTGGGCATCTACAGTATGAGCTGGTTATGGAATGTGGCAAAGACACATCTTTTCAATGGCGCTGACTGAGGTTTGTAGCGGGAGGCTCAATGCTGTTAAGTCCTTATGCGTAGAGTGACTAAAGACGACTAGCATTTCTTTTTGGAAGGTTGACAGATGCTGGTTGGTCTGTAGTGGAAAAAGCATGAAGGTAAGATCCAAGCTGGTCTCTGGGAGAAGCTTATCTCTGCCTGTGTTTCCAGCAGCTTCTCCTGCGGGGATCCTACTGAGGACAGGGAGAGCTGAGCAAATTGCAGCAATCCTGAACCGGCAACGAGCCATGGGCCAGGATCTGTGGAAGTATATAGAAGTAGCCGGCGGTCAGGAGCCTGAGGATCACTAGGACAGATGTGAGGCTGCACCATCTTGATCTTTGATTTGTTCAAAGAAATAGCCTAGTTTCTCCTGCTTTTTGATGGAGCACTTGCCTCTGTTCATTATCTGTGAGCGTAGACAGGCTTGTACAGGTGGGAAGAAGTAAGTTAGCTACTGTAGTTCGCTTTGACTTCATTGCTAATAAGGCACTGGATATCTAGTCTCAAGCACCCATACTGCTTAGTTGGCAGACCACGTCCTCATGTCATGTTAACTTTATTCTGGTGGGGAGGGGGTCAATTCCATTTTGAAAATACCAAATGTCTATGTTTGTGGTATGTAGAGATGAGCTCTTCGTAGATTAGTTTTGAATCCTCCATTTTTCCCACTCCGAAGCAAATTTGGATTTTATCAGATTAGCCTCGTATTATTCGTAAATGTTATTAAAATTTTGAACGCTACGTACGCAACGTATGCATTCTTCTTGCCCCCTCCCCGGGCCCCCCAAAGCGGGAAAATGACGATATGCCCCCTCAAGAGCGGGAAAGTGAAGATACACCCCCCCAGAAGCGGGAAAAACCAGCCCGGCCCACCAGGAAGTAACTATTTGCACGTATAGGGAGTGAAGACTCCTCCATCATTACTCCACCCTCTGTTCCAGTTCAAGCCAGCGGTGAACAAGATCCAGAGTCAAACCACAGCAAACAGCATGCCGAAAGAACTGCGACCCAAGTGGGGAGAGATGGTCTTTTTGGACAAGTACCCCGAACCACTGACTGACTCCATATTCACCTTGCCGGCTGGTGCAGCTGTGGCGGCGGAAGCTGCTGGAGCATCCACTTCGCCGCCCAGGAGGAGAACAACACCTTCCATTCGGCAGAACCATTGTGCCAGCATCGGTGATGGCCCATGGCCAGACCCTATGGGACTACAAGAATTCAGCGGAGGACTGGGTCATCCAGGTACTGGACCATCCAAGGCCGGGATACCCTACACTGGAGCGGCAAAAGGGTACCGTCCTGTGGTTTTCTCTGGAGAGAGGCTCTGGCTTCCTGGCGGATGACGAGGACGGCAAGGAGTACTTTGTGGGCCGCAGGTCAGTGAAACAGCCGTTCCTGCCTCAACCCCGTCACAGCCTGTATGTGGGGGATCAGGTGGAATACACCCTCATGGCATCCCTGAAAGGCCCCTTTGCTACTGGGGTAACGTTAGTATCAAAGCCTCTGCATCAGCACCTGAAGTTTGGCCGGAGGAACCACCAGGTGAAGTACCAGTGCGCTGCCTTCAGGAGTCACCAGATGGCACCCTCAGTTTCAGGGAGAAGCCACAGCCGGAGCCTCTGATCCCTAGACTGCCAGTGCCACCACCATCACAGTCCTTTCAGTTGGGTCAGCTGACGACTTCATCGTTTACGTTCCAGTCCATGGTGATCCACAGTACCAACTACCATGGAAGATGAAGCCATCAGCAGCCAGGGGAGCTGAGGCGTCTTCTCTGGATGCAACCTTGCCTGAACTGCTGCAGCCAGAAGTCCTTAGCCCTGTGTCCCAGCAGGACAATCCGGAAAAGTAAAGGCACAAGTGGCTGCAGCGCTCACCAGTGTGACCACCACCCGGACCCAGTCAAGTCCGACTTCTGGAAGAAGAGGGCAGTGGAGTTCCACCACGGCAGCAAGCTTGGCCTACAGGAGGCAGGAGCATCCTCTGATGTCATTCAGCAGTAGCTCAAGCGAGGAGGACTTCAGGTCCCTCATCTGAGGAACCCTACTACTGGCTGATTTAAAGGAAAATTGAAGAGGACCTATGGGAGCCACACCATGGACTGCACCTGACGGGTGAGAGCTAGTTGGCACTTTTTTTGTTTAGTTTGTATTGCCCCCTGTTTGACTCTCACCCAGATGGACATGACTTGTCAGGACTTCCCCTCATTCTGCAGAATATTCCCATTTGTGCCTAAGCGTGCCTATTTTCCTTCCCCCCCTTCTCAGGTTATTTAGGAGCCCCCGTTGCAAAGAGGGTTCTCTATTTGCTGCTATTTTATATTATCCATGTGGATTACACGTTACCTGTTTGGATTACAAAAACTACCTCATGTGGATTACAATTGAATTTTGGACTGTGTTCCAGTGTTTTATCATGCTAAGGAGCCACGAGGATAGACTCAAAAGTATATCTGAGCCTTTTATGCTTGCAAATGTGAAATTGCACTAAAATGTTTGCATAATTGTCTTTGCTGTATTTTAGCAATAATGTTTTTACAGGTTCAGCAACATTCAAGCACTTTAGCCCTTTGTGTGTATTATTTCTCAGGTACTGCAATGTGTCCTATTATGCATTTATTGTATGTTCGTAATTTGTGTAGGAATGTTCGCAAAACAATGATTATTTTTTAACGCAAATTTGACCGAATAAATTCGTATTAAGAACAAATCTTGTCAGAAATTTGTTGATTATTCGCCAAAGTGAATTTTGGATGATTCACTCATCTCTAGTGGTATGTTTTACTACTTTTAAAAGATGAGAAAGTTCTCTTTTTCTATATATAAAAAATTTGCCGTGTATTGTCCTATTGAGCAGAAGATTTAGACTTTGCTTAATTGGTAGGGGTGTCTCACTACATTAGAATACTGTAAGGAAACTTTGGATTTTTTTTAGTGCACAGTACATAAATATAAAGAATATAGGTAATAATTCAACCATGCTTTCCACACATATAATACAGGGGGAAAAAGACACACACCCTTCTTTGTTAAGGTTTATATAATTTTTCAGGTGGCATATATCTTATCTAGTGACATGCTTTAAATATCTTCTATTTTTAAATGATTGTCTAGTATCTCCTTTCCTGTGCTCATTAATGTGAACTTTATTAAAAAAACAAATTCCCCTCTCTACAAATTGTCTACTGCATGTGTAATGAAGCTTCTTTGAGACAGCCATCCACAATTACAGCCCACTGTGGTTCCAGCCCACGCATACCAGCAACTTGGCAAGGTGATGACAATGCCGCCTCTGCTCACTCCGTGAGTGGTCCCCCAGCATACCACCTATGCAAAGCACAGCGTTATCATGCAGTTCTGCACCTGGTCAGTCTGGGCGAACTGAGTTACACTGGGGAGGAACTGCTCCTTATCATCAACCAAGGAATTGAATCCTGGCTGTCTCCTCACCAACTGGAGATAGGAACTGTAGTTACCAATATCAGAAAGTACATGCTGTCTGGGAGGGCTGACCTATGTGCCCTCCATAGCGCACATCTTCAATCTATTTGTCATCCGTTTCCTCAAGTCTTCCACCCAACTGCAAGACATCTTGAAAATGTCCCCCTACATTGCCTCACATGCAACATTTCCATACATTGGAACTCCACTATGCACAAGTTTATTTATGTATTTAACACACCTATGTAGCGCTGCTATATTCTGCAGTGCTTTACAGACATTAGTATCAAGCTGTCCCCAATGAGGTTCACAATCCTTATAATCAGTATGTCTTTGGAGTTTGAGAGGAAACCAGAGTACCTATGCGCAAACACAGGGAGAACATACAAACTCCATGCAGATGTTGTCCTTGGTCAGATTGGAACCAGAACTGCAAGGCACCACTGTAACGATGGAGCCACCATGCTACCCATGTTGGACCAACTGTATGAGGAGAGGAAACCTGTGAGCAATTACTTGATGATGCAGGTGGACAGGAGAACTCCCCATGTCAGACAGTGGCAGCTCATGTGTGGCACCTGCCATTTGCTCAGGCCTTTTGTGGAAGCCATTTTATTTGTCAGTCACCAGGACTATGGAATGCATTATGTCATTCCACTCCTTCGTGCCCTGGAGGGGATGCTGATAAATCTTACTGGTGAGGGGACAGAAGAGGTGGTGCCTACATTTGCTTGCTTGCGTAGTGAAAACTGCATTATCACCATTGAGCAGAGGGATGACTACTGGCTCTCCACAATGTTAGACCCTCGCTACCGGGCCAAAATGGGGGCCTTTTTAACATCTGAAGATAAACTCAACTACTATAGAGATATCCTATGTAGTCAGTTGGCCAATGCCTATGTGTGCCATCGCCCATTCTCATGAAAGTCTGACCAGGGGAACCCTCTGCGCTCACACTCCACTACCATTACTGCTGGAGGGGATGGAGGGCAGGAGCAGCACCAGCTTCATCAGGATTAACTTGGGCCCCCAGTCTCCGATGAGCATATTTCTTCCCCGCCTACTGAAGAAACCAGTCAGCAGCAGGACATTAGTTATTGTTATTGTTACTCTTCATGCTGTTGCCACCCCCACCAGTATTTTACGGGGCAAATAGTGTGCCTGTTTGGCCATCTTGGCAAAACTGTTTATTTTTCTGTTCTTCTAATCCATTAGAAGGATAGCAAAAATAACAAAAAAAAGGTTCTTGTTGTTTGAGCATCCAGAAGGTAACACGGTCAATATTTTGCATCAGGAATTAGTCATGATTTGGAAGGCAAAAACAGGAGTGGGTTCAAAACACAGAAGATATGCAAAAATTTCCATCACGTTATCTCTGTTTTGAACCCACTCCTGTTTTGCTCTCAGTAATACTGATTAAATGCTGACCAAATGCTGACCAAATGCTGACCGATGCTCAAATGCTGCGGATGCTCAAACTACTGGATCCTTTTTTGGGGCTGTTCTTCTGACAGATTAGAAGAAAGGAAAAAAGTAGTGATGTGAACACAGCCTTACTGCTGACATCCTCCCTACCGTCATGGGGCCACTACTTGAATTTTGGCTACTACACGGTTAAGTTCGTGCCGATAAGTTAGACCCAACTCTAAAATTCACCTGTAAGGCAGAGTACACACTTCTGTTATTAGGTCAATAATACGAATTCAGTAGCCAAGCCTATTTTTGGATTAGGTATCATAAATAGATCTGCACCTGTTCTGTGGGTTTGACCTGCATCTTCTTTGGGCTGACAATTACTGACCAAATAAGTGAAGTGTGAACTAAGCCTAAGGGCCCTTTCACACGACTGTATGCCCTCCGAGACATACAGTCCGTGAGCGGGCCATATATCCCGGAGCGACATCGATCGTGCGCACGGGAGCACACAGCATCATTGATTACAATGATGCTGTGCACGTCAGGCCGCCTGTGGGGCTATTGTCCCGCACTCATATGATTTTATGAGTGCCGGACAATAGCCCCACGGGCGGCCCAGCGTGCACAGCATCATTTTAATCAATGATGCTGTGCGCTCCCGTGCGCACGATCGATGCCGCTCCGGGACATATGGCCCACTCACGGACAGTATGTCTCGGAGGGCATACGGTCATGTGAAACGGCTCTAATAGTGACGTACAGTTATTCTACATCTAACAGAAGGGATTCAAATGCATGTGTTTGCAATGCCATAACATGGATTAAAAGAACATTTTTTTTCTTCACTACTTGATTGGCAATGCCTCCATGACCTTATCATTCTCCACTAAAGAATCATTGAGACACCTGCAGGGGCGCGCATGTTTTTTTTTTTTTTTTGCTTTAATAAAGGATTCTGTATGTTTTTTTTTTTTTAGCTAGGGGTTATCTAAGAAATTTGGTGGCCTGCACAATGATGTGCATTGCCATATATGTGATCTGCCATTCAGATACACAGTAACTGTTTCACAATCAGAAAGGACTAGCTATGCATGTTGCTAGACTGGACAGTGATGTACACCAGGATACATTCTCCCTAAAGTTTAACTGCAAGCTGGGATAGATCTGATTTCATGGCAAATTAATCCAGATCTAAGCTATTTTTTTTTTAAATCCAGCAAAGTCACCGAATAAAATTTTTGAAAACTTTGCTTGTCTCTACTGGTATACTTGGATTCTATTGGTTGATGGTGCTTGCACAGGCACTGTTGGAGATCAAGGACTCCACAAACATATTATGAAGGGCAGTGTGAGGTAGCAAATAGTAAACACCTATGTTCCGTGGACCTTAGCACACATAAATTTGGTATAGGTCTTTTTCTCTCATGATTGTCTTGACTTTTTATTTCATATCACGTTGCATATTTCTTCCTCACAATGATTTGCCAATTTTTTAGGCTTATTTGTGTGTTCGTAGGGATATGTTTTGAAATATAGATGTAGTATACACCATGGAATTTGGGCTTATTTTGTCCCCCACAAGGCCATTGCTGCATACATGATTTTAAATGTTTATTTTTGGTTGCCTATGAATAAAATTGTTTATTATTGTGTTTAATCTTGGATGTGCAACTTTTCCATAAGCCCTGCTTTTTTCATTGTTGGCACATATCAGCTCAGCTTTATTTTTCCCATTGTACTTATTTTTATTTGAAGAGGTCTCATGCACATGGCCATATAATGCTGAATTTTATTCTGTTGGATGTTCTACAAATCTGTGGCATGATCCAATGCTGTATGCATGCCAATATTTTCCTCTAGAATTATTGCTCCTAAAGAGAAAATCTTCATATGTATGGCACCTGAAGGAGCCTATACAGCAGCACAATAATGTGGATGAGCTAAGCCATGTACTGTACATGAGCACTTAAAGAACTCTGTATGCGGTTTTATGTATTATGCCAAGTCATTAACAAGAAAATAATAGGCAATATGGAGAACATAGATTTTGAGATAAAGACCAGAACTATATATCTAATCATCAATTATTCACATAATATGTAATGTGATCTGTTTGTAACTCAACTTCAGATTTTGTAAATTACTTTAGAGGTCATTTTGAAATTAACACAAAATAATAATGGTATAAAATTGTAAAGATTGGGCAGGTAGGTTTATTACATAGAATATATATACAGTATAGTTTTTTTTCTTTCTTAGATTATAAACCCTTCTCAATGCTTGAAACCGTAACACTACAAACATAGCCGTTTTAACCATGAAAATGTCAGGGAAATTTGTATTCTTTTTATTTCTATGGAGATAAAAGGTTACTTGTTCTTGCAGAGATTTGTCCTTGCCATAAGAAGGTACTTTAAATGTGTAAGAGAAACAATTCAACCATTTTTCGAACATTAATTATTCAGAATATTTGCATATGCATATTTTAAAAGTGCCCAAAAGCACTGAATATTAATTGCACCATCTAATTAGCTTTATAAAATATTGCAATTTCTTGTGAAGGATTGCACAAATTAAGCTCCTACAAAAATAAACCTATTAGCATGCATGCTTCTATTTAAAGTCTACCGTCCCTAAGAAGCTTAAGAGTAAACAATCAGCTTTGCAAATATTATTTATATTCCAGTACAAACGTCTATGTTATACAACAGTTCAACTGGATATCTTGATCAAGGAATAACCAAAAAAAAAAAAAAAAAATTTGGAACATTCCAGTTTTGGAAAATATGGCAGGAGAGTTTTCATCTGTTAGGTTGGGTTCTCATATTCTAGCTGCGATGTGGTTGAGGTGTGGCTATTACGGTAGTTGCCATGTAATGTGTGGTTAATAAATTAAGCTGACCGTACACATTGGATAATATCCTACAACTTTTCTCAATGTTGACATGATTTGTATTGAAAAAACCCATCTATTCATTTATCGTATATCTGCTGTTAAGTAGAACGAAGATCAGGGCTGTTGTGTTAAAATGTGCAATAGAGATGAGCAAATTTCCAAATTTTTTTTTTTTAATTGATCTGTTTGCCAGATATATTCTACAGGAATCAAAAGTGCTCCTACAGGCTATATGAGGTCTCCTAGGACTCAAATTTTTCTTTCTTGTTCTTGTTCTTTTATTCAAATTTTTTGCATTCCCCTCCGCCTTTTAAACTCTTTAATGAAATGACAGCAATAGTAAATAATGTCAGAATGACACTGGCATTCTGTATATATCACAGACTTTTTGAAAACACACTGCACCTTTGCATTTGTTATGATTTATAATATTAGAAATGGGCAAAAATTTTACTAACCTCGGTTGCCGACACCCGCATCACTTCTGAAACCCACACGGCGGCCACTGCACCTCCCCGTTGCACAGAGGAAAACACCTGGGGGGGCAGTCATTAGCAGGCGGTAATGGGTACGAGCATCCCTAGAGTCACCCACAATGCCAGGGAGGTTCTTATCCGTCACCGCCTGCCATTGGCTGACCCCCCCCCCGCCTCCAATGCCGGCTGTTTTCATCCGTTCGACGAGGAGATGCAGCAGTGGCCATGTGGGCTTCTGAAGCAATGTGGCTGCCGGAGAGAAAGGTAAGTACATTGTGTGTGAGGGGCCCAGGCATACGGCGGGCATTTCAGGGATCGGATAACCCTCTTAAACACAAAGTTATCAGATTAAAACTATGGTTTGTAGGGAACAAATGCTTGAAAATCCTCCCGAATTCCTTCCTCTTTTGGGCACTGGTGGAGGATACCTTTGATTGCTTGGGTGTGACAAGACCACCTCCTGTTCTGAAAACCTCTCTAAGATCACACTGGAGGTTGTCCAAAAAAGTACAGAGAGAGCAAACGGGGCCATTTTCTGGTCACTTTCTTAATCTGGCTTTCCAGAAGTCTATAGATTCCAGGAACAGGGCATGTACAGGAAAAAGGCCACAATCATTTAGAAGACACGTTTATACAATATAAAAAATAAAAAATGGACAGCTGGTCAGAAGTTTAAATATCATACAGCAAAATTAAACTTTATTAAATGTGCGGAACTGTGACATGAGAAAACTTTTACAAACACATGGCAAAAAGTCAGGCTGAAGAATTTTGTGGATGATGAGGCAATTTTTACAGATTCTTTTCTGGTAAAAAGTCAAATTGATGGAATACAGAAGAATCCAATTTTAGAGAAGGATTACAATGCCTTGAAAAAGTATTCATACAGTACTCCTTGAACATTTCCACATTTTTTCATGTTACACCCTCAAATTTAAATGCATTTTATTGGGATTTTTTGTGATATACCAATACAAAGTAGAAGTATGTGTGAAGTGAAAATAAAATGGTTTTCATGGTTTTCAAAATTTTTAATTAATAAACATCTGAAAAGTGTGGCATGTATTTGTATTCAGCCCCTTGTACTCTGATACCCCTAAATAATATCCAGTGTGACCAATTGCCATCCAAAGTTACCTAATTAGAAAATAGAGTTCACCTGTGTGCAATTTATTTTCAGTATAACTACAACTGTTCTGTGAATGCCTTAGAGGTTTGTTAGAGAACATTAATGATCAAACAGCATCATAAAAAAGGAACAAGGAACACACCAGACAGGCCAAGGATAAAGCTTTGGAGATGTGTAAAGCAGGGTTAGGTTATAAAAAATATCTCAAGTTGTGAACATGTCACAGAGCACTGTTCAATCCATCACCCAAAAATGGTGGAGTATAGAAAACTGCAATACTACCAAGACATGGCCGTCCACCTAAACTAACAGCCCAGGCAAAAGAGCACTAATTAGAGAAGCAGCCAAGAGATCCATGGTCACTGTGGAGGAGCTGCAGAGATCCACTACTCAGGTGAGAGAATCTGTCCACAGGACAACTATTAGTTGTGTACTCCCCAAATCTGGCCTTTATAGAAGAGTGGCAAGAAGAAAGTCATTTTGAAAGCAAGCCATGAGAAGTCTTGTTTGCAGTTTTCCACAAGCCATTTAGGGGATACAGCAAACGTGAAGAGGGTGCTTTGGTCAGATGAGACCAAAATTGAACTTTTTGGCCTAATTGCAAAAATCTATGTGTGGTGGAAAACTAACACAGCACATCACCCTGAATACACCATTCCCTTCGTGAAACATGGTGGAGCTAAATACAGGGCAATCCTGGAGGAAAACCTGGTAGAGGCTGCAAAAGACTTGAGACTGAGGAGGAGGTTTAGCTTCCAGCAGGACAACGAATTTAAACATACAATACAGCCAGATCTAAAGTGGAATGGTTTAGATACATATTCATGTGTTAAAATTGCTGTTTACAGATGCTCTCCACCCAATCATACTGGCCTTGGGGGCTTAATACAAATGCACGCCACACTTTCAAGACTTTTTGAAAACCATGTATCATTTTCTTTTCACTTCCCATAGAACTGCACCAGAATTAACACAACAAAGTGGTACAGCAAAAACTGCACCCCCAACAAAATTGGCAAAATGGGAGTTCAGCTTACACACAAGCTAATTGCTGGTGGTGAATGTATATCTGATGATGAACTGGAGGACAAGGAGAAGGAAGAGTCTTCGCAGGAGAAAAAGCAGGTGATGATGCTTCTTCTCCTGCTTGAGAATGCTGCCTGGCTGCCAGAAAGAAAACCAGGAACAGCAGAAAAATCTTGTTCTGATTTGGAATGCTGGCCAGTCCTTTTTTCCCACTGCATCTGTGAGGCCACCTCATGTGCTGCAATAGAACCCTGTTTGTGTTTGAATGTCCATGGTTTATTATCATCCTGCAGATCTTCCACTGCACATGGCTTTGGTGTGTGGGCTTGTGGAGAAAAACACCATACCGGAGACACTTGCACAGACTTAGTGGCATCCAAGCTTGGCCTAAGTCTGGTACATTCTGAGCCTTTTCACACAGCATAAGTAGCATTACTATTTCCTGGGCTGACCACAATAAAAGCAGATCTGGCCCTGCTAGTTCTTTTGGCGGTTTTAGGCATACATTTCCTCCATTCTATATTGCCACATCAGCTACATACCGCCCTCATCCTCTGATGTCTCCTCTACCCCATCATGTTCAACACACAATCATGACCTTAGTCTTCAACCTCCCCAATACTTTTCAGAACAGACTATGATATGTCATTGTGGGTCCCTTTGCCCTCCTCCTAATTGCCTGCTCTGTATTTTCAAATGTCATTGTCACCAGGGCTACCAAAGCCCCTACCACCACCATAGCTATAAGTACCACTACTACTACCACTACCACCAACACAGCTATGGATATGGGGTCCCCAACCTCCCCCGTACCTCCCCCTCCTAATGGCAGTCCAAACACAGGTTGCTTTCACACAAGTCATCAACAAGGAGGCTGTCTTAACTCTCTGCCAGAGTGCATGGTGGGGTTTAAGAAGGGGCCATACTAGGAGATGGCAGTAATTACAGAGTGGATGCAACTGACAAGCTTCTCTAGGGTTACAAGGAGGAGGAGCAGGAAGAATGATATTACCCCTGGTTCCACAGCAGATTATTAGACTCAGAGATGACCTCCATGTCATCCTTCTGTGACTGCTAGGAGTGAGCCATCCTATTCACAATATCATCCTCTTTGTCCTCGATAATAATGTTGCACTGTTCAGAAGCCAGGGAGGACTGTGGCCTACTACTACTACTGGGTGAATGTCTTGTGCTGCTATCAACATTCTAATTCTAGGATCAAAGTCCCTGCAGTGAAATTGTGGGGCTCTGAACAGTTTCCATGGCAGCCTGGACGCTGCTGAAGCGCTCCAGGTCTGCCATGGCAATCTCCATACTGAGCTATGCACAAAGCCTAGCTCAGAATTGAGAGTGTAGAAATCCTATTCACCCTAATACAGATCTATTAGGGTAAATAGGAGAGGGGATCAAAATATCCCATGTACTAGGCCCCTAAGGGGTCTAATAGTATTTTTTTTAAGTGAAAAAAGTACAAAATAATAAAAAGTACAAAAAAAAATAAAAAGTACAAAAAAATAAAATAAAAAACACCAATTCACCATTAAAAGTTTAAATCACCCCCTTTTTTCCAGTTTTATACATAAAAGTATATAAACAATAAAAAAAATAAACATATTGGGTATAGCCGAGTCCGAAATTTGTCTGAACTATTAAAATATATTTTAAAAAATTCCTCTAAAACACACAATTAGCAATTTTTTTCCATCTTGTGCTCCCAAATAATTAACTAAAAGCCATTGTGGCAAAACGTACGTTGGGGTGGTGGACAGTACTGGTCTTTATTTCCAGTCTATTACTATTCATTACTACTTGCATTGAGCATATTCTTGTGTTGATATTACCTTGGTTTGTATGTTACAATTGTATTGAGATGGTATATATGCAGGTCTATTGATTGTTGCACTATGCACTTTATATTGTGACCTGGATATTCTATATCTCATTTACATCCCAATGTCATCAACACAATGATCAATATTATGACTATGTAGGATTTCTCCAATCTTGTCTCTTTTGTGCTTCCCTACCACTGTTATGTAGTGATATTTCTATGTGATTTCTATTATACATTTTTATATGTGGTTATAATAAAATTATTGTTTTTAATGTGGCCAACGTGTTAGTGTTTCTTTGTGATTGGTTTGGGTTTAGGTATATATCTAACACACCCGTATAGGTGTATACAGAATATGGCAATGCAAAGAAAATTTAGATTTTTTTCCAAAGGTTTTTATTTTTTTAAAAGTAGTATAACAAAAAAACCTACACAAGTTTGGTATCATATTGAGCTGCAGAATAAGGATGTCAGGTCATTTTTATCGCACAGTGAATGCTGTGATGTCAACTCAAAAAAACCTTGGCATAATTCAATTTTTTTTTTCAATTTTTGCCACACAAATAATTTTTTCCCGCTTTCCAATACAAGATATGGTATGTGAAAGGAAAAATAAAAAAGTTATGGTTATTGGAACGTGAGGAGGAAAAATCCAACAATTAAAAAATTGCAAATGTTTTTTCTTTAATTTAATGACAGATACACAATTAAAGGGGTTATCCTGGAAAATATAATTATCCTAAAGTCATCATTATCACATCAAAAAGGGGAACAAGTTCCGGCATCCCTGCCCTGCTGCTGTGCTTAACAAAGTTTTGGTGAGTGATGCAGGCACCCAGACAGCGCCATACATCGTATAGTGTCATTGCTTGGTATTACAGCTCGGCTCCATTGACTTGAATGGAACTGAGCTGCAACTAGGCCATGTGACCAATGTCTACCCTAGGAAGAGGCTACAGTGCTAAAGGTCTCTTCTTACAGCTGGTTGGTGGAGATTGTGCTGCTCCCGTCATTGTACCTCTCAGATGTCACATTCATCCCTGATCACAGCATCTAACATTAATATTATGGTCTATATAAAAAAAAATACAAATAAATAAAATCATACTTACCTCATTCATTTGATTTTGAAGAGCCCACTGCCATCATCTTGATTGAAGATCCAGTGTAAAATCTTGTGTAGCATGTAATGGTGTCATCACATCGGCTGGCATAGTGATGTCATATGTTACCGCGCATGAGATTTCGTACGGGATCTTCAATCAAGATGGCGGCGAAAGGCTCTTCGCACTTAAATGAATGAGGTGAGTATGATTTTTTTACCCTATTTAAGGGAAAATCGATTCATAACCTCCCCTGCCGATAAGATACTGATGACTTATTCTGAAAGAATCGAAGCCTGAATTAAAGTCCACAAAGCCAAAGTTCCTTGAGCTTTGTGGTAATGAATTGGTTTAACCTGAATGTGTAAAAAAAATCAAACAAAATAAAAAATCACACTTACCTGATCCATTTGATCGTGACAGGCCAGCCGTCGCCATCTTCATTGAAGATATCACGCAAAATCCTGTCTGCGGTGACGTATGTAGCATTTTATAAAGACTGCATAAACATCTCTTCTACCCCATATTAAAACTTTTTGTTTTAACTGTTGAAGGTACACATACCCCCCACCCCCACCCCCGATGCTATATAATGATTAATGGAACTGACTGGTACAAGCCTGTAGACTATGGAAGACCCTCTTCAATTTGTTTTCTTGATAATCTTGGTAATGGCTGGATCAAGTTAAAACATCTCAACCAAGGAACAGGTCAGTGAATGTTAAAGCAGTGTCGTGAAGTGTATATTGGATACATATCATCTGCCCTCAAGTTCAATACTCAGCATAGAGTTTCACAATACCTGGAAGTAATGACAGCACTAGAGTTGCTGTTCAGGAGCTTAATCGGTTGAGCAGTGGCCTTAAAGCTTGAGGTTTGTGCAATGCCAAGTGTGGCTGGTTTAGTGTAAAACATATCGCTATTGAATTATGAAGCAGTGACATGAACATGATTATTAAAATTTATTAAGTTATTTTTCACAAAAGACCTTACAGAGCAGGAACATTTCTTAACCAGCATCCGTTTACATTTTCTAAAACTAGATTCTTATAACCGTGGCAAATTTTGTGCATAAAATGATAAAGGATTTACACAAACCTGCAGCTCATCTCAACAGTAAATCTAGCTGATTATTTTGGTGAAAATGGTATAATGTAAGCTAGCCTTGAGCTGAGGGAAAAGTGTAGAAAATCTTACAAGATGAGCCAAATTATACAGAGTGCACCAAATTTGGGCCATCTTCTGATTGTCTTGTCTCAGTTATTGTTGTCTAAATTTTAAATAGCATAAATCACTCGTTCCATTGTGACCAGGTGTTCAAATATAAATGAGGGAATTTATCATGAGGATAATGTTTGAAGTCAGTTTTGCTTGAGTTAGCGTTGACATAATTGCACCAAATTTAGCAAATGTTACACATTATTTGTTACATTTAGATCATTTTAAACTTAAAGAGTCACTGTGCTTTCACACAATGTAATTTAATAAAGAATTGTGTAATTAGCAAATTTCTAAATCACCTTATCTAAAAATTCTGCCTCTATACACCTGAAAAAAGTCATGACCACTGATACCTCAGAACCAAAGCCGAGTTTGGTTTGAAGTTTTCAAATGATTTTCCACTTTAAAAATCAACTACTGAAGTTATTTAACAAAGTCACATCCAACTTCACATATAACTATTTTAATACTGTACTATTTTAATACAGTACAGAGACAGATCTCCATACAGCATTAATCCGAAGTTATGAATGAAGCGACTTCAGATATAACATCTGAAGCTCGCTTCACTCATCACTAACCACAAATCACTCAAACTGCATAATGACTTTTTTTTTTTTTTAAACATTTGTTTTAAAATTCTGAAAATATTGTGTGGCCTATATTTCGCAAATGGAATTGGGGAATTGGTCAGGATTAATGATATTCTCAATGCTGAGAAATACAGGTAGGCACTTATCAATCATGCAGTTCCATCAGTAAGACAATGATCCCAAACATATAGCCAATGTCATTAAGAAATTATCAGATTGAACGGTAAAGAGTACTGGAAGGGATGATCTGGCCCCTCAGAACCCTGAACTCAACATTATCGAGCCTGTCTGGGATTACATAAAGAGACAGAATGATTTGAGAAAGTATATATCCACAGAAAAGCTGTGGTTATTTCTCCAACATGTTTCGAACAATCTCCTTGCTGAGTTCCTTCAAAAACTGTGTGCAAGTGTCTTTGCAGTAGAACAGAAAAAGACAGCAACATTGGCTTCCTCCTCTTCTTGAAGCACTGGTATATCTAGCAAGGCTGTGGTGGGTAAGACTGTATTTGGCTACATTCACACGGCCGTTGTTTTCACGGTCTCCGAGACGCATATTTTGCGGCTCAGATCCGGACTCATTCATTTTTATGGGGCCGCAAAAGATGTAGTCAGCACACTGTGTGCTTTCCACATCCGTTGCTCCGTACTCCAGCCCCGCAAAAAAAATAGAACATGTCCTATTCTTGTCCGCAATTTCTATGATAGCCGTGGCATGTGCGGTCCACAAATTGCGGAACGCACATGGCCGGTATCAGTGTTTTGCGGATCCGCAAAACACAATGATTGTGTGAATGTAGCCTTAGGCTGTTGTTATTACTGTGGTTTCCATTTTTTTGTTTTTGCTGTTTATGGTTGGTTCTTTTTGATTCATTGTCAGGACTTTTTGTATATTGGGGCACATTTTTTTTTACTCATTGTAGACATGAAAAGTTATGTTTTAGTATGCCCTTAATTTGGGTAGTCAGATTTTTAGCTCTTAAGGGTTCTCTTATTGTTTTTTTTTATTTCTTTTGGCAGAAATTGCAAATACGCTTTGGCTGAGTAAATTAGAATATCATTAAGATAGACTACTATAAATTTTCCAATAAGTTCTCTAAAAATATCATTCATCAAATTCTGGAATACTGCTGGATCATTTCTTAACCCAAAAGGCATGACAAGATATTCAATGTGACCCTTAGGGGTGTTGAAAGCTGTTTCCACTCATCCCCTTCTTTAATATGAATGAGGTTATATGCCTCCCTGAGATCAAGTTTACAAAATCATTGGGTTCCCAGAGTCTAGTTGAATAGTTCCAGAATCAATGGTAAAGGGTATTGGTTCATGACCGTGATTCTATTCAAATCTCTATAATTGATACATGGTCTAAGACCCCCATCATTCATGCCTACAAATCAAAACCCTGCCTTCATAGGGGATAAAAAAGGACTGATCTGTCCCTTCTGTAAGCTCTTCTGTATATACTCCCACATGGTTTGAAGCTCAGGATCCGAGAGGTTATTAATAGAGTTGAGTGAACGTGCTCGTAACGAGCACTGTAGTGCTCGGATCCCCTGCGCTCGCATGGCCACAGGCATCCGGATCCGTCCTCACTGACTTGCAGTCGGGTGAGGAGGACGGATCCGGATGGTTGCGGCCATGCGAGCGCAGTGGATCCGAGCACTACAGTGCTCGTTACGAGCACGTTCACTCAACTCTAGTTATTAATCCTTCATATGGGAAGCTTAATCCCTGGTAATTAATTGATTGCACAAACATAGGACCTATGAGAAAAGTATCAGTCTTAGCAAACACATCAGCAAAATCCCTGATGAACCGTATTCTCGGAGAACTTCCAAACTAAATATTAAACCTGCCACCAAGTTAGGAAGACATAAAACACAACTGGTGTCCTCATTTGTCCAATTCACCCAAGCTCCAGTTAATCACTGGATTATGTTGCTGAAGCCATTGTAGACCAGGAATAGCATAGGTAGGTAAATCTGCCATCACAAATAAAGAGCATATTGCTATATGTATTACTCCTATGGCCATAAAAATGTTAGGCGTACAATGCTGGGGGGGGGGGAGTGAAATCAATTGTCGCAACACATATTGGTTCACTGAAAGTACATAAAGGAAGGTTCAAAATGTCACAAACTCACCTGTTTGGGCTCCAGCGGTGAGATCTCCAGCTTTGACGTGGCCACGTCAGAAGAGACGTGCTGCTAAGCCACGCCCCCTGGTGATGTGACAGCATCCTTAGCAACAGGATGCAATATTTTGTTTCTCCCCATGACAGGCATATGCTGGAGGACATTAGCAATGGGCTTATTACTCAGCTGCTCTATTCCAATGTGCTAGTACTTCTATCTAATGGAGTGCCGAGTCATGACCTATCAGGTTCTGATCCTGGAACTTGGTGCTTTATTTAAACCCCTTCCTGGCCATACACCAGTGCCAGCAGTACCAAAGCTTGTTAGATTGCTTGTTCCTCTGACCCTGGCTTGTCTTCTGACAACTTTGGTACTGCCTTGTTCATCTGGTTCTGATCTTGGCTTGTCTTCTGACCACTCTCTGTCTCTCATTTGGTACTGTCTGGTTTTGGCTCATTTACATACAACACTGTTTTTGTGTTGTTTCGTCTCTTGGTGTTTATGTGTCTTTGCACCTTAGTAGTATAGGGACTCTTGACCAGTTGCAGTCTTGCTACCTATGGCTTTTACTGCAAGTAGGTAGGGAAAGAGGGCTGGGTTCTAGGTCAGGGCTCACTGGCCATG
Source organism: Rhinella marina (assembly GCA_900303285.1). Taxonomy (NCBI): domain Eukaryota; kingdom Metazoa; phylum Chordata; class Amphibia; order Anura; family Bufonidae; genus Rhinella; species Rhinella marina. The sequence continues at coordinate 21,961 of ONZH01025355.1, read as the reverse complement.
TCTGTTACTCCCTACAGGCATTACACAAAGATACGGAAAATCCAAACACAGATGCCGGTGGTGCTACTAGATGCAGAGTGTGCACGCTTTAAGGGTAGGGTCATAACAGCTGCATACTGTGCTATTCTTCCCTTCAAACTGCTGATGAAGGCTCCAAACATCTGACAGTGGAATGAGCATATTCTTAGTTTGTTAACATTTAGAAATCATCACCTCCTTTGGGGTACACAGTGGGAATGTTTCCCCACTAGGTGGTGCTTTGAGTAAAAAAGGTTGAGAAACACTGTTCTATCTGAAGAATTTGAGCAATAAGGACAATAGGTGTAGCAGAGCTTGAAATACAAGGGTGATGTCAACTGCTTATGCAAAAAAAAAAAAAAAAAAAAAAAAAAAAAACATGTTCAGTGGGCAGCGAGCCCTGCCAGTTAGTGTCTCTGAGCACTTCTAGCTCCATATAAACTTTCCTAACTAACCATATGCAACTTATAGACTTGAGAGTGTAATTTTTCCACTAGTAATCTAAATTATATTTAGAGAAAATGTATCTCCACTCTGTCAGTCTCAGTTTTCACAAATCCAGGCATTGTCAAAAGAAATCTTGCTCAGTTGGCTCTTATCAATACTACAATGACAAAGGCAGTTTGCAGGGAAACATATACACCCTGAATAAATCCTCTGGATAACTACTTACACTTAGAAATTGTTCTGTTTGAAGAGTAGAAGAGCTGAACATGATTTAGATTGCATATGTTGGGCATGAGAAAGAACATTCATACCCGAAAAATACCTAATTAATATGCAAAATAGTAAAAGTAACTTGCAAGGTAAAGTATAAAATGCCTAAATATATTTTAATTGATTACAATGTGTTTAACATAAATTCTTTTACAAGTATAAGTATTAAATCTATTTAAATCATTCGCCACCAGGTGGCATTGTTGCTCTTCAAATAATTTAAAGAGCCACTGCAGAACTTTTAGGTGCAAAATTTAGTTTTATAACAAATGTCTGCAGGAAATACATGCTCCAGCTGCATGCTGGTTGTGATAAATAATTAGAAGAATGTTTATAGTCATAGATGGTGTACAGTTCTCAAACATACAATTAATAATATGATATTGTGAACCACATCATGTAAAGGTTCTAGCAAGTTAACAACAAGGGTCAAGTATGTTCAACATGAAGTACAAATTGTGAATTGGAATGTATCTGCACACTTATTTTTATCCAAGTCACTTTTTTTACAATAATTTGTTTGTCTATTTTCTTACATTTGGTGTAATACAAATATGTATATGTTTATTAATTGCACATTTTTTTATTTCTGGAAATATTATTGCTGTTTATGTTATTTGATTTTATAACCTTATACATGCTAAAGCTAGTATTACACTGGCCGATTGTCAGCCAGATCATCAGTAATGAACGTTCGTAGGAATGATCATTAGCAATCATCTGTCGTTAGCAATCATTTGCATCCCTTCCAACAATTGTTTGTTCCATTGCTGTTTGTAATACAGCCCTAAGGAATGTAGGCTGCTCATATTTCAGAAAATCGAGGCAAAAGTGACTTCATATTGGGTTACCAGAATAAAACACTAACAAATGGTGAATTGGAAATCTAAAGAACCGTAAGGGAGTGTTTGTTCCTGGCCAGATTTGAACCCAGTGTTGCAAGGTAATAGTGTTTCATCTTTCAAACAGGCTTAAGCATAGTATGCTAATTCAAAAACATAGCATGCTTACTTTGTTAATCATTTATATGAGCATTGAAACAAATTTTATTAATCCTGTCTAAAATGTAGTCAGTGTAAATTTAGAAAGACAGTCTAAAAATTTGCCATATTTATTGTGGCACCTGCTGAATTATACATATGGTGCATGGCTAGACACTTTGGGGGGGGGGATTGGCTATGTTTGTGACTTGTGCTTCAAAATATAGCTGCAAGCAGCATTTGTACGTGACTCTTGCCACCTTCCCAAAAGAGGACTTGATGAGGGTGGGAAGTGGTGGGTCTAGATGGCTCTGAACATTTAACTTTATGCCAGTTTACCGGTGTAAACGAAAACAGAAACCTATGACAACTCTGAACGACTGTACATTTTAGTTTATGTACATGGACTGCTGGAGGATGCACCTAATTTATGGTGAAGCCCTGCAAGAGGATATCAAGACCAACATAGAAAACACAGCTCTTGATAAAATTTCCCCTTTAATGATAACTTTACACCACAAATTGGTTGGCTTAATGCCCCTCAGAAGAAAGGAAAAACAAACTCAGGCCCAAACAGAAATAATGATAAAAAATAACAGTATATTGCTAGATATCAGAAACTACAACTCTGGTTATTCGTTTGTGCCAGCATCATTAAATATTTTAAATGAGGATTTGTCTGTGAACAGATCAAGGATTCCAAGGTTTTCAAAAGCTTATGCTTGCAATGATTTTCCCAAACCAGCATTTCTTCAAATCTGTAGAGATCATCAATTTGCAACACTATTAGATGGAGGATTCTGAGATCTCCAAAGAGTTGACACTAAAAGCTTGGCAGCAGATAGAAGCTGAGTTGCTAGACTATGTTGTTTTATAACTAAAGTGTGGCAAGCTCACAACGGGACAAGGACTGGGATGAGTTGAATGTCAAATGAACAAATACTGTATATTTTTATGTAATCTCTTTTTATTAAATTGTTACCAGCAGCATAGGCATGCAGTAGTAACATCCTACCATTCCAAGCTAAGAATATTTCATCCTTACTTACAGACAAATCATCTATGTAAGTCAGCAGAGGTCAAATGTAGACACTTGCACGGCACCTGCACAGTATAAACATAACATAACTCTTCTCCAAACATGGAGATGCAATTTGGGAACAAAAAAGAAACAGAATTAAGGCCAGGAAGACAAGGAGCCACAAAAAGGAAAGACATGAGGGATACATTATATATATACTAGCAGAAAGACCCGGCTTCGCCTGGGTATATTTCATCTATTTATTTAATGTTTCTGTGTGTCGTTGCAGAAAGAAAGTCAATGCAGCTGACAGAAATTGATTTTTACCTTCATTTTTTCAATCCCTATTGGCTGCGGAGTGGGAGGGGGTGTGGTTTAATGGGACACGGGGGGGGGGTTAAGTCATTCAGGGTGGCCTGAATTATAGGTTAATGCCATGGTAATTTGAGGAAACACAATGGGTAGCAGTGGAAGAAAACATTGCTTTGCGTGGGTATATTTAATCTATTTCATTTAATGTTTCTGTGTGTCGTTGCAGAGAGAAAGTCATCCTCCCTCCCATCCCTGCAGCTGACAGATGTTGATTTTTATCTTCAATTGTTCAATCTCCATTGGCTGCGGAGCGGGAGGGGTCATGGCCTGACTGAGTCGGGGGCGTGACGTTGCAAGACCTGGGCCGGGGTTTTAAGTCCTTCTTTTGATGGTGGCCAGAATTACAGGTCAATGCCATGGTAATTTATGAGGACACGCCATGGTTAACAGTGGAAGAAAACATTGCTTTGCACGGGTATATTTAATCTATTTCATTTAATGTTTCTGTATGTTGTTGCAGAAAGAAATCCAACTTCCCTCCCACCCCTGCAGCTGACAGAAGTTGATTTTTACCTTCATTTTTTAAATCCCCATTGGCTGCGGAGTGGGAGGGGGCGTGGCCTGACAGAGTCGGAGCATGGTTTCGCGAGATCTGGGGCAGGGGTCAGTGTGGCATGAATTACAGGTCGATGACATGGTAATTTATGGGGACCCGCAATGGGTAGCAGTGGAAAAAAACATCTTTTATTAGTACTGAATGGTGGTAGTCTAAAATTAGTCAATTTCATCTACGATTTTTGTGTGTCGTTGGAGAGAGAAATTCACCCTCCCACCCCTGCAGCTAAATTTTTTTCAATCCCCGTTGCCTGCGGAGTGGGAGGGGGCGTGGCCTGGCAGAGTTGGGGGTGTGGATTATCAAGATGCTTCGAACGGTTGTAGTCTGAAATTAGTCTATTTCATCTAAAATTTTGTGTGTCATTGCAGAGAGAAATTCACCCTCCCACCCCTGCAGCTGACAGAAGTTTATTTTTCCCTTCATTCTTTCAATCCCTGTTGGCTGCGGAGTGGGAGGGGGCATGACCTGACAGAGTTGGGGGTGTGGCTTAGCAAAGCGCTTCGCATAGGTGATTTAATCTACTTCATTTAATGTTTCTGTGTGTCGTTGCAGAATGGTTGCAGAGTGGGAGGGGGCGTGGTCTGACAGAGTTGGGGGCGTGCCTTAGCAAGACGATTCGAACAGTTGTAGTCTATAATTAGTCTATTTTATGTAAAAATTTTGTGTGTCATTGCAGAGAGAAATTCACTCTCCCACCCCTGCAGCAAACAGAAGTTTATTTTTACCTTTATTTTTTCAATCCCCGTTGGCTGCAGAGTGGGAGGGGGCGTAACCTGACAGAGTCGGGGGCGTGGATTAGCAAGACGCTTCACATGGGTGTATTTAATCTATTTCATTTAATGTTTCTGTGTGTCATTGCAGAAAGAAAGTCAACCTCCCACCCATCCCTGCAGCTGACAGAAGTTGATTTTTACCTTTATTTTTTCAATCCCTGTTGGCTGCAGAGTGGCAGGGGGCGTGGCCTTACAGAGTCGGGGCGTGGATTAGCAAAGCGCTTCGCATAGGTGCATTTAATCTATTTCATTTAATGTTTCTGTGTGTCGTTGCAGAATGGCTGCGGAGTGAGAGGGGACGTGGCCTGACAGATATGGGGCGTGGCTTAGCAAAAGGCTTCGGACGGTTGTAGTCTATAATCAGTCTATTTCATCTAAAATTTTTGTGTGTCGTTGCAGAGAGAAATTCACCCTCCCACCCCTGCAGCAAACAGAAGTTTATTTTTACCTTCATTTTTTAAATTCCCATTGGCTGCGGAGTGGGAGGGGGTGTGACCTGACAGAGTCGGGGGCGTGGATTAGCAAGACGCTTCGCATGGGTGGATTTAATCTATTTTATTTAATGTTTGTGTGTGTTGTTGCAGAAAGAAAGTCAACCTCCCACCCATCCCTGCAGCTGACAGAAGTTGATTTTTACCTTTATTTTTTCAATCTCTGTTGGCTGTGGAGTGAAAGGGGGTGTGGCCTGACAGAGTTGGGGGTGTGGCTTAGTGAGACCTGGGGCGGGGGTTTTAAGTACTTCTTTTAGGGTGGCCTGAATTAAAGGTCAATACCATGCTTATTTATGAGCCCACGCAATAGGCAGCAGTGGAGGAAAACATCTTTTATTACTACTGAACTGTAGTAATACAAAAACACATAAGTTATATTTATGGTAACCTGAATACCTTTAACAGTGTCAGTGAATAGAAATGGATGAGATCCTCAGCTGCTGATAATTACCTGGTTGTTATGGAAACTCCCTCCCTATGTGTGGCTTTGCAGAGAATGGCAGTTGGAGTTTAAAACCAAAGTTCCCAGTTGTAATGTTGGCTAATGGAGATCATATTTTGGGAATATCTCAGGAACGGTATGTCCTAGAGAGATGAGACCTGGTCTAAAACCTTCCCGGACACCTGATGTACCTGTGTGCCGAATTTGGTGAAAATCGGTCCAGTAGTTTGGTCATGCATAGAGAACAGACAGACAGACAGATAGACAGACACTCATTTTTATATTATTAAGAGATGAGATATTGTAGCAGGTCGTTCACACTCAGCCCAGAATCAAGGTAGTGACTAGAGATGAGCGAACATACTCGTCCGAGCTTGGTGCTCGTTCGAGTATTACGGTACTCGTAAGTGCTCGCTGCTCAGACGAGTATCTCGCCATGCTCGAGGAAATGGCAACTTCCGCATTGTGCATTTTTGGCGCCTATGAACTCAGCCAATCACAAGCCAGGAGACTCTGCGGTACACCCAGCATCACGTGGGGACCTTACATGTCAATAGCAGGGGTTGGCTGGCCTGATCAGGTGACCCTGGAATATACTAGTGACTGCACGCGGTGCTCGGCTCAGATGCTGCATTTAGTTCTTTGTTAGGCAGGAGTGATCTAAAAAGAACCCAACAGCCCTTCTAAGGGCTACAAGACATTTTTTTTGTCTCCTGGCTTGGCTGGCTGGCACTAGTAGCAGCTATCGCCATATATAACCCTTTTTTTAAAAAATGTTATATCTCAGTGATACAAACCCATTTCACACAGCTGCGTGGAACCATTCTGTGTGTCACAGTTCAGCTGTCAACTCACTACAATCCGTATTTTCTGTCCAGGTGACAATTTCTGTACGTCACTTAATCCAACAAGGTCTTTTGCTCTCACGTATATAGCTTGATCACAAAAATCTCTGTGCGAGATTTGTCTCGGTCGCAGTCAAAATAGCCACCGTCAGCAGGGTGTATTGTAGAGTTAGCTCTACAATAGTTTCTGCACGTCACGTTCCAAAAAAAAAAACAAAACTAAAAAAAAAATATATATATATATATATATAAAAAAAGAAAAAACAATATAAAAAAAATTGTTTCTTTGTTGTTTTAGCTCAGTGATACAAATCCATTTCACACAGCTGCGTGGAACCATTCTGTGTGTCACAGTTCAGCTGTCCACTCACTACAATCCGTATTTTCTGTCCAGTTGACACATTCTGTACGTCACTTAATTAAACCAGACTGAACAAGTTTGTTGGTTTCAGTACAGCAGGCCCATTTATTTCATTTTTTTTATATAATACACTTATATACAGAAAATGTTGAACCCCAGGGCTAAGGGTCGAGGACGAGGGCGTGGGCATTTAATTACTGCAGGGGGCAGAGGCGGTGGTCATGGGCAGGGTGAGACAGTACCTGCTGATGAGGGAGCAGGGGAACGCCGCAGAGCTACACTCCCTAGCTTCATGTCTCAACTTACAGGGACATGTGGTAGAGGACTGTTGAAACCAAAACAGTGCGAACAGCTGATGTCGTGGATTGCGGACAATGCTTCAAGTAATTTGTTCACCAGTCAGTCTTCCACGCAGTCCACCTACGTTACCCAAGGGAGCACTCCTCTGGCTCCTCCACCTCAACCTCCTTCCCCCCAGTCTGCCCCCTCCCAGGAAAATTTGGAATGCGATCCGGCATACTCTCAGGAACTGTTTTCTGGACCCTTCCCAGAGTCACAAACCACTTCTCAGGTTGCTGCTGACCTCGTTCCCGATGCCCAAGTTTTCCAACTGTCGCAGTCTGTGGGTGATGATGATGATGATGATGACAATGTTGAAGAAGTGAAAGAAGTTTGTAAAGAGGTGTCGGATGATGAGGAGACACGGTTGTCAGACAGTGGTGAAGTTGTTGTCAGGGCAGGAAGTCCGAGGGGGGAGCAGACTGAGGAATCGGAGGATGACGAGGTGACTGACCCAAGCTGGGTTGATAAGCCGAGTGAAGACAGTGCTTCTGAGGCGGAGGCGAGTGCTGCACCAGAACAGGTTGGAAGAGGCAGTGGTGTGGCCAGAGGGAGAAGCAGAGCCAGAGCTGGTGCATCAGCAGCAACTGTTTCATGTAGTGAAGCTCCCGTGGCGAGGCCTAGATGTTCGCAAGTCTGGAGGTTCTTTAAAGAAAGTGAGGATGACCGACGGACTGTGGTGTGCAACCTGTGCCACACCAGGATCAGCAGGGGTGCCACCACTACTAGCCTAACCAGCACCAGCATGCGCAGGCATATGAGTGCTAAACACCCCCACTCAATGGAACCAAGGCCGTTCACCACCTCCTGCGGGTCACACCACTGCTCCTTCCCCTGTGTCACTCTCCGACTCTGCTAGTCAACCCCCTGCCCATGACACCGACACGAGCGCCTCTCACCGGAAAACCACACCTTCGCCTCCACGATCCTCCAGTGTCCACCAATGTGTCCCTGCGCAGCGTTCAGCTGTCTTTACAGCAGACGCTGGAGCGCAAGAGGAAATACAGTTCCACCCACCCACATGCCCAAGCCCTCAACGTCCACATCTCCAAATTGCTGAGCCTGGAGATTCTGCCCTATAGGCTGGTAGAGACCGAGGCCTTTCGCAATCTCATGGGGGTGGCTGCCCCTCGGTATTCGGTCCCCAGCCGCCACTATTTTTCCCGATGTGCCGTCCCATCCCTACACCAGCACGTGTCACAGAACATCATCTGTGCCCTGACCAACGCTGTTTCTGACACGGTCCATCTAACCACGGACACGTGGACAAGTGCTGCCGGGCAGGAACACTATATCTCACTGATGGCACATTGGGTTAACTTGGTGGAGGCTGGGACCAAGACTGACCCTGGGGCCGCTCATGTACTGCCCACACCGAGGATTGCGGGGCCTACCTCGGTCACGGTCTCTCAGACGTACTATGCCTCTTCCTCCTCCTCCTCCTCCTCCACCGAATTACCATCCGTGTGCACGGCGCCTTCAGTCGGTAGCTCTAGGCGCAGCAGCAGTGCCGTGGGTAAGCGCCAGCAGGCGGTGCTCAAACTGCTGAGCTTAGGTGACAAAAGGCACACCGCCCAAGAGCTGTTACAGGGCATCACGGCGCAGACCGATGTGTGGCTGGCACCGCTGAACCTCAAGCCAGGCATGGTTGTGTGTGACAACGGGCGTAACCTGGTGGCGGCTCTGCAACTCGGCAGACTGATACATGTGCCATGCCTGGCCCACGTGTTCATTCTTATAGTTCAGCGGTTCCTCAAGACATAGCTCAATTTGTCAGATTTGCTCACCAAGATGCGCCGCATCTGTGCACAGTTCCGCAAGTCAAGAACAGATGCTGCAACTCTCAGGGCAGCGCAGCGGCACCTACAACTGCCAGCTCGCCGACTGTTGTGCGACTTGCCCACAAGATGGAGATCGACATTAAACATGTTATCCAGAGTTTACCAGCAGCGCAGAGCGATTGTAGACTGCCAGATGTCAACTTCCACCAGAACTGGTACTCAGGTCACTCAGATTCCTCAAGTCTACAATGAGGAGTGGACGTGGATGTCTGATATCTGCCAGGTGTTGAACAACTTTGAGGAGTCAACACAGATGGCCAGCGGCGATGCCGCCATTATTAGCCTCACCATCCCGCTGCTTTACCTGTTGAAAAACTCACTGCTCAGCATGAAGTCGGATGCTTTGCGCTTGTCACAAGAGATGGTGGAGGAAGATACATCGCTTGATAGCCAGAGCACCCTCCGGTCTGTTTCTCAGCACGTATCGGAGGAGGGGGATGAGAATGAGGAGGAAGAGGAGGAGAATGTCGGCGAGACAGTAGAGGGTACCAGTGCTCAGTCCTTCTTAACTCTTGAGCGTGTATGGGCTGAAGAGGAGGACTTGGAGGAGGAGGAGGAGGAGGAAACAAATGGAGAGTCCGGCCAGTGAGGAGAGGGAATTCTTACGTGTTGGGACTCTGGCGCACATGGCAGACTTCATGTTAGGCTGCCTATCCCGTGACCCTCGCGTTAGAAGCATTTTTTCAAACACCGATTACTGGGTGTTCACTCTCCTGGACCCACGGTACAAGCAGAACCTTTCCACTCTCATCCCTGCAAAGGAAAGGAGTATGAGAGTGAATAGATATCAACAGGCCCTGGTGCACAAGCTGAAACAATCCTTCCCATCTGACGCCGCTAGCCGCAGAGGGCATGGTTCTGTGGGCCAAGTATCGGGGGAGAGGAGGCGAGCAGGCAGCTTGTCCAGCACTGGCAGGGGAACGCTCTCCAAGGCCTTTGCCAGTTTTATGTCACCCCAGCAAGACACTGTCACCTGTCCCCAGTCTAGGCAGAGTAGGGGGGAGCTGTACAGAAAGATGGTGAGGGAGTACCTAGCTGACCATACCAACGTCCGGAACGATCACTCTGCTCCATACAACTACTAGGTTTCAAAGCTGGACACGTGGCCTGAACTGGCGCTGTACGCCTTGGAGGTGCTGGCCTCCCCTGCCGCTAGCGTGCTGTCAGAGCGGGTATTCAGTGCAGCTGGTGGCGTCATCACTGATAAGCGTACACGCCTGTCAACTGACAGCGCTGACAGGCTGACGCTTATTAAAATGAACAAAGCCTGGATTTCACCGGAATTCAAATCTCCTCCGGGGGAAAACAGCTAAAGATTAACATTACTTATGTATCCGATTCCTCTTCTCTACTCCTCCTACTCCTCCTCCTCCTTCATGTCGTCTTTGCCTAACGCTGACCCAAAAAACGCCATTTTTTAGAGGTCCAACTGGCACTCTTTTACCACAATTTTTCAGGAGGGCCCCCTACAGGCCCTCTCTCCAAACAATTTTTCCGGAGGTCCACCTACAGGCCCTCTCTCAAAACAATTTTTCCGGAGGTCCACCTACAGGCCCTCTCTCCAAACAATTTACATCTTTTTCCTATCTTTCTCTCTCTCCAAACTATTTTTCCGGATAGCTGCCATATACGGTATTAAACTGAGTAGTATACATAGAAGACATACCACACTTGATCAATCTCATAATTTACGACTGTACCGGTTGATGCTATATTTTTAAGTTGGGGTCCTGCGTCGTCATTCTAACTACATCCGGCTGTTGTCACCACCACACACGCTAGCCCAGGGGGCACTACTCTGGCTCTTCCAGCTCAACCTCCTTCCCCCCAGCCTGCCCCCCACCTACAGGCCCTCTCTCCAAACAATTTACCCGGATAGGGGACGTATTAGATATTATACTGATTTTTGTTGGTTCCTTTTTTAATTGGCTCCTGACCTGTGATAGGCAGAGCATGGACACGTCACCTTAGCTGCAGTAGAAAAGACACTCCCCTGGCCAGAGCAAGCTCTTTTTCCTTTTCCGTGTTCGAAAAATCCATGAAATATATGGTCCCAAGATAGGGGACATATACGATTTTAAACTGAGAAGAATCGATACCACACATGCCCCACTAGGAGAATTTGGGGTAATGGTGGGATTAGGCAGCCTCAGAGGCATCCTTGCATGCTGCCCCTGCTGTTTCCTGTCCATTTCCGTGGTGTTTCCATCATTTTCTGATGTTTCTAGGTTTTCACCCAGCCTTCCCTAGGCAGAGCCTTGGTCCCCTGCAAAAATGCTCGAGTCTCCCATTGACTTCAATGGGGTTCGTTATTCGAAACGAGCACCCGAGCATCTGGAAAAGTTCGACTCGAATAACGAGCACCCGAGCATTTTAGTGCTCGCTCATCTCTAGTAGTGACACCAGGAAAAGTCCCGTTAAATACCATTATTGCAGGTTTCTTCCAGCTCAAAACAACATCACCAGTACACAGCTGGGTAAAGAGGACGCACAGGTTCAGTATTCTCAGTCCATATAAATCATCCACAGGTCTCCAGTTCAGGCAGTGTTACCTCACACCAACCTGGCCAACTCTAAACTGAGCCACACCTAACCCTTGCTGCAGGATTAAATGGGATTCTTGGACATGGGCTCCAGCAGAAACCCGGAGTGGAGCGAGGGGAATGAGCACCCACCCAGCAATTTGCTCACCCCAGTAAAACCAGGCCTAAATGACTGTTTCCAGCCATGTTGATAAATAACAGCGTCTGCTATTACTTAGTAGACACTTTACTCTGGTCTTACTTCACCAAGAGTTGTTATCTTGGTGACCCGTCCTCCAAACCTCCACATGGTATAAAACACGCTACATATAACATGCCTCCTGCAGCAGTCTTGGAGAGATATACCTGCCCTCGTAGATATAGCCTGTCACTGCCTTACATACCCCCCCCTTTGTTCAAACCTGCGGGTTTGGACACAGGCACCAAAGCAGGATGACCGCGATAGTGCATCTGCATTACCAAGTTGTTTTCCTGCCCTGTGTTCCACCGAAAACTTAAAGTTCTGTAAAGACAGAAACCATCGGGTTACCCGAGCATTTCTCTCTTTAGCATTTTTCATCCAAACCAGGGGAGAATGATCAGTCACAAGGCGGAAATGTTGCCCCAGCAGATAGTACAGCAGTGATTCTAATGCCCATTTAATGGCTAAGCACTCTTTCTCAACTGTAATGTAGTTCTTTTCCACTGCGGTGAGCTTCCTGCTTAAATAAGTGACTGGGTGTTCTTCCCCGTTCACTTCCTGTGATAGTACGGCACCTAATCCAACCTCGGACGCATCTGTCTGAACAATGAAGTTGTCCGTAAAATTAGGGTTGGATAGGACTGGCTGTACACACAAGACTGTTTTTTAGAGACTGGAACGCTTTCTCTGCTTCGGGACTCCACTTAAACCTGCCGGAATTTTTTTTCTTTAACAGATCATTCAAAGGTGCTGCCATCTCGGCAAAGTTGGGTATAAATCTTCTGTAATACCCCACAATGCCGAGAAACGCTTTTACCTGTTTTGTGGATGAAGGTCGGGGCCAATTTTGGATGGCCTCAACCTTGTTTATTTGGGGTTTGATAACTCCATGGCCAATCACATACCCCAAATACCGAGCCTCTTCTAGGCCTAATGCACATTTTTTTGGGTTGGCCGTCAAGCCTGCGTCCCTAAGGGAATTCACTACTGCCTGAACGTGGGATAAGTGGGATTGCCAATCAGGACTATGGATGATAATGTCATCCAAGTAAGCTGAGGCGTACTTACGATGAGGTCTCAGCACTATGTCCATTAACCTTTGGAATGTGGCTGGGGCCCCGTGTAAGCCAAAGGGCAATACAACATAGTGGAACAGACCTTCAGGCGTGACAAAGGTGGTTTTCTCCTTAGCGGTCTCTGTTAGGGGTACCTGCCAGTACTAGGGATGAGCGAACCGAACCGTAACGAACCAGATTCGTTACGAACTTTCCCGAAAGTTCGGTTCGTCATCGAACCGAATTTTCAGAAAGTTCGTGACGAATCTGGTTAAAATAACGGCGATGCAAAATATACGCATATTTATTGAGAATGTACGCTAATGCGTACATATTCAGTTAAGTAGCGTACCTATGACAACGCTAGACTGTATGTTCGTTACTTGAGTAGGAATGTTCGCAGACGCAGTATATGCGTACGCTAATGCGTACATATTCAGTTAAGTGGCGTACCTTTGACAACGCTAAACTGTATGTTCGTTACTTGAGTAGGAATGTTCTCAGACGCAGTGTATGCGTACGCTAACGCGTACATATTCAGTTAAGTAGCGTAACTTTGACAACGCTAGACTGTATGTTCGTTACTTGAGTAGGAATGTTCGCAGACGCAGTGTATGCGTACGCTAATGCGTACATATTCAGTTAAGTAGCGTACCTTTAACAACGCTACACTGTATGTTCGTTATTTGTGCAGGAATGTTCGCATTAGCGTATGCATTAGTGTAAATTCTCAAATATGCGTATATTTTGCTTCGCCGTTCTTGAAGTCACTTGGATTTTTTCCACTTTTTTCATTGTAATAGCAACTGCAAGTAAACGAAACTATACCCTATCAGACTCCCATTATTGTAGCAGCAATTATTCAGCCATTATAGCAAGGTTCGTTTTAGGTTCGGTTCGTACGAATCCGAACTTCACTAAAGTTCGCCGAAGCGAACCGAACCAAACTTTTCAAAAGTTCGCTCATCCCTAGCCAGTACCCTTTGGTAAGATCGAGTGTTGTGAAATACTTGGATCGGCCCAGCTTTTCGATAAGCTCATCCACTCGGGGCATTGGATAAAGGTCAAATTTTGACACATCATTTAATTTCTGGAAATCGTTTCAAAAGCGCAACGACCCATCTGGTTTGGGAATCAGCACTATTGGGCTGGCCCACTCACTTTTAGACTCTTCAATGACACCTAAGTTAAGCATTTTTTTTACTTCAGCAGCAATGGCTTTTCTCCGGGCTTCAGGCACACAATATGGTTTCAACCGTACCTTTACCTGCGGCTCGGTGACAATGTCATGCTGTATTATGGTTGTCCGACCTGGCTTTTCCAAAAAGACATCAGCATTTTGTTGAACTAAGTTCCATACTTCCCTTATTTGCTGTTTAGACAGTGTCTCGGCTATTTCTCCATCAACCTCCGCCTGAACTAACCTCGGGGTCTCCCCACTGGTCACTGACAATGTTTCCATCGCCCATAGGGACTCACGTTCTTTCCAAGCTTTTAATAAATTCACATGGTATAGTTGTACCAGTTTTCTACGCCCGAGCTGGTAAACCTTGTAAGTGACCTCCCCTACTTTTTCCCGTATTTCATATGGCCCTTGCCACTTGGCCAAAAATTTACTTTCAGCAGTAGGAACGAGCACCAGTACTCTATCTCCAGGGAGGAAGGCCCTAACTGTGGCCTTTTTATTGTATGCTCGACTTTGAGCCGCTTGAGCTTCTAACAGATGCTCTTTAACAATGGGCATCACAGCCGCAATCCGTTCCTGCATTGCCAGGACATGTTCTAGCACACTCTTATGGGGTGTGGGTTCCTGTTCCCAGGTCTCTTTAGCAATGTCTAAAAGGCCTCTGGGGTGTCTTCCATATAAGAGTTCGAATGGAGAGAACCCTGTGGAGGCCTGTGGTACCTCCCGGATGGCGAACAACAGATATGGAAGCAACAGCAACATGTCCCAATCCTTTCCATCTTTAGACACCACCTTTTTTAACATGGATTTCAGGGTTTTATTGAACCTTTCGACAAGCCCATCTGTTTGTGGGTGGTAGGGATGAGCGAACCGAACCGTAATGAACCAGATTCGTTACGACCTTTGCCAAAAGTTCAGTTCATCACCGAACTGAACTTTGAAAAAGTTCATAACGAATCTGGTTAAAAAAAAACGGCGGGGGCGGAGCCTAACCACAGAGCGCGATGGAAGCTTGATTCAGAGCTCCCGCTTCACACTCCTGCACTTCGCTATCTAAAGACCGCAGAAGCCCACGAAAATGGTCAAGATCGGTCGAGACAGGGCCAGAGACCCTCCCTCGACACCTAAACATAAGAAAAACCAACAGGAGATGGATCGCTTCTTCAAAAAACATCTCTCTGTCTCCCCGGCGCGCACAAACAAAATGGCGCAGCAGGCCTTGGAACGTGAAACAGATGAAGACACGGAGGGAGGCGCAGATGGTCACACTGACCCGGATGAGCCGTCGATCCAAGAAGACAACGCCACACTCACAAGGTCTTTCTTTAAAAATACCCTCTCCCAGGCCCTAGCCCCGTTGTTAAGGGAAATGAAAGATCTCAGACAAGATGTCCGCGCTCTCGGCCACAGAGTTGAAACACTTGAGGGTAACCAGAGTTTAATGGTGGACCACAGCTCAGGGATGGTACAAGCTATGGAAGCCCAAGTAACCTCCCTGAATACCGCTTTTTCTCTGATCGAGGATCAAGAAAATAGAAGCAGACGCAGAAACATCAGGCTAAAAGGTGTTCCAGAAGACATCCCTTCTACAGCCCTTGAACCTACCGCCATGTCTGTCTTTGCGGATCTACTTGGCACTGATAGAGCACAAGGTGTGATTATTGAAAGAATCCATAGATCCTTACGTCCACCGCCACAACAAGGCGATCCACCTAGGGATATAATCTGTGGCCTGCTAAGCTTCAGAGATACAGCAGCAATTCTCCGTGCTGCCAGAGATCAGAGGGACATTCTTCTCAATGGAGTCCCCATCTCCATCTTTCAGGACTTAGCACCATCTACGCTGATGAAAAGAAGATCCCTCAAACCACTTACGGATCATCTCCGCACTATTAAAGTGCCTTACCGATGGTTGTTTCCATTTGGCCTCACTTTTGCTATAGAAGGCAGGCGCTGCACCATCCGCTTACCGTCCGACTTACCGGCTGCCTGGGCCCTACTAGATATCGCTCCCCTGCATGTTGAGCCATGGTTGCCGGTTGATATTGCATTGAAGAAGCTTCCACCGCTACCATCCCTGGAACCATGGTCTACAGTCGCCAGGAAAAAATCGCCAAACAGTAAGAGGAGAATTGTGTGATCCCATAAAGATTGCCACTCGGATATAAGACTGTAGTTTTTGTATATGGCACTTTCTGCGTTGTTGGCCTATCCGGCCTAGGTAACTCCTTATCGAGAATGTTGTCATGTATCCACTGCAGACCTCCTGGGTCTGAATTGACTACTCTAACAATACCCATGCTGCAATGTATGGAGTTCATCTCACGTTTAATGGTTCTCCTGGTTTTCCTCTGAATGATCATCCATGGCTCTTATACTGTCATAGGGTTATATTGTCCTAAGTTATATTGTTATAATAGCCGTATTAGCTAAACTATGGCACTGAGGGCCATGCTTATGACCACTATAGGTGTTACTACTGCGGTATTTACCAAAGTCTAATATTATTACCTGAGTTTAATATGTTATGGCTTCACTAGGCACTTTTTACTGTTCCAGTTCTGTAGAGTCACGATATTATTGCCTGATTATAATATTACTACTTTGATTGTACTATTTTAATGGAAGTGCAGGTCTGTATTGCCTGGTTGGGGTCGTTTTCTTGTCTCACCTTTCACCCCTAGATTACACTATTTAGTGTAACTGACACAGCAATCGCCCTCGCTGTGCATAACCTATTGCAGTACACTTTTTCTTGCTTCCATTAAGCTTTTCACCCGAAGCCTACAAGTGTATTTAAGTTTCCTCCTCAGTTCACAGTCCTTACTCCTCACGCAGACAATATACTTTCATGGCCTCTCTTAATTTCACAACTTTTAATGTACGGGGACTTAAAACCCCCCAAAAGAGATCACAGGTTATTACTCTTTTGAAAAAATATAAAACTGATATATGTTTTTTACAGGAAACTCACATCAAGTCATCTCATATCCCCAGGATGCCTTCCTACCATTTCAACCAATGGTTTCATTCTACATTTAGCTCTGCAGCCAGAGGTGTCAGCATAGCCGTCTCCAAACATGTTCCTTTTGTGTCTGCCCTCACGCAGTCGGACCCAGATGGACGATTCCTATTTGTCAAAGGTAAATTGGGCAATACCCTTATTTCGCTTGCTGGCCTCTACGCCCCTAATAAACACCAACATAAATGGCTTAAAACCACTTTACAAAAATTTGAGATCTTTGCTGAGGGTCTCAAAGTCTTGGGCGGAGATCTCAATATCTCACTGAACCCCTCTCTTGACACTTCTCAGGGTCGTTCCTCTATTTCCCAGAAATCTTTGGGTGCTATCCACAAAACCATTGCTAATTCCCACCTAATTGACTCCTGGCGCATCCTGAACCCCTCCAGCAGGGATTATTCATTTTTCTCTGCAGTCCATCAGTCTTATCAGAGACTTGACTACATTTTCCTATCGGAAAATCATCTAAGTGCACTTAGAAGTTCGACCATGGGACAAATTACCGTTTCTGACCATGCTCCTGTCACAGCGGAGATTTCCTTCCATGATCTGACACCCAGGGAATGGCAATGGAGATTGAATGAGACAATATTGGACTCAGAGAAAAATGTATCTGATCTTGCCAATAAACTATCCCTGTTTTTCCGAGATAATATACCTGCTGCCACTTCTCATACTATAACCTGGGAAGCACATAAAGCTTTTATCCGTGGGGAATTGATTGCCCTAGGTGCTAAGTTAAAAAGAGATAGACAGATGAAACTTAACTCACTTCTGAGTCAGATAAATGTTATTGAATCGTTACACAAGAAATCTCTTTCTTTGCTTAAGCAAACTGAATTACTTTCCCTCAGGAGACAGTTAAAGGAACTCCTAAATATTAAATGCGCTAAAGCATATCAATACGCTAAGTTTAAATTTTACGCCCATGGAAACAAAGGAAACAAACTAATGACCCACCTATTGAAAAAGAAAATAAACTCGCAATTCGTTAGTAAGGTTAGAAATAGTCAGGGTGCTCTGCTCACCTCTACCAAAGATATAGCCAGAGAATTTAATACCTTTTATGCCAAACTGTACAATCTATCCCCATCTCTACCCTCTGGCATTTCTCAATCACCGCCCCACGATATTGATGTTATCAAACAGTTTCTCTCCTCTCTCCATTTACCCACCTTAAGCGAAGTAGAATGCTCCTCCTTACTTTCCCCGATATCCCAAGCTGAGGTTCAGAAGGTTGTCACCTCAATGCCATTGGGGAAGGCGCCGGGACCAGATGGACTACCAATAGGTTACTATAAAAAGTTTCTTAAAACCCTCCTCCCCCACATGACAGAATGGTGCATTGCCCTATCTGAAAGCGAAAATCTTCCTAAACAAGCACTAGAAGCCACAATCACTGTTATCCATAAAGAAGGCAAAGATGCTAAGGAGTGTGGTAACTACAGACCTATTTCTCTCCTCAATATAGACGTAAAAATATGGGCCAAAATATTAGCCTCTAGACTTAACTCTATTACACCTCGCATTGTTCACCCAGACCAAGCAGGGTTTGTAAGGGGACGCGAAGGTAACTTTCACTCCTGCAAGATAGTGAACGCAGTGAAACTAGCCTCCCAGAAACATCAACCCTTGATCCTTCTCGGTACTGACGCCGAGAAGGCGTTTGATAGAATAAGTTGGACGTACATGCAGACCACCTTACAAGCATTTGGTGTTCCTGACCCCTTTATCAGATCAATTATGACATTATATAATAATCCGACCGCGAGGGTCCGTGTTAACGGAACTTTATCTGCCCCTTTCGATATTAGTAATGGCACACGACAGGGTTGCCCCCTTTCCCCTACACTATTCATACTAGTTATGGAAACCCTGCTCCAATCTTTTCGCAAAAACCCTGATATCAGAGGAATTAAGGTGAAGGGGGTGGAACACAAATGTGCAGCTTTTGCAGACGACCTTCTACTCCTGGTCACTAACCCCCTACAAGCATTCCCTCACATAATGTCTTTATTTGATTCCTTTGGTTCACTCTCCAACTTCAAAATTAATTATACCAAATCTGAAGCCCTGAACATATCTCTCCCCACAAAAACCGTCCAACTTCTCCAAACCAATTTTCCCTTCAAATGGCGCCCAAATGACCTAACATATTTAGGAATCTCTATTACTAAAGATTTTAACTCCCTATATTCATATAATTATACCACTTTAGTGAAAAAAGTAAGAGAACAACTTACCAATCTATCCATACCATATGTATCCTGGATGGGACGTAAGAATCTCCTACAGACGTATGTCCTTCCCAAATTCCTTTATCTTTTTCAGATGCTTCCGATACATCTGCCTCGCCATTTCTTTCAATTAACTAGGTCGCTTTTTACCAAGTTCCTTTGGAAAGGAAAAAAACCTAGACTAGCTCACAGTCGTCTCGTGAGGTCCCGGCTTCGTGGGGGCTTTGGCATGCCAGACTTGCGTTCCTACTACCAGGCAATTCAACTAAAAAGATGGATGCAGTTATGTATTCCCAGATTCAGACACGCTGGTGTTGATTTGGAGGCGGCTATGCTGACTGACAGACAAATGGCGAGTCTTTGGGGCATCTCTAAACCAGACATTGTGCCCTCTGGTCTAACTAAGGGTATATATCTCAATTTTCAGGCTTTATGCTCTATCACTGATATATTCTCCAGCCCTCCACAGACCCTTCCTGCTTCGCTAATACCTTATTTGCTAAATCCTCTTGCACCGACAGCTCCATCTTTCTGGAGTAGACTTGAAGGCATAAATATTGCTGATCTGTTAATGAACTCCGGTACTAAAGATTTCATTGAAGAAGTTAGTTCTAAATATGTGAAAGCGGAGGAGTTTTTGAATAAGCTGGAGTTTATACGCTCATGTTCGGAACTCATACCTCGGTTACAACCGTATTCCACTAGGACCTGGTTTGAGAGACTGATCCAGGGCTCAACTATCCCGAGACATTGTATCTCAATACTGTATAGATCATTGCTTTCTACACTCCCTGATACACCACCGGCCTATGTTAGGTCTTGGGAAGAAGACCTGGGCAAGACCTTCTCCAAATCAGAGATTTCATTAATACACTTACACTCGCATGGTTTCTCCAGATGCATCACCACAAAAGAACACTCATATAAAACCATGACAAGATGGTATAATGACCCACACAAGCTCTACCGGATGGGTCTTTCAGACACAAGTATGTGTTGGAGATGTGCAGCACAAAATGGCACTCTAGGTCATATATTTTGGAATTGTCCTTTAATCACTCCCTTTTGGTCTAAAATAGAAAAGAGCATTAATGATATATGTAATACAAACATTACACTCTCCCCTGAATCTGTATTACTTTGGTTACCCTCTGCCTCCTGGAAGCCTTCTTACAACGACTTGCCGACTCTTTTAGTCCAAGCGGCGAGATTACTGATACCACTATACTGGCTTTCTCAGACTGCCCCCCCCCTTAACACTTTGGTTAGAAAAGGTGGACCAATTATACCTACTAGAAGAATTAGCTAGTTGGGCACATAGATCACATCATAAATTTCTCAGACTTTGGTCCCCATGGACATTATTTAGAGCTAGAACATCGTCCTAAATTCCTATAATTTGTAAACCTCAAGTTATGTATGTATAAATATGCAATGTATATGCGTGATCTCATTTATTATCATTATTATTATTGATCCAATATCAATTAATGTTATTTTATGTCTATTATATTGTCTGCATCCCCTTAACCCTCAATCCATCACCCCTCCTCCTATCCCCCCCCCTCCCCTTCTAACCTTCCCTCACCCTACCCATTCATAGAACACTAAGTTTTACCTGAGAGATGCACACCTTCTCTCTAAGACGCAATGTATGTTTGCTGAACTGTGTTACCCTTTCTGAAAATTCAATAAAAATATATTTGACAAAAAAAAGAAAAGAAAGCCACTGGCATGTAACATTCTGTATCACTAAAGCTTTTCATGGAAGAGTAAAGGGCAGCCCTAGATCCATGCTGTGGTTCTGGACTACAGCTGCCCGATGGTAATTCATTAGGATTGGGAGATGTTGTAAATAAAAATGGTGCAATTGTTATTTTCTGCATTAAAATCCATAATTAAAGTTTGTTCAAATTAAACCCTGAATCAGGAGTTCTCTAGTATTTTTTCTAAAGGTCCACAGACCTGGGTCTGCCGAAATAATTTAAAAAATGTAAGGGAGACAAAACCAGTGGCACCAGTGCTCTGTGGAAAGGTTTTTTTTTTCTAAAAATAAGCTCCGCCTCAGGGACTGAAAGCAATAAACATGTTTTGTGCTATATTTTCCATTAGCAACATGAATGGGCTTCTATAACTTAGGCTACTTTCACACTAGTGTTTTATAATTCCGGTATTGAGCTCCGTCATAGGGGCTCAATACCGGAATAAAACGCTTCAGTTTTGTCCCCATTCATTGTCAATGGGGACAAAACTGAACTGAAGACAACGGAGGCTCCTGAAAGCATTCCGTTCGTCTTCAGACCGGAAAGCAAACAGCAACATGCTGCCGTTTTCTCTCCGGTCTAGGCATCCGCACCAAGAGGGATCCAGCATCACCCCCAATGAAAGTCAATGGGGACGGATCCGTTTGGTGAGACACAATGGTAAACGGATCCGTCACCTGCACACATACATACATACATACATACAGATATACACATAAACATAAACATACACATACATATACACATACATACTTACATGCTCCCGGCAGGTCTCCACAGCGCAGGAGGAGCAGGACAGCACGCACATAGGACGATTCCAGCAGAGGGCGCCCGGTGGAATCGTCCTATGTGCGCGCTGTCCTGCTCCTTCTGCACTGTGGAGACCTGCCGGGAGCATATAAGTATGAATGTGTATTTGTATGTGTATATGTGTGTGTGTATGTATGTAAGTGTGTAGGTGACGGTTCCGTCCTGAACTCCATTGAAAGTCAATGGAGGACGGATCCGTTTACCATTGTATCACACCAAACGGATCCGTCCCCATTGACTGCATTGGGGGTCATTCCGGATCCATCTTGGTGCGGATGCCTGGACCGGAGAGAAAACCGCAGCATGCTGCGGTTTGTTCTCCGGTCTGAAGACGGAACGGAATGCTTTCAGGAGCATTCCGTTGTCTTCAGTTCAGTTTTGTCCCCATTGACAATGAATGGGGACAAA
>ONZH01025354.1:0-38376 GCA_900303285.1 Rhinella marina | reverse complement strand
ATGACACTGGCCAGGTCGGGTCACTGACATCTCAAGCGCCAACAATTTGGCATTTTTAAGGCTTCTGCATGTGTTTGAGTTGTTTTTTACATTTTAAAGAAGACATGTCTGACCACATTTCACACAACACACAATGAATTAGGGGTGGGATCTATTTGCTTTCCCTTGCTTGCCATCTGTGTTGTCATAGGCAACGTGATTTAAGGGGTGCAGAATTTTATCTTCTTTTTTGTCTAGTTTGGCTTGGGGTCCATGGCAATGTAGAGGAAAGAAGGTTTCCTTGTATGGTCTCACTTTACAGAGAGGTTACATTGTCTTTGGAGTGTATTGTTGAGAGGCTGTGATAGTGGCGTAATAGTGTGCCTTGGGCGCGTTATATGCACCCAGACATGCTTCCCCTGCTGTCCCAGTTGCATTCCAGCAGTGTTGGCATCCTTTTCTGAGGTTTCAGGGTGGACTTGGTGACCTCCAAGTGGTCGAATTGAGATTTCCAAGTGGCGAGCATTTTTTTCCCATAGACTTTAATGGGATTCGATATTCGGTCGAATAGTCGAATTTCGCGGTCTATTCGAATCGAATTTCGAACTTTCGAATATTTCACTACTCGCTCATCTCTAATCCCTATATATAGGTCAAATTTTTTTAGGGGTGCACTTGGTGCAAACTTTAAACCCTTCCCTAGTAATTCTTTTTGGGCTTCATCCAAAATTATCGAACTTAAATTGATGATATTTTCTCCTCCATTTTCCATATTTTCATTTCTGGACCTTCTTTTATTTCTGCCCCTTCATGTTCTCTTTTTTTGCCCACTATTTTTGGTGTGTGTATCTGTGCTACCGTCGTGATATTGTTTTTGCCTGTGTGATGAGTTGATTGTCTTGTTAGTGATTGTGGAATCTGTTTCGTGAATGTGAATGTCTTGGGTATTGTGAATGGAAATTGTAGTTTGTGAGATGTGTGATTGGACTGGTCCCCCATCTTTGTATTCTTTTTGTATTGTTTGTTTGAGTCATTGATGTGTGTCTTCTTGTTTCCTATCTGTTGTGATCTGTGTTGGTTGCCTCGTTGATATTTGCCTAAAAAAATGTTGGTGGTACCCTGATGTTTTTTATGTGATTGTGTAAAACCTTTAAATTTATTTGGTTGTGTCTGTGTGGTTATCTGTTCATACTCTTTCAATTTGTCCCCTTTTACTTTTTCACTACTTTCCTCCTCACCTATATTTTTTATCTGTGTCTTTTTAATGGTGATAGAAAACTTTTTTGTTTTCTTTTGTATAATCTCTTGTTCAATATTATCCAATTTTTTAACCACATTATTTTGTAGTGCCTCATACCCCTCCTCATCTTTAAACGTATCCATTTTTTTACGTAGTTGATTTATTTCTTGTTCTAAATCTTTTATTATTTTGGATCTTCTCTGTATTATCAATTCTACTAATGCTGTAGATTTTAGTTTGAAAAAACACTCTCATTGGGAATCAAACTCTGGGCATGCAAGATAAGGGGCTGGTATTTTAAAAAGTGTTAAACCCTTTGGGGTTATTCCCGCTTTCAAATATTGGGATAGTGATTTTACTTCCCACTGTTGTCTTAAAGGGAACCTGTCATCACCAAAACACCCCCTGAACTAGAGTAAGTGTTGTATAGTGTAAGTGATGCTGAATCCGAATATGTAAGTTTTATCTTCATACTCACTTCCATTCTGACGCTGTGCTCCCACAAACCTGCAGTAAAATGCACTCACTGGACTCTTCTTCGAGTCCTCTCCATTATGTGAGTGAGCACCGGAGTCCACTGAGTGCGTTTTACTGCAGGTTTGTAGGAGCACAGCGACGGAATGGAAGTGAGTACGAAGATAAAACTTACATATTCGGATTCAGCATCACTTACACTATACAACGCTTACTCTAGTTCAGGGGGTGTTTCGGAGAGGACAGGTTCCCTTTAAGTGTTTTATTAGTAATTTTTCCAGGGATCTAAATGTCTCAATCATAGTAATATTCTGTTTTTCCTTATGATTAATATTAATGTTCACTTCCATAAAACAATAATTATTGATTTTTTTCTTTTTTATCTGCCATATACTGCCAAATATCCATATTAAATTTCTTATGTCTACTACACTAGTACAACAATTGATACACAAAAAAACTGTATCCAAACTATTGGTTATTTCTCCAGGGAGCAACCTTCAATTTGGAATCTTTAAGCTGAACACAATCTGTAGTTGTTGAAGTGCTCACCTGGAGATTGCACGACCTGCTAATTACCAAATTTAGCCTTAAAGTACAACAAATATTACCAAATGGTCGGCTCAAATATAACCAATAGTGTTTTTATTATAAAATAAAAAATGACATAAAACAATAAAACATCCTATATCTGGTGAGTTCGCAAAATAATGATAAGTCGCAAGACTAAGTGATACTACAATACCGGTACCGCAGTGACTTTAATTCAACTCTGCAACAAGCAGACAGAGTAGTGGACAATAATACATCAGATCCACTTTGGACATATTATATTAATACCTCGTCATGGACGATCTGAAGTCTGAATTTTGAGAAATATCATTTTCTGGCAATACATATGTATAAAATACAGAGTATATTGTATTTCAGGATACTGTGTGAGCTCCACACCTGGAATATTGGAGGGACTGTGATAACCGCATTCGTTACCATATATGGGATGTTTTAAATGTATATTATGCCTTTGATATAGGATGTTTTATTGTTTTATGTCATTTTTTATTTTATAATAAAAACACTGTATAATATATAACTGAGAGGAAAAACTTAGATTTTCTACACTCCGGCTAGTGTGCAGCACACGACAGAATTTTTCACTGCACTGCAGTGAATTTTTCACTGCACTGTATAATATATAACTGCACCGCAAACCACTCAATTTTTCACTGCACTGTATAATATATAACTGAGAGGAAAAACTTTTATTTTATACACTCCGGCTAGTGTGCAGCACACGACAGAATTTTTCACTGCACTGTCTAATATATAACTGAGAGGAAAAACTTATATTTTCTACACTCCGGCTAGTGTGCAGCACACAACACAATTTCACACTGTACTGTAGTAAATATATCTGAGAGGAAAAATGTAGTCTTTAGACGGTGGCTATTGCACCGCAAACCACTCAATTTTTCAATGCACTGTATAATATATAACTGAGAGGAAAAACTTATATTTTATACACTCCGGCTAGTGTGCAGCACACGACAGAATTTTTCACTGCACTGTATAATATATAACTGAGAGGAAAAACTTATATTTTCTACACTCTGGCTAGTGTGCAGCACACGACAGTATTTTTCACTGCACTGTATAATATATAAATGAGAGGAAAAACTTATATTTTCTACACTCCGGCTAGTGCGCAGCACACGACAGAAATTTTTCACTGCACTGTATAATATATAACTGAGAGGAAAAATGTATATTTTATACACTCCGGCTAGTGTGCAGCACACGACAGAATTTTTCACTGCACTGTATAATATATAACTGAGAGGAAAAACTTATGTTTACTACACTCCGGCTACTGTGCAGCACACAACAGTATTTTTCACTGCACTGTATAATATATAACTGAGAGGAAAAACTTATATTTTCTACTCTGGCTAATGTGCAGCACACGACAGAAATTTTTCACTGCACTGTATAATATATAACTGAGAGGAAAAACGTATATTTTCTACACTCCGGCTAGTGTGAAGCACATGACACAATTTCGCAGTGCACTGTAGTATATATGACTGAGAGGAAAAACGTAGTCTTTAGACAGCGGCTATTGCACCGCAAACCACTCAATTTTTCACTGCACTGTATAATATATAACTGAGAGGAAAAACTTATATTTTCTACACTCCGGCTAGTGTGCAGGACACGACACAATTTCGCACTGCACTGTAGTAAATATATCTGAGAGGAAAAACGGCGGCTATTGCACCGCAAACCACTCAATTTTTCACTGCACTGTATAATATTTAACTGAGACGAAAAACGTATATTTTCTACACTCCAGCTAGTGTGCAGCACACGACAGAATTTTTCACTGCACTGTATAATATATAACTGAGAGGAAAAACTTAGATTTTCTACACTCCGGCTAGTGTGCAGCACACAACAGAATTTTTCACTGAACTGTATAATATGTAACTGAGAGGAAAAACGTATATTTTCTACACTATGGCTAGTGTGCAGCACACGACACAATTTCGCACTGCACTGTAGTAAATATATCTGAGAGGAAAAACATAGTCTTTAGATGGCGGCTATTGCACCGCAAACCACTCAATTTTTCACTGCACTGTATAATATATAACTGAGAGAAAAAACGTATATTTTATACACTCCGGCTAGTGTGCAGCACACGACAGAATTTTTCACTGCACTGTATAATATATAACTGAGAGGAAAAACTTATATTTTCTACACTCCGGCTAGTGTGCAGCACACAACAGTATTTTTCACTGCACTGTATAATATATAACTGAGAGGAAAAACTTATATTTTCTACACTCCGGCTAGTGTGCAGCACACAACAATATTTTTCACTGCACTGTATAATATATAAATGAGAGGAAAAACTTAAATTTTTTACACTCCGGCTAGTGTGCAGCACACAACAGAAATTTTTCACTGCACTGTATAATATATAACTGAGAGGAAAAACTTATATTTTCTACACTCCGGCTAGTGTGCAGCACACAACAATATTTTTCACTGCACTGTATAATATATAACTGAGAGGAAAAACGTATATTTTATACACTCCGGCTAGTGTGCAGCACACGACAGAATTTTTCACTGCACTGTATAATATATAACTGAGAGGAAAAACTTATGTTTACTACACTCCGGCTACTGTGCAGCACATGACAGTATTTTTCACTGCACTGTATAATATATAACGGAGAGGAAAAACTTATATTTTCTACTCCGGCTAGTGTGCAGCACATGACAGAAATTTTTCACTGCACTGTATAATATATAACTGAGAGGAAAAACGTATATTTTCTACACTCCGGCTAGTGTGAAGCACACGACACAATTTCGCACTGCACTGTAGTATATATGACTGAGAGGAAAAATGTAGTCTTTAAACGGTGGCTATTGCACTGCAAACCACTCAATTTTTCAATGCACTGTATAATATATAACTGAGAGGAAAAACTTATATTTTCTACACTCTGGCTAGTGTGCAGCACACGACACAATTTCGCACTGCACTGTAGTAAATATATCTGAGAGGAAAAACGTAGTCTTTAGACGGCGGCTATTGCACTGCAAACCACTCAATTTTTCACTGCACTGTATAATATATAACTGAGAGGAAAAACGTATATTTTATACACTCCGGCTAGTGTGCAGCACACGACATAATTTTTCACTGCACTGTATAATATATAACTGAGAGGAAAAACTTATATTTTCTACACTCCTGCTAGTGTGCAGCACATGACAGTATTTTTCACTGCACTGTATAATATATAACTGAGAGGAAAAACTTAGATTTTCTACACTCTGGCTAGTGTGCAGCACACGACAGAATTTTTCACTGCACTGTATAATATATAACTGAGAGGAAAAACGTATATTTTCTACACTCCGGCTAGTGTGCAGCACACGACACAATTTCACACTGCACTGTAGTATATATGACTGAGAGTAAAAATGTAGTCTTTAGACGGCGGCTATTCCACCACAAACCACTCAATTTTTCACTGCACTGTAGTATATATGACTGAGAGTAAAATCGTAGTCTTTAGACGGCGGCTATTGCACCGCAAACCACTCAATTTTTCACTGCACTGTAGGATATATTAAAAGAACGTATTCCCTAGACTGACGCTACTGTACAGTACACTACATAATTGTTCACTGGACTGTAGTGTATTGAAATGACAGAAAAATGTATTCCCTAGACTGTACTACAGATCTCAGCAAGCCAAGGTACAGCAGCAGCAAAAATGAGTACTTTGGGCAATTTATTTTGGGTCTGTGTGGACCACGTGCTTTCCCTTCTGCCACCAGTCACTGTGTACAGTGTGCAGCCAAGATGGCGGTAGCTGCACTACAAGTCCCAGCCAGCAGCCTGGAGGAGACAAAAAAAAAGGTGCTTGTAGCCCTTAGAAGGGCTGTTGGGTTCTTTGTGGGTGATTCCTGTCTAACCAACATCTAAATTCAGGCCCTAACACTCTCCCTGACAGACATCAGCTCTATCCCTAATCTCATGCAGACGGCATATGACGCGAGCAGCGCGGGACCAGATTCTTACATTCCCAGGTCATCTGATCTGGCCAGCCAATCCCTGCTATCAACTTGTAGGGGCCCCACGTGATGCTAGGAGGTACCAAAGACTCTCCTGCATGCTGATTGGCTGAAAAAAGGCGGCTAACATGCAGGAAGAGGAAGTTGCCATTTCCTCGAGGATTGCGATATGCTCGTCCGAGTAGCGAGCATATGCGAATACCCTAATGCATCAAGCTCGGACGAGTATATTCGCTCATCTCTAGAGATTATACATTTAAAAAAGAAAAATAAGGGAGCCCTATGTAAGTTTTTTCTGAGTTCAATATGTTTTGTATTTCATTTTATCTGGAGGGATTCTGGGAGCACTGCAATAATAGCTTCATGGCTATTCTCTATGGCTTTGAAATACTGTAGGGCAGGGGTCAGCAACTCCCTACTACTGAAAGTACTACTCCCAGCAGGCACAGTTGCTCAGCTGTTCTCAAAACTCCCATAAAAGCAAATAAAGCATGCTAGGAGTTATACTTTCACAACAGCTGGAGGTCGCTGACCACTGCTGTAGGGCTAACTCTTTGTGACATTGCATGCATACTTTTATTATTATTATGATTATTATTATTATTATTACTATTATTAATAAAGCACCATTCGTTCCATGGTGCTGTACATATCAAAATGGGGTTTACACTTATAATAAAAGAACTAGTATAATAAGCTTGAAAAAGACGAGTTACAAATTGGTACAGAAGCAGAGAGGACCCTGCCCATGAGGGCTTACAATCTACAACCTACGGGAGAAGGACACAGTAGATGATCATACAGCTGGTCATAGGGGTATAGCAGTGGCAGTGTCACTGTCAGTTGTAGACTTTAGTTTTATGATGCCACAGCGTGCCTGTGACTATGTGATACCATAATATGGACATGTTCTGCAGCATGCAGCTACCAAGACTTCCTAGATTTTCCTCTTTTTTTTTTTTTACTGTAATTCATTGACTTTAGTATCAATTACACATAATATCATGAATCAATATAAATCTACATAATAATTAGAAAAATCTATTATATCTGTTTCTAGCTATTTTCTTTCCCATGATTTTTATGAATATGCCACCTTAAAGGGGTTCTCCAGGAATTATAAAAGTTAAAGTACTTAAATATTATTTTATAATACATATATTCACAAATACCTTTCATTACCTAGAATGGCTTGTTTTGTCTGGAGAGAAATCATTAGCAGAAATAAAATGGCAGCTGTCCTATCTGTACAGACAAATCCTGTCCCAGTCACACAGGAGGACAAGTTACTTCATAACACTGAGCCATAGAACTGCCTCATCCTCCTCTCTGCTTTGCTGTCAGGAATCATGATCCTGAATACAGGTAAATCTCTGTGGGAATGGAGAAGATGAGGAGGGTGAGGTGTGGCTAATGAGCAGCAGCACTTGTTTATAGTCTCCATTACCACAGCCCCACATTACCACAGTCTATCCTGTCTGTCCTCTCTGTTCTTCATGTCTCTTCATGAACTAAATTCCCCAGAGATTCAGCTAAAGTTCTTATCATCTGTATTGAGGATCCCTGAAAGGTAGAGAGGAGGATAAGGCAGCTTTTTACCTTACTGTTCAGAAGTAACTTGTCCTCATGTACAGTATGATCAGGACAGGTTTTGTGTGAACTAATGGGACAGTGGCCATTTTGTTTCCCCTGATGATTGCTCCCCAGACAATACTTGCCATTATAAATAATGAAATGTATTTGAGAATATATTTATAATAAAGTAATATTTAAGTATTTTCATTTTCTTAATTCCCGGAGAACCCCTTTAAGTTGGAGGCTAGCGGTGAAAGAAAATTAAGTCTTTGCTGTCACTGATTTTCATTATCTGTAGACATAAAATTTGACTGTGTTAATGATGTTAGCATGAATAGTTATCTCAGTTTACACACATTGGACAGAATGACCTCTGAATACATCTTTGAGCGCACTATTCTCTCTTGGCTCCACTAATTGAATACAACCTTCAAGTGAAGAAAAAAGACAGTTGAGGGGACCTACTAACTACGGTATGTATATATGTATGAATGTCTATATTGAAATGTTTCCCATCATCAATTTATACTCCATAACTGTTGATGAGGGAAGTGATAAAAAATTTTGGCTGCTTCGACGAATTCAATTTGTTACAAATTACTTTTCATTACTTTACAAATCGCATTTCATTGTCTGTAGAGGGCACAATGACGGGGAATGGCGATCGCGATGCCCACCGTCATTGAACCCCTCAGATGCCGTGTCCATTGCTGATCATGGCATCTGACATTAGAATTAATACCTTTCAGGGGTTAATATATACATATATATATATATATATATATATATACAGTACAGACCAAAAGTTTGGACACACCTTCTGATTCAAAGAGTTTTCTGTATTTTCATGACTATGAAAATTGTAGATTCACACTGAAGGAATCAAAACTATGAATTAACACATGTGGAATTATATACTTAACAAAAAAGTGTGAAGCAACTGAAAATATGTCTTATATTCTAGGTTCTTCAAAGTAGCCACCTTTTGCTTTGATTACTGCTTTGCACACTCTTGGCATTCTCTTGATGAGCTTCAAGAGGTAGTCACCTGAAATGGTTTTCACTTCACAGGTGTGACCTGTCAGGTTTAATAAGTGGGATTTCTTGCCTTATAAATGGGGTTGGGACCATGAGTTGTGTTGGGCAGAAGTCAGGTGGATACACAGCTGATAGTCCTACTGAATAGACTGTTAGAATTTGTATTATGGCAAGAAAAAAGCAGCTAAGTAAAGAAAAATGAGTGGCCATCATTACTTTAAGAAATGAAGGTCAGTCAGTCCGAAAAATTGGGAAAACTTTGAAAGTGTCCCCAAGTGCAGTTGCAAAAACCATCAAGCGCTACAAAGAAACTGGCTCACATGAGGACCGCCCTAGGAAAGGAAGACCAAGAGTCACCTCTGCTGCAGAGGATAGGTTCATCCGAGTCACCAGCCTCAGAAATCGCCGGGTTAACAGCAGCTCAGATTCGAGACCAGGTCAATGCCACACAGAGTTCTAGCAGCAGACACATCTCTACAACAACTGTTAAGAGGAGACTGTGTGCAGCCGGCCTTCATGGTAAAAAAACTGCAAGGAAAACCACTGCTAAGGACAGGCAACAAGCAGAAGAGATTTGTTTTGGCTAAAGAACACAAGGAATGGACATTAGACCAGTGGAAATATGTGCTTTGGTCTGATGAGTCCAAATTTAAGATCTTTGGTTCCAACCACTGTGTCTTTGTGTGACGCAGAAAAGGTGAATGGATGGACTCTACATGCCTGGTTCCCACCGTGAAGCATGGAGGAGGAGGTGTGATGGTGTGGGGGTGCTTTGCTGGTGACACTGTTGGAGATTTATTCAAAATTGAAGGCATACTGAACCAGCATGGCTACCACAGCATCTTGCAGCGGCATGCTATTCCATCCGGTTTGCATTTAGTTGGACCATCATTTATTCATCAACAGGACAATGACCCTAAACACACCTCCAGGCTGTGTAAGGGCTATTTGACCAAGAAGGAGAGTGATGGGGTGCTATGCCAGATGACCTGGCCTCCACAGTCACCAGACCTGAACCCAATCGAGATGGTTTGGGGTGAGCTGGACCGCAGAGTGAAGGCAAAAGGGCCAACAAGTGCTAAGCATCTCTGGGAACTCCTTCAAGACTGTTGGAATACCATTTCAGGTGACAACCTCTTGAAGCTCATCAAGAGAATGCCAAAAGTGTACAAAGCAGTAATCAAAGCAAAAGGTGGCTACTTTGAAGAACCTAGAATATGACATATTTTCAGTTGTTTCACACTTTTTTGTTAAGTAAATAATACCACGTGTGTTAATTCATAGTTTTGATGCCTTCAGTGTGAATCTACAATTTTCATAGTCATGAAAATACAGAAAACTCCTTGAATGAGAAGGTGTGTCCAAACTTTTGGTCTGCACTGTATATATATATATATATATATATATATATATATATATCTTAATAATATAAAAATAAGTTTCTGTCTGTCTGTCTGTTCTCTATGCGCGACCAAACTACTGGACCGATTTTCACCAAATTCAGCACACAGGTACATCAGGTGTCCGGGAAGGTTTAAGACCAGGTCTCATCTCTCTAGGACATACCGTTCCTGAGATATTCCCAAAATATGATCTCCATTAGCCAACATTACAACTGGGAGCTTTGGTTTTAAACTCCAACTGCCATTCTCTGCAAAGACACAAACAGGGAGGGCAGGTTTCCATAACAACCAGGTAATTATCAGCAGCTGAGGATCTCATCCATTTCTATTCACTGACACTGTTAAAGGTATTCCGGTTACCATAAATATAACTTATGTTTTTTTCTATTACTACAGTTCAGTAGTAATAAAAGATGTTTTCCTCCACTGCTGTCTATTGCGTGGGCTCATAAATAAGCATGGTATTGACCTTTAATTCAGGCCACCCTAAAAGAAGTAGTTAAAACCCCCGCCCCAGGTCTCACTAAGCCACACCCCCGTCTCCATCAGGCCACACCCCCTTTCACTCCGCAGCCAACAGAGATTGAAAAAATAAAGGTAAAAATCAACTTCTGTCAGCTGCAGGGATGGGTGGGAGGTTGACTTTCTTTCTGCACAACACACACAAACATTAAATAAAATAGATTAAATCCACCCATGCAAAGCGTCTTGCTAATCCACGCCCCCGACTCTGTCAGGTCACGCCCCCTCCCACTCCGCAGCCAATGGGAATTGAAAAAATGAAGGTAAAAATAAACTTCTGTTTGCTGCAGGGGTGGGAGGGTGAATTTCTCTCTGCAACGACACACAAAAATTTTAGATAAAATAGACTAATTATAGACTACAACTGTTCGAATCGTCTTGCTAAGTCACGCCCCCAACTCTGTCAGACCACGCCCCCTCCCACTCTGCAGCCATTCTGCAATGACACACAGAAACATTAAATGAAATAGATTAAATCACCTATGCGAAGCGCTTTGCTAAGCCACACCCACAACTCTGTCAGGTCATGCCCCCTCCCACTCCGCAGCCAACAGGGATTGAAAGAATGAAGGGAAAAATAAACTTCTGTCAGCTGCAGGGGTGGGAGGGTGAATTTCTCTCTGCAATGACGCACAAAATTTTAGATGAAATAGACTAATTTCAGATGCCCCCTCCCACTCCGCAGGCAACGGGGATTGAAAAAAATCAGCTGCAGGGGTGGGAGGGTGAATTTCTCTCTGCAACGACACACAAAAATTTTAGATAAAATAGACTAATTATAGACTACAACTGTTCGAATCGTCTTGCTAAGTCACGCCCCCAACTCTGTCAGACCACGCCCCCTCCCACTCTGCAGCCATTCTGCAATGACACACAGAAACATTAAATGAAATAGATTAAATCACCTATGCGAAGCGCTTTGCTAAGCCACACCCACAACTCTGTCAGGTCATGCCCCCTCCCACTCCGCAGCCAACAGGGATTGAAAGAATGAAGGGAAAAATAAACTTCTGTCAGCTGCAGGGGTGGGAGGGTGAATTTCTCTCTGCAATGACGCACAAAATTTTAGATGAAATAGACTAATTTCAGACGCCCCCTCCCACTCCGCAGGCAACGGGGATTGAAAAAAATCAGCTGCAGGGGTGGGAGGGTGAATTTCTCTCTGCAACGACACACAAAAATCGTAGATGAAATTGACTAATTTTAGATTACGACCATTCAGTACTAATAAAAGATGTTTTTTTCCACTGCTACCCATTGCGGGTCCCCATAAATTACCATGTCATCGACCTGTAATTCATGCCACTCTGACCCCCGCCCCAGATCTTGCGAAACCACGCTCCGACTCTGTCAGGCCACGCCCCCTCCTACTCCGCAGCCAACGGGGATTGAAAAAATGAAGGTAAAAATCAACTTCTCTCAGCTGCATTGACTTTCTCTCTGCAACGACACACAGAAACATTAAATAAATAGATGAAATATACCCAGGCGAAGCCGGGTCTTTCTGCTAGTATATATATATATATATATATATATACTCACCTTACTCACCTTATCCATTTGCATTTGACGAAAGCCCGCAAAATCTTACGCAGTGACTCGGTGACCAAATCAATGATGATGTCACTGCTCCCGGCCAGCTCAGTGATGTGGTGACGGTTGATTTCGGGCAGTTTATTCAATAAAGATGGCTATAAAGGCCAAATAGATGAGATCTATGTTTTGTTTTGTTTTTTTACCGCCATTTCAGGAAAAATAGACTTGCTACCATGCAGCGCAAGGAAATTTTTCCTGAAATTCAGATCAAAGTCAAATTCAGAGTCTAGAGAGAGAGGGCCCCAGGGAACCGACCTGGAGAGGGCCTGTGTGGTCCCAGCCAGGAGGGCTGGGGGGCCCCAAGGCTTAGGAAGCCTGAGACAGAGAAAGGCTGAGGAAGCCTGAAAGGTTGGAGCCTGTGGAGACTCTGTGTGGTCTGAGGGGCCACAAGGCTTGGTATGGCCTTAAGTTTGGGGGGCCCAGAGACGCCTATGGTTAGAGGGTCGCACGGTCAGAGTCGGGAGGACTGCTGGACCATCTCCCCCAAAGGTGCTGGTGAGGTCATAGCCAGGAGGCTGCTGGTCCAGACGGCTGAGGAAGCCGCGTCTAAAAGCTGTGTGTGAACAGCGTTTTTTCTAGTTGAGCTAGAGAACCTGTGTTAGTCAGAGCCCAGCCGGGCAGGTGTTTGTTTGGCTTTGTTTGTTTTGTGCTGAAGAGCAAAAATAAAGCTGCGTTGGATTTGAAAACCCCTTTGTGTTGGAAGAAGTCTGTGATGGCGACCCCCTGAGAGAGAGCGATCCCTTACAATATATATATATATATATATATATATATATATATATATTGTTTTTCTTTAGATATAGATAGCAACAGGGAAAATAACAAAAAACACCAAAAAGGAAATAAACATGTTTAACATAAACATTTAATTTAACCATATGTCATTTTCTGACAACACATTCTCTTCCTCCGTAGATATGCTAATGAAAACATATGCACACATTGAAAGTATTAGGCATTCATATGAGAATCATAACATTTGAATATTCCTGTACTGTATAAATGTGATAACTTGCAGGTATATAAAGGTGCACAAACTATAATCAGAACAAAAATCAATATTGTGTATGAATGTTGTGTGTCAGGGTTAGAATATCAATATGACCGGTGTCTAAGTCTGTGCCTTTAATAAGCACTTCCACAAAAAATGTTTATTTTCTGACGTGTTAGAAGGGTAAATTATGTAAACTGTAGTGAAGGTAAACTTATCAGTGACTATATTTGTGACCGAGTTATAACTTCCTGTCTGATCCTCAGCTGTGTCATGTGACCAACAATCTGATCTCCAACTGACACAGGACAGGAAGTCAGTTAATTCTCTATTCATTCCTATGAGACTGAGAGTGAGGCTCCCATAGGAATACATATAGAAACTGACTTCCTGTCCACACATAAGATGCTTTATTTGGAAAGTCTGATTGCTGGTCACATGACACAGGTGACGATCAGAAGGGAGGGGATAACTCACAAATGCAGTCATAGTAAGAAGATTACCTTCACTTCTAGCATACATAGAGTTCCCATTTTTTGTGGGAGTTCTTCTTTAACTATTGGTAATGTTTGGTGGAAGTTAGAGGCACTTTGTAGTTCTCTACCAGAATTATACAGTACTAACACTTGTTATTGATTCCTGTGAAGACTCCTGAAGTCAAAAGTTGTAAAATGCTATAGATAAAGATGGCTACAAAGATTATTGTATTGAACTAATGTCATAAAGTTACAAAGTTTGGGGCACACCATGCTTGTGCACAACTTTTAAACTTTTTGGACCTTTTTAGAGTCCTACTCACCACTTTTCCAATAAGTGGGAGGAGCAGGGCTCGGAGCAGCAGTCTATGCACGACCATAGTCAACGTGGCTTAGATTATACCAGATAGCTAAACTAGCCCCCTAGATGGCATAGATTTTTGCATTGGTGTACAGCACCTCTTCAGAATTGTGGCACATTTTGGGTCAGCAGGGAATAGATGAAACCGGCACTGTTCTTAAAAATGTTGCCAACTGTGTCTATGCATTTAATGAATGACATTGAATTACATTAAATTATTCCCAGTGACATTAGAGTCACAATTAAGGGTGAGCAAATTGAGCTTCGGATCCAAGATCCGAAGTTGAGTCTGTGCGGCATTAAAATGTATGTGCTTTGCGGTGGCAAAATTAGTTAAGTCCGAAGTTGCAAGAGACTTCTATGAAGAACTTCGGGCTTTGATTCTACAACTTTAAAAATATTTTAAAACAGGAATCCAAAGTCAGCGTCAGTACCAGCTGGTAACTCCGTACTGAAGACGACTTCAGATTCCTGTTTTAACATTATCTTGGATCTGAAGCTCGATTCGCTCACCCTTAGGGCTCATGCACACAAACTTATTTTCTTTCCATGTCCATTTTTTTGCGGACTGTATGCGGAACCATTCATTTCAATGGGTCCCCCCCAAAAAAACAGAAGTTACCCATGTGCATTCCATTTCCATATGTCCGTATGTCCAATTATTGTCCGCATTATGGACAAGGATAGGACTTTTCTATTAGGGGCCAGCTGTTCCGTTCCGCAAAATACGGAATGCACACGGCCGTCATCCGTCATCTGTGTTTTTTGCGGATTTGTTTTTTGCGAATTGCAAAATACATACAGTCGTGTGCACAATTATGTCCATGCACCAGAGCTGAAATCTCCACTGAAAACCGAGCTGGTGTAGATTTCAGGTAGGAAGCAACCATCTTTGCACGGCCTGAAAGAGCCCATTCTCCTCTTTGCTCTAAATGTCCCCTAAAATATATTAAACTGTGAAGTAAAACCATTACTTACTTCCTTACAAGTCATCCACCAGTTCAAAGGAGATAATTCTTCATTATTTCAAATGGTTATTTATTTATGCCGGTTTGAAGGTTATGATATGATCCTGGTTTAAGACAGACGCATTCTAAATGATATCCAGTATAGAAATGATGACATATATTAGCTTTCACTGCTGTAGCACATTTGCTATCTTTATTGTTTACATATATAGCTTCATAAAACCTGAAATCACAGTTTGACTCGAAGGCGCCGCTAAATTCCCTGGAGCAAATACAAATCCCCCTTTCACTATTACTGTGCATTTATTTTACAGCCGTTAAAAGTTATGGAGCGACTGTAAAAGAAAGTGGTTAAAATTAACTGTGAAAAGGCAGATGCAATCCATTTTTTAAGCCGGTGGAATTGCTGAAACGGCATGTGAAAAGACGGAGCACCTGTTTACTGAGCTTTGAGTTCAGCCCCTCTTGCCTGAGGAATTCTCCTGGCTCATGGGTTTGATGTCAGTCCTTGATTGTGTTTTGATGTTTCTGCAGATCTACGATTCAGTTCAATTCTCAGCAGCCAAAACAGACATTTGTCATCTAGTATGCATCAAATTTCCTGTGGCACATTGCCCACTTAATCATGCAGAGAAGAAGAGCTCTGACAATTCAATGGGGTTGACTTTAAGCCATTTTGACCCAGTAAAAGTGGTGCCAAATGTAATTACCATTATTTATAAGGATCACTCAAAGCTTAATAGTGTTGCTACACATCAGTTTGACCGCACAAGAGTGTTTAAGTAAATATTTGCACGCAACATGGAGCTGTAGATAATGTTCTGTCTTTGTCCGCAGCCCTCATCCCATGAAATATTCAGGACGTGAAATGTCTCCAACGATGCAGTGTGGTAGGTTTCCGCTCTGATTTGATTAGCAGTGATAATTCTTTTATGAGCTTCGACTGTCTGTCTAGATTAGCATCAGCCCAGATTCCATGCTGTTGTCACGGAAGAGGTGAACTGGGACAAGCGATGGTTGCATGCTCAAAAAAAATATAACACATAACGGGCCAAATGGTAGGATCTTAAAAGAGTGAAGCTATAAAAGAATTGCTGGAATGAGAAAAATGATTCTTTATTCTAGCAATGTGCAGTTGGCAATCTGATAAAAAATGCCGAGCACAAAATCAGCTTATGTGTATACTTAATATGTCCATCAGAAAATCCAGTTTTACTTTTTAAATGTTTTTAAAGAATTCTTGTACATACTCATTCTTCTAATTTTAATATAATTATTGAAACATAACACATTTCAAATAAAGAAACAATACAAACAATAAAATAACACCAGTGATCATAAAAAATACACAGATTTATGTGTAAATGTGTTTTCGTAATCATTTTCAGAAATCTAAAATTATATATATATATATATATATATATATATATATATATATATATATATATATATTATACTGTACATTTAAATTGGTTATCAGATTCTATTTAGCTACAACTAAATATAAATTCTTCTACCCAAATCAAAAGTGTTCAGATCGCCCTGAAAAGTCATGTATGACACTCTGGGGTCTCATATGACAGCATTGAACCCCTTTCAAGCTCTTTAACACCAAGATGGAATTAGTAATGTCAAAGTGACATTTAGGGTTATGGGTAAACGGGTGGCAGGTTTGTTAGCAGACAGGCTGTTTAATAGCACACTGTACTGTCAGGATTTGTTTAAATCTAAAATATGGTTCATTACTTATCCCTTTTTGGTGGCAGAAGCCTTGTTTTCTGTCTTCTGTCCTGTTAAATGGTGGCCAGTATTTTTAGAGAGTCACCTGAGTTGATTTGCAAAAGATTTGGATTCAGCTGGAAGGCGATTTTTTGGGAAATCCAAGATAAATGTAATTTGTTTAGAATCACTTCACTCATCTGTAGTCTTATTTATTTGAAAAATATTTACAAATCGTCAAAAAACATCAAATAAAACATGTGAAAGTTACTTTATCCTAAGTAAATTTAGTTTTATTTTGTATACTACATGTCTTCTAAATATGCATTTAATTTATTGTTTATTCCAATAAATTTTTTATTCTTTCCAAGTGATAATGTGATGTTAAATACTTTTGCATTAAAAATTACAAAAGTTTTATAACAGTGATACCTTTATTGGTTAACCAAAAACCTTCTGTTTGCAAGCTTTCAGAGCACAGAGGCTCCTTCATCAGGCACAGAATACAAATGTACGACTATGAGAAAGGTACAGCACGTAAAAAGATATTACAGACATTAGTACATGGGGTGATACATTATCAAGATAAGAGCGCAATAAAACTGCTTATTGTTACAGATGGACAGGCAATAGGGGTTAGGCCTAAAGGGGTATTAGACCAATCAATAATCATCCTAAAAATCATAATATCTTTCACCATACACCGGTTTTCGGAGTGTGTAATAGTTGCTTGCGATTGTGAAAATGTTTGATTTTCCTTCAGACTCATTTTTCAACTCGTCAAAAAATTATCATCCGTCGACATGACATCTCAGCGTTGTTGCCGGATCAGACGGCCACATCGTAGCGTAACAATTGTGAAAGTAGTCTTAACTACACAAAAATTGACCAATATCTAATGTAAATTTCATATCAGTTTTTTCACAATATTTATTGATATATTTATTATTATCTAACACAAAATTACAGTTGCCATAGTTGTAGAGTTCTAAGCTATAGTTAGTTCATATCTTAGCAGGTTGAGATTATGTGATAAATATTATAATCTTTATGAAAGCTATAAGGTAACTATAAAGCTGAGCTGCATACCAACATTTATAAATTGTGGGAATGACTGTGTATTCTGCAGCAGTGTGCCAACCCACTAACTCTAATAGTTAGGGTCCTAAGTTAAGGTAAAACATATAGATGTAATGGTTTTACAGCTTGATAGAAAATGTTTAACACACCCTTTAGGAGAAATTCAAGAAATGTCATAGATAACTGGTCTGCTTGACTAAGCCTGGTCCCCTAGCTGCCTGCTAAAAATGTACGATCAAAAGGAAATTTACACATGTGTTGTCTATAGAATTTCTATAAGCCTGTTCAAGCCATGGGAGCAAGTTTATCTCCTGGTTAAAAAAAGGAATTTTACATGTGATATTCCCAATTCAACCTTACTTTACCTGCTTCACTTCAAGTAATTGTAGACTTTTCACATTTTTTATGAGTTTGGATGATGTATGTTTATTATCCCTTGTGTTATTTTTGGTGTATGTATCTTGTCCTTTAATGCAGGCCTGCAATTTTTTTTCTTTGCTTGTTGCAAAGACTGCTAATGTCCCAATATAAACTGGCATAAAATTATTTTGTTTTTAAATCATTTGCACTTTGAGTTGAATGATAGGATGATAGATATATTTTCCCAAAATGATCCTATTTACCTCTCTATCTGATTCAAAATATTTAGTGCAAACCTTTAATTTTCTACCTATGTTTACAAATAGATTTCTTCATCATACATCTGAATGAATGAAAAAGTGTTGCTTGCCCCAAAGGTGAAGGCGATTTTGCCCAACAGCAGCTGACATTTTCCATTAAAGTAAAAAAAAAAAATTTTGTTCAGAAATTAGAACAAAAAAAAATTTAAACAAGTTGAGCTTGCCCAAACAATGTAAAACTATAGAATGAAAATCACACAACCAAAAAAAGATACTGAAACATTGTGTGTTTCAGTATATATTTCTAATACATAAAAAGAAACAGTTATAATGAAAACATTTGCATTGTACATACCCATTAAAGAAAAGTAAATCTAAATAATACAAAGCATCTGAGATGATATTATGCTATTTAACTCTTTCAGTACCGGAGGTTTTTTCGGTTATGCATTTTTGTTTTGCACTCCCTGCCTT
The DNA here is from genome assembly GCA_900303285.1 of Rhinella marina. Lineage (NCBI taxonomy): Eukaryota > Metazoa > Chordata > Amphibia > Anura > Bufonidae > Rhinella > Rhinella marina. The sequence goes on along the minus strand of ONZH01025354.1, from coordinate 19,258 downwards.
CAAACAGCCATAACTGTTTTATTTTTCTGTTCACATAGCTGTATGAGGGCTTATTTCTTGCGGGACAAGTTGTACTTTCCAACACCACCATTTAATATTGCATATGGTGTAGTGGGAAGCGGGAAAAAAATTCCAAATCGGGTGAAATTGCAAAACAGTTCTACGGGTTTCTTATTTACAGCGTTCGATGTTCATTAAAACTGACCAGTTACTTTCATTCTACTGGTCAGTATGAATCTGGCGATACCTAATATGTATAGTTTTTCCTGCGTTTTGATAGTGATAAAATAATTAGAAAGTTGCCCTTTTTTTGTCATATCTTGACCCTTATAACTTTTTGGTATTTATGTGTACGGAGCTGTATGGGGGCTCATTTTTTGCAGGGCGATCTGAAGTTTTTATTGATACCATTCTGGGGTGTGTATGACTTTTTGATCACTTTTTATTTAAATTTTTTTTAGAAAAAAAAGCAGTGAATTGCCATTTGGACGCTTTTTTCCACCACACAATTCGCCGTATTGGAATTTTTTAAATATATTTTAAAAGTACGGGTATGGGTGTTTTCGGTCACGGTGATACCCATGATGTCTATATTTATTGTTATTTAGGTATTTACTTTTTAATTATTCGGAAAGGGGGTGATTTGAACTTTTATATATTTTTTATTTTTTAAACATTTTTTTTATTTTTTTGTGATTATTTTAAAACTCAAATATGAGCTAATATATTGTGTTTTTTTTCTTTGTGAGCAATGAGGAATTTACTAGATTGAGATAAATCCAAGAATTGCTCATTTCTTATCCTGGCCTGCCATCTAGTGGCCAGAATAAGAATTGCACTTTGAAAGCTGTAAACCTCATCAGCGAGGTTTACAGCTTTCAGATCGTGTACAGACACCCCGATTGGCCACACGGGGTGTCTGTACACCACCCGGAAGCGTACTCTTCCGGGTAAAGACGCAACTAGATGCCGTGATCATGTGTGAGCGGGCGCCATGTGCCCGCATCGCCCCAGCGCCGGGAGTCTAAGGGTTAAAGGGGACAATATGAAAATAACACCATGTAATATTCCTGTGAAAGAAGCATCTTTCAAATTTACTTACCATTCTGAAGCGATGCTGATTCTATGTTCTCTCCTCCAGTCATGTGACTATACATAATTTTTTTTTTTTATTCTTCTGCTGACATCCTGGTCCCCCAATCTGGTCAATGTACAGGCAACATCAATGACATCATGTACTATACATTGCTTGCCAGAAGCCTGTACCAATTGCCCATGCGCAACAATGTCCTGATTAATGAAGAGCATGAATTTTTATTGTGGGGTGCTGGCTAATATGCCAGTGCAAGGGATGATGGGTTTGGTTTGCCAAGAGAATCAGAAACAGATAAAGACAAAAGTTAAGGATGCAAACACCCAAAGCTGCCATGGGAATATTGCTGGCAGACAAAAGAATGGTAAACATTTCACAGAAAAGGTATTGGGCTCATATCAACATTTAGGGGCATTTGGGGTGTGGTAGTACAATAAAAAAATATGGATATGGGTCCTGAAGAACTCAGAATCAACATACCTACCTCACACCTCAAACCCATACCCACCACTTTTAGACATCTGATCTTTAGCTTGAACCTTTCCCTGGTACCATAGAATTGTGCATTATTTATTATAAATGTAGATCATCATTTAAATGTAAATAATTTCAAGATGCATTTTTAAAGTATCAGTTCACAGAGGATTTTTTTGTGCTGATTTTGGAGCATTTCTGCCTCAAAATCAGCTACAAAAAATGTCTCCAAAGAGCCTCCCATTTTTTTTCAATGGGAAGCAGCATTTGCTTTTTTCACGTGGAAAAAATAAGCAGTGTGGCCTATCTTGGGGTGGAATCTGCTCTGAATCTCCCATTGAAGAGCTCCATGTAAGAAGAGCTCCACATAAGACCATCATGCTTTTTTAGTGTTTTCTGCACACATTTTGGTCCAGATTCATGCCAAAAACCTGAAAGTGCAGCTTTGTATTGAAATTAACACCTTATTTCTTAAAAAATGATCAGTCATAAAAGCATTAAAAAACGCATCAACACACAAAACAACTGCATTTCAGCGTGTTTTCAAAATCCTTTGAGTGAATTTCCCTTAAGGTGTTATCATGCTCCTACTAGAATTGCCATCCAGTTCATCTCCTGGTTGGAAGAGATATGGCATCTGGGATAGTTTGCTCCCCACTTTGTTGGAATGTCCCAAATATTCACTCATTGTGGGTTGCATCTAACCGAGTTCTTAAATTGATAACTAAACTAAAATTTCTGTTACAACTAGAATTTATATTCTGACAATCAAACAATTCTCCAGTTCACAATCTCCAGTCAACTAACCTGATCATTTTAGTTTGTTTTTATTTTTAAACTTCTACTTTTCTACTGGCAACAAATTCCCAAACACATGTTCAAGTTTTGATGCTTATCAATTGCGCCTATATATGTACAACATAGATCTTTTAGATCTTTGGGATATCTGGATGCAAAGCCCATAATTTTCCCACTGACTCACCACATAATGCGTTTGCACCTGGCCTTGAAGGGAGTAATAAGACCAATTTTCACCTACAGTACCTTAGTCTTATTCTGTATTATATGTTTGTACACATAATTTTTTTTTTCACTTTTGTATGTGTCATTATTTAAGAAAAACACCTTTATATGATTGATTCCTTGTGTCTCATTGTATTATGCTGTTGTGTGTCATTAAACTGTTGCTGTTTCTTTTTTCCTTTTGATATTTTGATAACTGTAAAAATCTTCAATAAATTGTATTGAAATGAAGAATGATATTACAGCATGTTATAGCTTCAGAAAGTCAGTTATGTTACAGTATATCTTCAGAGAATCATTAATGGCTAGTATCCCTGTCAGTATGTAACACTGCAGGCAGCCATTTCGTTCTGAGTAATATTTCAGCTGGGGGCCAATGTTGGCAAACTCTATAGTGTAGCTCTAATTATACATTATATAAGACACTAGATATTCAACCCATCTTTTTTTAAATCTTAAAGGGAACATCAATTTACAATACTATGATTCACACACAATACTGTCCTTGATGTGATGAACAAAACAAGACAATCAAGAACGACTTCGAATTTCAAAACATTTTTATTGTTTTTACAAAAACAGCAAATACAAAACAAATACTTGTTCAGGCTTTCAATGGTTCAAAATGAATAGAGTTAATAAAGTTCCACAACAACAAATATCATTGTTAATTTTTGAAGATAACAACTGTTGTTTAATGAATACATTCATCAATTGTAGCTAGATAGTATGCTTAGTGTGTAAAAAGTCCGATAAGATAATAAAGATATAAAAACAAATTGAAACAAATGTTATGTTAATAATAAAGCAAGTTATAGACTTAAAATCATTTATATAGAGACAATGTTTGTTTGTAGGATTTTGGCCAAGGAGTTAACTAATAATTTTTAGTTTAGTGAGAAAAGTAAAGCATTCGTAGACAAATTTGGTCCAAAGTTTAGGATAACTTCAATTCACAACAAATCCAAATTTCTTTGTGCTTCGTGGTAACAAATCAGGTTTTCCTAAAATGGCAGCTGCATGTGTTACTAAGCAAAACTAACTGTAGAGGAGGCAAGCCCAGTAACACAAGATCACTCATAATGCCATGCAGCCAGCCAATCCACAGATAGCTATCCCCTGTGATGTCACAGTTTTATAAAACCCTCATCCTTCATGGTCTTCCCCATTGTTCTGACGTTACAAGCACTCATGCACTAGGGACAGTGTTGCTGAATAGAAGAGTTCAATACCAATAAGATTGAAGCCTTTATTATTTCAGTGCTCAGCATTCCAACCAATACCATCCATTTTTAACCCCTTAGGGGGACCAAGTCTTAATGATGACCATCCTCATCTTTTTCTGGCTTTATTCTTCCAAATCATCACAGAGACCTCAAGCTGAAACCAGCACAGGGTGACCCACCAAGAAACATAATTTGTGAGTTATTAAGGTACCTTGAGACTCTGGCTGTATTTTCTGCCACCAGAGCCCATCCAGAATTTTATTTTCAAGGGGCCAGACTACAGTTCTTCCAGGACTTAGAGCCATCAACCTTGCAGAAATGCAGGCTTCTCAAGCCCCTCACAGATGTGTTACACAACAAGAAAATCTCATACAGGTGGCCACAATCTACAGTTAATAGGAAAAATGTTCACACTTGGGAAACCGGAGGATCTGGAGCCCTTATCGTTACAGCTACAAGTGGATCGTATGGCAATCGACTCTTGGATGCCTGTTGTAGAAAGTCGTTACCTACCGGAACTCTCACAGACAGAATCCTAGTCCTTAGCCAATGACCCTCCAAACAGAACATCTGTGACCAACGATATTTATTGTTAATATTTATGTATATTAGTACTAACCTCAGCATTCAGAGGTTCCATTGAGTGGTGGCTGGAACTGGTCTCTTTGCTTGATTTGATGAGTGAAGAGATGGAGACCTGGATCTCTTATCTGTTGGCACCATTTCTCAACTTCTGACACCATTAGTTATTGTATATTGATAATTCTGGGATTACATTGATCACATGTACTTCTGGTGGTCCCCAATCAGGATATATTCAATCAATGTACTTCCCCTCCTATCATCTCACTTCAACGCCTATGAACGTTGGTAGACAAAGCATGAGTTTTGTTTTTTTTTATGTTTAAATTCCAGCCTTACCTTGAAGACTATTTTGTTGGTATACCTTCTAATGTCATTATGGCAGCAAATAGGGTAAGATTTACATTATTCAATGTACAAGAATTCTCCCTCTAAGAGAAGCCAAATATTCTCCCTTATGAGAAAAGACAAAACAGATATCTTATTACCTTAGAAAACATACTTTTCGAAGAAGCACGTCCCTTCTTTAGCGCATGGTTGCTACAGGACATAGTATCATGTACCAAGCCCTGATGGGGCCTCTAAAGGCGTGAGTGTAGGTTTTCACAGACGCATAGCTTTTATCCTCCAGGATTCCATGATAGATCCATTGGGCAGGTACCTTCTCTTGAAAGGCATCATAAGCCAGCTTGTAATCACTGTCTGTAATATTTATGCTCCCCAACTCAGGTACAATTAATTGGCTAAAACAGGTATTGCAAAACATTCTCCTTTTCTGTGACGGTCTATTGCTGATAGGAGATGATTTGAATGTAACCCTTAATCAACTGGAGATTGTTACACCCTTCAGAAGAGGACCCATCTCTTTTTATTCGGCTACTCACAGGTCACTATAGAATAGACTATTTTCTTGTCTCGCATCAGGGAATCGCTATCACACAGGAAGTAAACATTGGGCAAATATCCATCTTGGACCATACACCAGTACACTTGATGATTCAGTTGCTGATCCTGTGTCCAAAGAATGGATGTGGAAAATAAATCCCCAGCTATTGGACTCTGGACAGAGTAGAGATACTTTCACAACTAAATTGAAATATTATTTTGAGATTAACAGTAATTCCACCCTCAATCAGGTGGCCGTATGGGAAGCACATAATGCTTTTATGAGAGGGGAATTTATATGTTATTACTCTTTTATCAAAAAAGAGAGTGCTAAATGTGTCTTATCTCTTCTTTCAAAGATAGCTAAGAAGGAGCATGCCCACAAACACACTCTAGCTATGAGAGACTTGACATCCCTTGCCTCCTTACGTTAGGAACGGAAAGACATTCTTCATGCTAAAGCAGCTAAGGCTTACTTGAAAGATTGCCATAAGTATTACGTTCATGGAGACAAGGGAGGTAAGGTGATGTTGGCCCTAGTCAAAAAAGATTGGGATATGTCACATATAACCTATGTCAAGATGAGACTGAAAGTAGTTTACACTCCCGTACACTTAATATTGCAGAATTCCAGAACTCCCCTCTATATTTAAAGACATTCAGTGATCACTACTAAGACTTATCACTGATGAGGAGATTAAGACTGTTCCGACAAAAGTAAAGCACCTGGCCCATATGGCATCCCCATGGCTTATTACAAACCTTTTCCCCTTCCCTACTTTGCAATATGTTTTTACTTTAAAGCTCTTTACTGAGCTCAGATATTACGCTTTTTGCCATAGACAAATAGAATGGCCCATTATACAATCATTAGTCAATGCAGAACAGGTGTGCTTTGTAAGGGGAGAGAGGGCAGGGGCAATTCCTGTAGAGTGGTATAAGCCATAAACTATGCTTCCACCACTAAAACGTGCCTTACACTCTTAAAGGGAACCTGTCACCTCCTAGACCGAAATTAAACTGTTAGCAGTACCTTATAGTACGCTGTAGTGTGATGCAGATAGATATCTTCATAGGGGCAAGCAATGCATCATCTAAGTATGTAAAATCCATCTTTTATTCCACCAGCGCGCGCTTTCCTGTTTACCTGAGTCACTCCTGAAGTCGAGGGGGCAGCGGCCTAGCTTCTTCAAGTCAAGCTAGCCACTCCCCTCTTGTAAGTGAGTGACACCTCCGGCAGTTCACATCAGCGGCGCTTTCCTCATTACTACTGGCGCATGCGCGCATCGGCATCTGGGAGCGCGCGATCCCGGCTCCGGCTGTTCACATCGCCGGCGCTTTCCTCTTTACTGCGGCATGCACGCATCGGCAAGCGAGCGCTTCGCTCCACAGTGCATAAAGCGATGCGTGCATGCTCTATTCGCAGTAATGAGGAAATGGGAAAAAAGCGCCTAGCTGAACAATAGTGTCCTCTTTGGCATCATCAGCAGTTACTGCTTGCCCCACTCAGACTGCTTCTAATCGGCTCTGTCGTCAGTAATTGATAATTGAATGTGTGACCAGGAAAAAACTACGTGCCCAGCAATCCAATGGTATGCAAGCTTAACCCCCATCTTGCCATTTTCCAGATGGTGCAGTTTCTGCTGTACCAAATATTGGATTCTGATGCCTTTAGGGAACTAATATGGTGCATTCTGCCTTGCTGCAAGATATTGTACCTAGTTGCCATTATTTCTCCCAAAAATCCATCCCCTACTGTCACATGGTGGAGAACGTGGACTGCTCCTTGCAATTGTTGCTGTTTAGCAAGGTGCACTCTAGCTATGAAAGGAAACTAAGGGAATGTTTTCCTGTTGCTAAAAGGGAGGACAAAATGCTATTTTATCAGGATACACTGTGTACGCAGCTTGCTGTAGACTGAGTCACCCACCTTCTACAAGTAGTAGAAGCTGCAGCACCATCCAGTTCAATTTCATTAACATGATGGAGCTTTTTTTTCAGATGTTGCATCAGGCTAACACGAATCAGCAAACAGAGTTGTATTGCCTGAACAACCAGGTTCAGTCCTATGTGCACTGTGTCCTTTCACCGACACATACTGTGTTCCCTGACCCCATAGACTTCTTGACAGGCAGATAGAAACAGTGAGCGGAACTAGCCCAGTCTGCTCTTGCTATACTGTCTTGTCCAGACTCCATAGTCATCTCGGAAAGGAACTTTTGCCCGGCAGATGATGTCATCACACGCAAACAGAAATAAATGATGCATGGATCAGTGAGGATATTTACACACCTCTGACTAAGGCCAATTTAGATAGATCTGTCATTGCCAATGGTAGTTAATTGACACCGCCCACATGATGCTACTGTCTGCCTGCCTACTACGCTGTTTCCCCGAAAATAAGACCTAGCCAGGAAAATCTCTGTTTCTTAATTTTCCAAGAAAGGGTTACTTTGTAACAATTACCTCAATTAACTAATAAATGACTGCTTAAAGTTCCTTAAATCCCATTGGTTAAGCTATATTACCTAATTGTGAACCTTAATTAGTTTAAACACCCCCTTCTTATTATTAACCCATGTTATTCAATTATATTTTATTAACTTAATTGTTTTCATATAAACATTTATTTTACTGTGCATTATCTTAATTTAACTTTTTTATTATCATTAATTCACCCACCATTACTTATATTGTTAGTTTTTATGTTACCCTCTACCTATCAATCTTTTTAATATTCATTTTTAACTATTAACCCTAGAACCACTAACTGATTTAAAAAATTATTATTTATTATACAGAAACAACAACTAAAAGGCTATATGCCAAAAGCCGGGCATGCAAAGCCATCAACCTATCCATAAGACAGGTACAGTCAGCATACCTTACAAAAGCAGCTTTGTACACCATGAGACTTACAAGACCAGCCCTTTTTCCAGAAGAACCTGAGAGCCAATGATCCTCAAAGGTGCTTGAATTGAGCAGATGGCTTGGGGGACCTGCGTGCCCAGCTTTTTATCATTAGGGTCACAAAAATTGTGAACTTTTTTGGATGCCAGCTAACTCTTCTCTCACTGCCAAGGAGGGCTGCAGAAAAATTTACAGTTTTCTAATTGTCCTAACATGATATTCAATAACCTTTCTACATTGTTGTTATGTAAGCTCATTTGCATAAACTCAGCAGAATCTGACTGTTTTTCAGCTCAAACACTAATTTGCATGTCTTTCACATTATTTTTTACGTTTTATTACTTTTTTTTGGAATAAAACCCATTTTTTTTAAAAGGAAGAAAATCTTTTGGCATTTCCAAATCTGTAGATCCATAATTAAAAAGAACATTTCCTGAACTCAAATTTGGTTTCAAGTGGTACCTTGGTTTTTGGTACCCATGGTTTTTTACACTATAAGTCAATTTCTGAAGTAATTATGTGAAGTCTCGCGAGTAATAATTTTGGCTCATCTGAGCCAATACATTCTAATACTGTACAGAGCTCCCGCTCCGTACAGTATTGAAGCAAAGTTTTATGCAAATCGACTTCAGATGTTACATCTGAAGTCGATTTGCTCATCCCTACTCCTCATCATTACCCTAACCCAGAATTCTGTAATTCAAAGAAATAAAGAAAGGATAGTAAATGAATGTGTGTCAGTTTCTTATCTTGACCTTCAACATGCTGCTCATTCTATGCTTCCAAAAAACGATCAAATGAAAATTAAAAAAAAAAACACAAAGCCTTAAATGAAACCAGGATTATAAAGTCCCAGAAAAAAAGAAAAGAAAATGCATATTTCCTTTCAATTTTGTTCTTTTTGCTATGGTAAGTACATAATGCAAAATTTATAATCCCACCTACACTGTTCTATTTATAATACTTTTGTCTTCTTGTGTGGTAGAGGGGTTCTTGTGCCATCTTTAGTCATGCCTGTTTTTTATATTTTGTTTATGAAATATTATACATTTGTAAATTTACAAAGATAAAGAAAAAATAATTATAGACCATTTCTATAAAGGATGAGTAACCCAATAGCAGATACATTTGCATTGGGTATTTATTTTTGCAGCATATTTGCCAAGTAACTGTTCAGAAGGGAATCACAACATGGGCAGACTTAGGGCTTCTTAAAAAAAAAGCTAAGAAAATTAAAACTACTCGCAAGCTCAACACAAGTTCATTTAAACAAATCAATTATCAGCTTGCTTAGCACAAACTTGCTTTTCTGAAAATGATGCAAGTTAAAAACAGTTCCCTTACAGAAGGTCGATTTGTATATATGTATTTTAAATATAGAGACAGACTCCCGACAGCCAATTAAAAAGCATCAATTATTCAAGAGTGCAATATGACATAAATGTAGATATGACATTTCTATCCCTATTACTAGAATTCATCTAAAAGCTTTTGCTCTCTGGAAAGGTTACAAATGTACTTTGCTGTCTTGTTTTTTTTTTTTCTGAGTAAGAAATATGAAAAAAAATGCAGAACTGTGAATTGAAATTATGTCACTTTTGAAAAATGTAGGTGCTTAAAAGATCATTCTATACACATAGATCAAAAAAATTATTACATGTGGGTAGTCAATAATCAAGGTCATACTATGCATACCCTGGATCATACGGATAAGGCTCCTAGTTTAAGATAGTCAAGTATGCCCCTGGAATGATACAATGGAAGGTTAAATGGGTATTCCCATCTCACAAATGTAGTTTGTATAGTTATATATAGCCATACCAATAATATTACTAATAGAATGTATTTATATAAAATATACCGTTTAGAAGATTCGGCTATTTGTATATCCATTATCCCACACACATCAGTCAGGCCCTTGCCCCTAGTAACGGCCACCGTGGCCATGTAGTAGTGGTGGCCGGCTTGCTCTTTTTCAAACCAGCTCTGAAGTAACTGCTGTATTGTGAACGCACATTGCATAAGCATGCAGAGACACATCTCAGCGTACTTTCATATCTGCGTTTTGGACTACCAGTCCAAAACGCAATGGTCAGGATCTGTCCAAAACGCAGACTTTACAAACGGATTCTGCTCCATAGAGACGAATTGATCTTGGAACAGGATCCGTTTCTCTGCGTTTTTGAAGCGCAGACAAAAATGCTACAACCCTAAGATGTATCTCCGCATGCTCATGCCATGTGCGTTCACAATACAGCAGTTACCTCACAACAGGTTTGAAAAGGAGCAAGCCGGCCACCACTACTACACGGCTACGGTGGCCGTAACTAGGGGCAACGGCCTGACTGATGTGTGTGGGACAATGGAAATACAAATATTTGTGAGATGGGAATACCCCTTTAATGAGCATGCCATGTATGCTAAAAAGCATAGTAGAAAATAAACATAGTTGTACCAGTTTGATCAAAATGTAAAATTAAAATAAATGTTATTACTTTATTTGTATTATATGTTATTATGCTATTGTTCTAGAGAGTTGCTTTACAGATACCGGGACATGATCGATTGAAGGAAATTCATGAAAACTATTGGTTAGAAAAGAAAAGCAGTTGCCCAAAGTGACTAGATTTTACTTTTCATTTTTCTAAAAAGATATGCAATGTAACTTATTGCTATATTTTTCCAATTTGCATTCATTTTAATAACTCTCATTCATAGACTTATATGGAAAAGTGTTGTGGACTTGCTCTGTGTTTTGTGCACGAGATATTGTACAGGGATGGGAAGGTGGGGCCAAGATGTCTCCATCATGTCTTGTAAGTAATGTTTTATAATAGAGGTGTTATCTTTTAATCCAGTTGGACCCTCTGGTGACAATGTGATATCAGCTGAGGTTGCCCCAAAGCTACATGGCACAAGTTAAACAATAACAAGAAATTCCTCGCTAGTGTGAAGCCCAAGAAAAAATGCTCAGTTCCTTTTTCTAATTCAATTTATTATAGATATTAGCAATTACAATATTTTTAAATGTATGTTTAGCAAAAAACCTAAAAGGTGTTAGTGATAACTGTTTTTTGTGATTATTGATTTTCTTTAAATGAGTCAACCAGCCATGAAAACATTTTTAAAAAGGGCTTTAAAAAGTTAAAAAAATACAACTCACCTTAATAATCTCAAACCATCCTCATTCAGACGCTTCTTGTGTCCCCTGCCCATCTCTACTTCTTGCACCCTCTTGACCTAATAAGGCCTGTTTCACACTGCCCTTATGAGTTTTAACAGGGTGTCCTGGCAGAGAACAGCCTGCTAGTGCTCTCTAGATCTGGCATTGCTGGGTGATACCGAAATTCCCACCAACCCCATTGACTATAATTGGGTCTGGCAGAGATCCGGTCGCTACCTGACAAATATGTTGGGATTCAACCGGTCAAAAAATGTTGCATCAGTCATGTCCATGAGGCCTAAAGATGCACCAGATTTGTCATCCAATATAAGGCCATTTGAGAAATCAGGAATAGGCTTAAACACACACAATATTCTTCCAGTCAAAACAAATGACACCATAATGGAAACCAGGCAGTTACTATTGTAAGTCTGTTGGTATCATTAATATGATGGATCGGGAAGAGCATTGTTTGTAGCTTTTAGCATGAGCCACATTGCAATTGTGAACATAGCCATTTTAATTCAATTGTTTTCAACTGAAAAGCATATTACTTTAAAGTGACATTGTACTTTTGGAAATCTTTTGAATACTTTTGATATGTCATGGTTGGTGGGCATCCAAGTGATGACACCTCCAGTCGTTGATTAAACAAGAAGAGAGAAGAGCTCACACAGCACGCTCACTGATGGAGACTTGAGATGGGATCACGGACTTTCTATTGAGTCTGTCTTGCCTTCATCTTTTGAAGTATCGTTATGAAATATCAAACATTTCCCAAAGTACAGGGGCACTTTAATGTGACCCTTAAGGACATAGCTTAAATGCCGAAATTAGAAGTGCTGCTAAAGTTATACTTATCTGGTCTCCCTTGGGGTCCGGGACTGGAGTCTTTCTGTAGGTCACTCCTCCAAACTGTTTGGGAACCTGTATAAGGAATAACTCACTGCATAAATGCATGCAGAGAGTTATCCCTTATACTGTTGGAGCATAGCAACAGCTGCAGCTTAATGGTGCAGGAACTATGCTGACCCAGTAGTAGATGACGCTGTGCTAACTATCAGTGTTTATTCATGTGTAGTCCTTCCAGTGTATGTACTCTCTGGTCAGATGTAAGATGCTATCTCTTGTGTTTGCCATCTTGATGATATTAGAGATAATGATTGTCATGTGTTTCAAGTAAAGACAGCTTATCCCCCAATATCTGAGTAGGGTTCCTAAAAGCTGAAGCACTGTAACTAGTGTTGAGCTAATCAAAATATCTGAGGTGGACTTCGATCCGAATTTCAGGAAAAATTCAATTTGCCACAAAGCCGAATTTCCTTGTGCTTCGTGGTAACAAATCAATTTTTCCTAAAATAGTGGGTGAAAATAAAAAAAAAATTATACTCACCTCATCCACTTACTCTTGGAGAGAAAGTCTACTCCATCTTGATTGAAGAAAACCCGCCAAAGGACCTTCGGTGAGCGTGATGACCTCACTACATGATCACATTGGGCGCATGTGGTGACCTCATCAGTGATGATGTTACTGTGTGTGCCCAATGTGATCACATGGGGACACCATGATTGCCGCCGGTCCTTTGGAGCGTTTTCTTCAATCAAGATGTAGCTGACGGCCTCTCCAAGAGCACGTGCATGAGGTGAGTATATTTTTTTTAACCCCTGATTAACCCCTAAACAGCTTAATGTGAGACACAGATGCCACAATCACCATTGAAAGAGGCATCTGAGGGGTCAAATAACAAGGTACCCGGGACCTGTGCATCTCCAGACTGCAGGATACTGGGTAAGTTTAACTTTGAGGATTATAGTAGATCACTTAAAATAAGGAAGTCTATCATCATGAAGTTCTCTGTTAAACTAGGCACAGTGCCTTTTAGGTCTAGCTCAGCTGAATGTAATGATACCTTTCATTTAGTGATCTGTTGATTCAATCTGAAGAAACAGTGCTTTTAATCCATTTGCAAATGAGCAGTTAAGTGCACTAGGGGTGGACCCAAGCCAATCAAGACAGAGAGGGAAGGGTAGGCACAGGAAGCCACAGGTATAAGGGTGCACAGAGGGGCTTGGGCCTGCCCTTGCTGCACTTTACTACTTGTTTGCACATGAATTAAAATGACAGATCACTAAGCACAATGTATCATTACGTTCAGCTGAGATAGCCCTACAAGGCACTGTGCCTGGTTTACCAGTGAATTTCCTTGTGCTACACTCTCTTTAACATAAATTATTCAGAAAAAGTTCTCAGTACTTGAGATTGTAATTCATTTTCTGTGTATCTGTAAAGTTTTTAATAAGTCAGATGTTCACATAAACTGATAAAATTAGCGAAAATGAATAAATTAGAAATAGTTTGTACAGGAGCTGTCAGTTTAAGATGCAAAATGTAGCATCAAGCAGCAGGAAGCTTCTTTTTTGGACAATCATGAACAGTTGGCTTGGAAGTGATTCACTCGACATGCTGTTCATGTAGCCTGTCATTTGCACTCTTCTCTTTATGAAATTAAACTCCTAATTAAAACCAATCATACTGACCTGTCACGGTTGTTGACTTCCCACAACCTATTTGGTCACAAAGTTGGAACGTGGGAGGTTATGACTATGAGTGGGGTATTGACAGCTTGTTATCTTCACACTCTAAACTTGATTATCACAGAAGAAGTACAATTCCAAATGATCTGCAGGCAAATTCATCCAAGCAAAAATTATGCATATTTAAAAATATATAGCAAACTATTTACATCATTAAATGAATGGTATGCTGATGGGACAGCCCATGATATAGGGTTTTAAAGAACATCTGAGAGACAATTCCTGTGTCATGCCTCCCCCACAACCCTGTCCACTTAGCGACTACATTAGGCATAACATGCGGTATCATTTTGACCTAGAGTGTTTTTTTTTCTACAAAGCTTAGAATATTTTATTCTGTTGTATTTGTTTTAACTTATGCTAAAAAATTGTATGAATCAGAAAGGCATGCCCAATTTGATGTGATTCATAGAAATGAATGTGTCACCTCCAGTCTGTTATGCATATATGGTTGCTGCAATTGCTGTTAACAGCAGCTCAGACAAGATGGCTGTCCCCGTAATCATGTTCAGAAAATGGAAAAATATACAATAAGAAAATCAAAACAGTTAAAAAAAGGTTCACTATCTGGTTTTTATTGTCCAAAAGAATGTAGTCATTGAATTCCCTTTTATGGTACTGCCACACATAGTAGGCCTGCTGTGGATTTTTCACAGTGTGTCTGGACAAATTCCACTGCAGCAATCTCCTTACTAAATTGGGCTGATTTTGCTATGACTTTCAGTGTAGAAACACTGACGATTTCACCACTACTGCAAATAGGAAAAATCTATGGCAGATATCTGCAATTGATATGTTGGATAATTAAAATCCACAATACATCTCCAGTTATGTACTTGTGGATTCTGCTGTGGACGTGCTATGTATGTCTTTACCCTACAGGTATATAGATGACTGGATGTAAACGCTCTTGATGTTGAACTGACAAGAGGTACAATTAGTTGTCTTCATAACTAGGGATGAGCGAACCGAACTGTAACGAACCAGATTCGTTACGAACTTTCCCAAAAGTTCCGTTCGTCACCGAACCGAATTTTGATCAAGTTCGTAACGAATCTGGTTAAAATAACGGCGACGCCAAATATACGCATATTCATTGAGAATGTACGCCAATGCGTACGCTAATGCGTTAGAATTCATAAAATGCGTACACATTAGCGAAAGACACCGCCCGTTCAAGAGCGGGAAAACCATGGCACGCCCCCCTGTAGCGCGGGAATATGCAATCCAGCCCGCCAGGAACTTACTGTGGGGAGCGTTGAGAGCAAAGACTCCACCCCCTTTACTCCGCCTCCGGCTCGAGATCCAGTCATCGCGAGAGAGGACGCAAGGAAGATGGCGTCTCGCCAACGTGGCCCTGACTGGGGCGGAATGGTTTGGGGCACTGACCCCTATGAGCTTAAGGAGAAGCCAGAGGAAATATACTGGGCACAGTGGAACCGAGACTCCCAGCCCGAGAAGCCTCAAGAAACACCCGCCGCACCGGCTGGTGCGGTGGAGGCGGCTGCAGCTCCCGCTCCGCCGCCCCGGAAAAGAGATTACTCGCTACGGCAGAACCCCATGGTGCCCGAAGCAGTGACCGCAAAGGCCCTCACCCTCTGGGAGTACAAGAGATGCGTGGAGGAGTGGGTGGTGCAGGTCCTAGAACACCCCCGTACCGGAGATCCCGTACTGGAGAGAAGACGGGGCACCGTTCTATGGTTCAGTGTCGAGAGAGGCGTAGGCTTCATAACTGACGAGGAAACCGCCGAGGAACTCTATGTGAATCGCCGGTCGGTGAAAAGAGGGTACTTACCCCCAAGCCGTCACAATTTGCACGCGGGAGAATACGTGATCTATACGCCCATGAAGTCTCTTCAAGGACCATTCGCAACAGGCATAAAGGTACTGACCCGTCCAGCGAGGCCTGCATGACCCCCGGAAGAGTGGGAAGAGGAGTCGACGGACAGCATGGAGCCGCATCGCTTGCCTGCTGCTGATGCCCCGCAGGCAAAAGAGGAGCCTACCCGTCAGCCGGAACCCCTGATCCCGGGTCTACCGCCTCCACCTACAATGCAGGTAGGAGAGTTGGTCACCGCCACCTTCAATTTCCAGCCCACCGTGATACATGCTAGATTACCCTGGCAAATCGAAGCCGCCATGAGCGCCGCCCGTGGGAGACCCCTGCAGGAACCACTACAGCCGGAGTGTCTGACCCCCGTCGTACCGGCAAGAGGATCCGGCCAGGAGGCGAAGGTAGGAGAGGCTTCAGCATCGGCATGCAGGACCCCCAAACCGGTCCCATCACGGAGAGGACGCCGGGGAATGGCCGCCGCTTATTGGGCCGCTTATTCGAGGCAGGAGCGCCCTCTAATGTCCTTCAGCTCAAGTAGCAGTGAGGAGGACTGGCAGGCCTTCCAATAGAAGGAGCCTGCACTAGCCTGCTGCATACAAGCACCTCCAAGACTAATGGGAGCCACCCCGTGGACTGAGCCTGAAAGGGTGAGAACCTGATTGGCTGTGTTTTAGTTGTTGCCCTGTTTTGGCCTCATGTTGCCCTATTTTGGTCTCATCTGGGAGGACACGTGGGTTAGGACTCCCCCCATCTGCAACAATCCCAGTTGCGCCATGTTTGCGCACCATATTCCTTTTTCCCCCCTTTTCAGGTTGTTGGGAAATCACTTTTAAAAAGGACTTTTTCAAGAAACCTTTATTACCCATTTTATTACCCATGTGGATTACAAATTTGAATAGCACTTGTGACTTTGTTCCAGTCTCAAGCCAAAGAAGAAGAAAAGATGGACTTAAATGTATCCATGGGTCTACTATATTATCCCAGTAATAGTTGATGCATATACATGCTTATTTAATGTATGAAAATGCGTACATTATGCCTTTAAAATATTTGCACTTAAATGTTTGCACTAATGTTTTTATATTTCAGCAACGTTCAAGAATATTGCCCATTGTGTGTGTTTCTTTGCAGGTACCACAATGTGTCCTCTAATGCACTTTAATGTATGGTCATGCACTTAGCCAGATAGTTAGCACCTTACTTGTCTCTACCTCAGATATTCATGCTGCCTCTGAGGGCATTTCACACTAGCGGTTCATGGTAACCAGGTGTCAGAGCCACAAGCAGATGTAATCTCAGTATTTAAGCTCATCTAGCACTGCCTCTGAGGACATTCACACTAGCGGTTCATGGTAGCCAGGTGTTAGAGTCACAAGCAGTTGTTTTCTCTTTATTCTTTCAGGGTTATCCTCGCTGCTATAGATGTGTCTTATATGTGTCAGGAGAGAATAGTCTCTCACTAGAACTATGGCAGGACTGGCAGATTTCCTCCTCCTAGTTCACTATGTCCTGAGGCCTCGTGCACCGCCTCCAGGAAAAAATAACTTGTAGCTACAGATAGACATCAAGGTGACAAAGCGTAAAGCATTATAAGGCCTTGGTGCTTTGAAGGGATTACAGAATGAAGCCACCCTTCTGTTTGCGGGCTTATCATTTCACAATGGTGGGATTACAGAGTGAAGACACCCCCCATGCTTTCTTTGGTATTCATGGCCAGAATATTCAGAGTCAGTCAGAAATGGTTGCTTAGTGCAGTTTACATAGGTTGTTCGTCTGCTGAGAGGGGATAACAGAGATCGGACACCCTACTCACAAGGCAGGAACGTACCAACATAGTAGCTCAATTGTCTATATATGTATGTAATGTCATTTATATGTATCTATTTCGTGCAGCACATGGTACTTATTGGATTCCCTGTAAGATTTTCTATATCCTAATCCTGTATGCTAATCCTAAGCACAAGCCGAGGACGGCTTGACTTTAAGTAAGGGGGAATGTAACACCCCAGAGTAGTGTTACAACTCTTCATAACCAGCTTCTATCTGTATGTTACTTTGAAAACGTAATTCCGTGCATTAATGTCATCACCAGCATTAATATGTATTATATTCAATGTTATGCAACTGTTTCCCATGTAATGTACCTGGTGTACCAGCAGGTGTCAGTAAATACTATGGCAGATTCAGATGTAGTTTTATCAGAATGGTACAGTCCTTAGTCCATTCTGACCCCCTCTGTTGGAGAGAAGTTAATCTCTTCCAACTTCCTGCAGAGTGAGAGGAAATGACAGTTAAGACAGTTTGAGTGTGGGAGTTGTCCCCTGTACAGGGAGGACATGTGAAGGTCAGTGGAGCACCTTCAGCTCTGCTGTACCCTAAAGAAAGAGTAAGATAGCCTGCAATAAGGCACAACAATACTCTCAAGGGAAGCCAGACTTAAGTGGTAACCTCAGCTTAGAACAGGAAGCCTGAAACCTGAATTTCCAAGCATCTGCCAAGTATAAGTAAAAGCTGCACTTGCTGGACACCAAGTTGGGGAATGAAACTTGTTATCTGCCTACCAAGATCAGTTAATAAAACTACGTTGGACCATTCATACAAGTCTGCGCATCATTCCCACCGGAAGACCCTCATTTACTACTACTAGTAAATTTTTTGCAGCCGGAGCCACCGCCTGGGGCCTGTTCGTCTCACGAGGTAGGAACACCGTGACAACACCACTAAAGACGTGAGTGGCCTAAATCCCCTTGGCACTCCTACCACTGGGACACTTAAAGGGAAAACACCTTAGAGGGCCCTGGAGGGGGAAAGGGTCGCCCCCGTAGCAACCGCACACCCCGGTCGTTGCATATGTAGGAGGCCTCGGATCACCACCTCTATGACCTCCTTTTTGTGCACATGTTGATGGCGGTGTGGGCCATCATAGTTCTCCCGGTCCATGACACGGACCATGTATTTGAGCTCCTCTGAGCTAAAAGCAGCTGCTCTTCTTGCCATCGCTAGGCCTCTACGTCGTGCGTGCGTACGTACGTACGAATAGTACGAATAGTACGCTAAAGATTTGTACGCTAATGCGTACGTATTCCGTCAAGTAGCGTACTTTTAACAACGCTACACTGTATGTTCGTTACTGGAGTAGGAATGTTCGCAGACGCAGTGTATTTGTACGCTAATGCGTACATATTCAGTTAAGTAGCGTACCTTTGACAACGCTACACTGTATGTTCGTTACTTTATTATGAATGTTCGCATTAGCGTACGCATTAGTTTAAATTCTCAAATATGCGTATATTTTGCGTCGCCATTGTTGAAGTCACTTTGATTTTTTCTACTTTTTTCATTGGAATAGCAACTGCAAGTAAACGAAACTATACCCTACTAGACTCCCATTATTGTTGCAGCAATTATTCAGCCGTTATAGCAAGGTTCGTTTTAGGTTCGGTTCGTACGAATCCGAACTTCAAGAAAATTCG